>JANHMN010000014.1:28172691-28234367 GCA_030674055.1 Rhabdomys pumilio
TTCTTATTCTTATTCTTATTCTTATTCTTATTCTTATTCTTATTCTTCCTCTTCTTTTTCTTCCTCCTCCTCTTCCTCTTCTTTCTCCTCCCCTTCCTCCTCTTTCTCTTCCAGAGCTTTCAGGTGTACTTTTAGATTGCTGGTATAAGAACTTTGTAGTTTCTTTTGGAGGCACTTAGTGATATAAACATTCTTGTTAACACTACTTTCCTTGTTTTTAGTAAGTTTGAGTATGTTTTGCCTTCATTTTCATTGAATTCTGCAGTCTTTCATTTCTTTCTTTCTTTCTTTCTTTCTTTCTTTCTTTCTTTCTTTCTTTCTTTCTTTCTTTCCTGACACAGAGATCATTGAGCAGAGAGCTGTTCAGTTTGCATAAGTGTATAGAATTTCTGTTATTGTTGAAGTCCACTTTTAATCTAAGGCACTACTTTAATTTTCTTGTCTCTGTTGAGGCTTGCCTTGTGACCAATTATATGGTCAGTTTTGGTAAAGTTTCCATGAGGTGCTGAGAAGAAGGTATATTCTCTTGTGTTTGAGTAAAATGATCTGTAGATACCTTTTAAGTCCACTTGACTCTTAACATCAGTTAGTTTCATTATTTCTCTGTTTAGTTTCTGTCTAGATGAACTGTGGTTTGGTCCAGTGGGATATTGAAGTCTGCTACCATTAATGTGTGGGTTTCGATGTGTGATTAATCTTTAGCAATGTTTCTTTTACAAATATGGGTACCCTAGTTTTAGGGGCATAGATGTTTAAAATTGAGATATCATCTTGGCAGATTTTTCTTTTGATGAACATGAAGTGTCCTTCCCCATCTCTTCTGATTAATTTTAGTAGAAAGTCTATTATATTAGATATTAGAATGGCTACTCCAACTTTCTTCTTGGATCTGTTTGCTTGGAAAACTTTTTTCTAGCCCTTAACTCAGTGGTAATGTCTATCTTTATTGCTGATTTATGTGTCTTGTATCCAGGAAAATGATGGATCCTGTTTTTGCATTAATTCTGTTAGCCTGTGCCTTTTTATTGGGTAATTGAGTCACTGATGTTGAGAGATATTAATCAACAGTGATTGCTAAATCCTGTTATTTTGATGCTGGTGGTGGTGGTTTTGGTGGTGGTGGTGGTGGTAGTGGTGTATATGTATACTTGTGTTGGTTTTGTTGATATAAAATTACTTATTTCCTGTGGGGTATTTTTTTGTTGTTGTTGTTGTTGTTGTTGTTGTAGGTATCATCCTTGGGTTGAAGTTTTCCTTCTAGTATTTTCTAGATTTGTGAATTTGTGAATAGATACTATTTAATTTTGGTTTTATCTTAAAATATTTTATTTCCTTCATCTGTGGTGACTGAGAGTTTTGCTGGTTATAGTAGCCGAGTTTAGAATCTGTAGTTTTTTAGAGGCTTCAAACTATCTATCCAGACCCTTCTAGCTTGTACAGTCTCTGTTGAGAAGTCAGGTGTAATCCTAATAAGTCTGCATTTATACATTAGTTGACCTTTCTTTACAGCTTTTAATATTCTTTCTTTGTTCGGTACATTTAATGTTTTGATTATTATGTGGTGGGAAGATTTTCTTTTCTATTCAATCTAATTGGTGTTATGTGAGCTTCTTGTATTTTTATATGCATGTCTTTCTTTAGGTTGGGAAAGCTTTTTTCTATGATTTTGTTGAAAATATTTTCTGATCCTTGGAGCTGGGACTCTTCAACCTCATTGTTTGAATATGGTTGGCCCAGAGAGTGGCACTATTAGCAGGTGTGACCTTAATGAAGTAAATATCGCCTTGTTGTAGGAAGTTTGCCATTGTGGGTGTAGGTCTTAAAATCCTCTTTCTAGTTGCTTGTAAGCCAGTCTTCTGTCTGCCTTTGAATGAAGATATAGAATTCTCACCTCCTCTAGCCCCATGTCTGCCTGGATGTGGTCATTCTCCTGCCTTGAAGATAATGGACTGAATCTCTGAAGCTGTAAGTGAGCCCCAGTTAAATATTCATTTTAAGATTTGCCTTGGTCATGGCATTTTTTTGTTTGTTTGTTTGTCTGTTTGTTTGTTTTGTTTTTGTTTTTTTCACAGCAGTAAAACTCTAACTAAGGCATTGTTATATTCCTATTACTCTTAGGTTAAACGTTTTCGTGGTATCCCAGATTGCTTGGATGGTTTTTGTCAGGAATTTTTTAGATTGCACATTTTCTTTGACTGATGCATCAATTTATTCTATTGTGTCTTCTATCCCTGAGATTCTCACTTCTATCTCTTGTATTCTTTGGTGATGCTTGCATCTGTTGTTCCTGCTCTCTTTCCTAGGTTTTCCATCTCCAGAATTCCCTCAGTTTGTGTTTTCTTTATTTTGTCTATTGCCATTTTCATGCCATGTGCCGTTTCATTTATTTTCTTTTTCTATTTAACTGTATTTTCCTGTATTTCTTTAAGGAATTTATTTGTTTCATCTTTAAAGGCCTCTACCTGTTTAATTGTATATTCTTCAAGGGATTTATTAATTTCCTCTTTAATAGCCTCATCAAGTTTTGTAATATTGGATTTAAATTCTTTATCTTGTGCTTCAGTTGTGTTACGATACCCAGGGCTTGCAGTAGTAGAATAGCTATGCTATGAATGTGTCATATTACCCTGGTTTTTATTGATTGTGTTTTTTTTATTAATCATTTTATTCATTTACATTTCAAATGATATTTCCCTTCTCGGTTTCCCCACCACAATGCCTCCACATTGTGTTCTTATGCTGGCTTTTAGCCATCTTGTTGGCCCTGAATGTTCCTGATGGAAAAGGTATTGGGAGGGAGGTCTAACCTCTATGTTTCTGGTCCATCAAGCCTCTGGTAGGTATCCTTTGGCTGGACATTGAAATTCAGGGAGTAGTGCAAGTCTCCCTGAAGTTGGGTGTGACCCTAGGGACAAAGGGTAGGTGGAGGGCATCAGGAAGAGAAGTGGCTGTACAATAAAGGTCTGGAGGACAGCAGGCTGCTTTCATCATCTCTGCAAGTCCCAGAGTCCCAGGATCCAGCCCAGCACCTGTTCTCCCTCTGAAAGGCAGAGATGAGGGCATATCATTGATGGTATTCTTGGGACAAAATTTGGTTTTGCAATAGTAAAAGTTGCTTAATATCAACAACATTTATCACAACTCTGGGCTATTCTAGAACCAGAAACTGCTCCTTTCTGGGAATTAACACCTGTTGTTTAACAGCTGGGAATCAAATAAAGAAGTGATTACTTTGATACTTTATTCTCTCCTTGCAAATCTCTCACTGATCAGGTAAGAGGCTAGGGGTTTCATTAGCCCTTTGTAAGCCAGGAAAGGAAACTCATGCTCACAAAAAGAAAAACTTTTACTCACCAATTCTACAAGTATTCATAGATGCATATATATATATATATATCTCAAAAGTCCCCATGAGCAAGTTCTATTGAGCAAGTGACTTTGCAGAAAAAAATTCACTCATTCTGGCTAAACAAGAAGTTTCAACTTTTACTACCCAGAGAATCAGAGAAAGAAAAGCATTTATCTTTTTATTGCTGAATGAAGGAAGTCTCTTGGCAAACAAAACAAAGAGAGAGAGAGAGAGAGAGAGAGAGAGAGAGAGAGAGATTTCTGCTTATTGTTGATGTTCTTAGTTGTTATACTTTCTCAGGAGAGTAGATTACATGGTCTTCCAAAAGTTCATAGCAAACTCAAGACATTAATTTAAGTCCATAAATTGAATCAGAAGTTACAGCAAAAAATGTTTACATGTGTTTCCATTAAGACCAGTACCTAATTAAACATTCATTATCTGTCACTATCTTCACATGTTCATTAAAAGTTTAAAGCAATAATTCTTATGTTACAAGTTAGCATAGTTTTGTCAATAGGCAAATCATCTGCCTTGTGTCTCATTGGTTTTGAAGTTTTGTATAAATAAATCTAGTCCATATTCTATCTTCAATCCTTGCAGCTACAATAAATTGTCAATTCCCAGTTTATGACCTTTAGTTATCAGATAATGGTTTCACAGATGGCTTAGAAGAAATGTCTTTCCTGATTATAAATTTGTTCAAAGCTTGCTTTCTATCCTAGTATAACTGGCCCATGACACATGAAGGTTCACAGAGCCCTAATTGCAGCTTTCATACTATAGAGGGCTCAAAACTACTTGTATAAATTTAGGAATTCTATACAGTCATTATTAGAAATTATTTGTCTACACAGCATTGATATAAGAGAGTACATCTTTGTTGATCTGCAGAAAATCTGCCCAATAGGATGGGTTAATACCCAGAAATCATTAGAGTATTTCATAATGACAAGAAAGACATAAAAATAGCAAGAATCAATCCTGAGATGAAATCTCTGAAGGCCTTGAAATTCAGAGTTTACCTGTCATACCCATACAAAAATGATGGACCACCTCCAGAAAGTCACTTGTTAGTTTTTGCCTTTCTTAGATAGCTCTTGACACTTGAGGATTTGGCAGGCAGATTTATGTGCCTATTTCTAACATGTTACGCAACATAAAATTTACATCATAAAGTATTGTGATAACAGAAAAAATATCAAAGTAACCATCATAGAAAATAATTTTTGGATCAAAACACAAATTATTCTCATATTCAACAACCCTAATATATCAATGAAAAATCATCCACTACTTGTACCTTAACAGTCACACAAAATGAGGTCACACTAAAAAAAAATCAGAAACACTGATAAGTGAAACTTATGAGAAAAACAGAAGCCACCTTATCTGTGGAGCAAATTTTTAAAAGACTGCAAAGCTAGAGAAGCTTTCTTAGCAAAGTTAGGAAGATGTTGCTTTCAAAACTGCTGCTATAAAATAGACTAGTATATGTATAACTAATAGGTTTATTGAAAATATTACATTTGGTTAATTAGCTCAGTAGGTTACAGCATAGTGTGCAAAGTTACAGGTTTGAACTATGTATGGGCTAACAGTTAATACTTTGAGACTGGAGAAATTGCTTTTTGCAGAGGACTCAGTTTTAGTTCCCAGCACCCATATATGGCAGCTCATTGGCATTTATAACTCCAGTTCAGGAAATTCAACACACTTTATTAGTCTCTGCAGAAACATGCCTATATGTGGTGCATGTACACACTTTTAGACACAATAAATAAATAAATAAATAAATAAATCCTTTAAAGAAGATTATTAATGTTTCTCTATTTTTGTTGACCTGTTATATTTTATACCAACATATTTTTTGTGAACATCTGTGACTGCAAAAATTTTATAGCAGAATATTTTATAATAGAATAAGCATGGAAATTTCTAAAATGTCTAGAATTATATGAATTGTGAACATATTTTTGCTATATTGATACAGTGGAATAGTTATAGTCTTAGAAAAACACAATTATTTAAAAATAGTGAATTAAAAAATCAATTATATAATAGACATGCTTTAAAATAAAATGTTAAAAAATACAAATTTAGCTATTGAAGAATTTTTTTCTGTAAAAGTTGTTAGCATGTTTGAGGTAACATGGTAGGTAGAAGAGTTTCTCTCCCCTCTAATCTTTATTCCTTAATTTTTTTCCTCCCAATTAATGACCTGAATGATCTCTCAGAGCTTCTGTTGCTTCAGTGCTCATTTGGATCATAAGTACAGCAAAGAAAGAGAAGTAAACTGAATCTATTTTCAATTAAAAAAGAAATAAAGAAAACCATTGTTTACTAAGATGAGTCATTTTGAAACATGTGCTTTAAAGACAAAAAGAAACTTAATGTTCTAGGCACTTTACATAGTATTATCCAACTCTTATGAGTCCGGCAAATAAGTTTCATTATACACGTTATAAATTGAAGGTTTAATATGCGAAAGAGTCTAAATATCCCTGCAAAATGACCTAAATGGAAGTTTAAACACTGATTTCAACCTTGGTTTACTCAGAATTGCACTACACAAAATTCAACAACAAAGATACCGAACAATTTAGCCCTGGGACAAGTTACTTTATGAGAAACATCTGATCCCTTAGAGAATAGTGACCATTCACATACTTAGTTTTAATTTCCCTCACCCAATGCTTCTGTTTATCACTTAGTTATTGCTTTCTCTGGTAACTCCTCACAGTTTCACTATGTCTTAATGTCAGAATAACAGCATCTGGGGACATTTGTTTTCCATACTTCATATGCTTACCATGCATTTAAAATTGTGTCCATATGATATACCTTGACACAAACTGTTTGCCTTGACAAAAATAGTTTAAAAGAACTATTATCTCTTGTCTAGAAAACAAAAACTTAGAATGAAATCTGTCAAGCACAAAGATGGGTGATTTGTCCTTCTCTTTTTCCATTCCTCTCTTTGTACGAAGATGAATATAAAGCAATTTATCAAGACTCAGTAAAGTAATCAATAATTCAGTTGGGGATGTAGGGCCTGTGTAGAAAAAGCAGTTGATAGAACTGTGCTGAAGTTGTGGGGTCTGTTTTTGTTTCTCTTTGAGTAAGTAGCTAGTGAGATGTTGGTACATAGGGTCTAAGTGGCATGGGGGAGTCAACCTAGGAAGGAGTCTGAAGCTCAATTATGGGGAAGTGTAGTCCGCGCGATATCCCTGCCCGCAGGAACTCACACGAACACACAGGATCCTATCGTGGCACGTAGTTTATTTTCCCATCATGGAGGAAAGAGAGAGATTTGAACTTTGCCGCACCTGTATATATAACCTTTGGGGTGGACAATTATGATTGGCTGCTTGCTCAAATTCCTGCACTGTACATGCGCAGTTTAATGGTGGATATGACGTCCTGGGTTGGGCGGAAATTAGGCGTTCCCAAGTCTCTGTGCATGCGCGGTTTGTTACCTCACGCACACAGGCATCAGCAAGGACAGCCTCCTACAGGGAAGCTCATACCTAATGGGTGGTAGCAAGACATTATGTGTACACAAGTTTTATACAGTAGAAAGTGTTATAAACTGTGAGACAGAAGAAAGTGGGCAAACTTGGGATTTTAAAATATCCAGAAGGGTTAATAGAAAGACATTCATGGAGAAGTGAAGATGTTAGGGTAGCTTATTTTGGGACAGTGCATGATTCTAAGAGTGATGATAAGTATGTTCTTTTATTAGACAATGTCCATTCTAAGGAGTATCTCACAGGAGAATTGTACCGCACATGATCCGAGCATGGTTTTGTGAGCATGGTAACCAGTGTACTAGGGAGAAAGAGGATCTTTTCTTAATGATAAAAGGTTTATTTAGGTAGGGGATGTGAAAACCACAAATGTTTACGTAACTAATGAGAGAGTTGGTGAGTACATGGAGGATTTACAGATACAGCAATCCTAATACTATATTCTGAGTAATGACAGAGAAACGTTGAAAGACTCAGGAAGCCCAAACACAATGTGAGCAGTAACACTGACCACAACTGATTGGCTTTAGTAGTAAAGTCTACCCAGATATTAGCAGGATATATACTGTTTTCAAATGTTCATGAATTATCTATTTGGTGCATATTCTAACCATAAAATTTTGCATAATTGGAATCATAGAACAATCCTCTTTGATTAAAATGTTATTAGATTAGAAATTTACTTTTGAACAAACTATTATTGAGAAGTCTTCACATATTTGGAAATAAAATAATACATATGAAAAATAGAAATCAAAGAAAAATAATATTTAGCTGAAAGAGATAATAAAACACTACTAAAGGATTTCTTATGGCTAGTTGAGGATTTATAGTACTAAATATCTATATTATTAAAAAAAAATCTCTGTGCTGTTTAATTTTGGTTTCTGATGGCCCAAGTGTAAGGAGATTCAAGGGAAATAACAATGATTGCTTTCTGTTTGAAAAAACTTTTAAAAAATATACAAGAAATTCAAGAGAAAAAATAAAAACTAAATATGGCATTTAAAAATATCAATCAAATGGATATATTCCCAGCAAAACTTATATGAAAAAAGACATTACTAAAGGATAATAAAATGAAACATCCAAAATTATGATAGATCCAATATCAGATGAAATACATTCCTTGATACACAGTAACACATTGCACTAATGAAGAAATAGAGATGCTGAAACCCATTACTTTGCAAGTTAGTATGTGCTAAAAATGAGAAATAGTTATGGCGAGTAGCCATGGAACTGTAAAAAGAAATTTAAATTGAGTGAAATTGAAATTGTAGGTAAAACTTTCCCACAAAGTAAACTACAGATTCAGAAAGGTTCAATGGTGAATTGTAACAGCTTTTATATGAAAATACCACACCAAGCATTTTAGAAAACTGAAGGGAATTGTTTATTTCTCGGGCATATATGGAGGGCAATAATGTGATGTTATAAAAACAAACAGCTGTTCCATGATAACTAGTCTGCAAAAGCATAGCTCCTCTGAATAGATGAGCAAACATCATAGTTAGATGTTTAAATGTTAGATCTGATTATATATAACATATCTTTGTCATTTATAGGTTAATGATAGGATTAAAAATCTATTTTATTGTTTGAACACCCTTCATTATTATTTTAGAAATTAAAAGAACACATATAATTATCTGCATGCATACCTAAAATGTAATAACAAAATGAAAATGCATTTCTGTAGTTCAGCAGTTGTTTTTGAAGGGGACAGTGCTTCTTTACCAGCGGGAGCTTGGACATGGTTGTCACAGCAGATAAAGCAGGATGAGGAACTTTCAAGTATGGTATACATGCTTATTATCTTGATTTTGATGATGGCTCAAAGACTTTCTCCCTCTCTCTCTCCCTCTCTCTCTCCCTCTCCCTCTCCCTCTCCCTCTCCCTCTCCCTCTCCCTCTCCCTCTCTCTCTCCATCCCTCTCCTTTTTTCTTTCCCTCACCCCATTCCTATCTCTATCTCTATCTCTATCTCTATCTCTATCTCTATCTCTATCTCTATCTCTATCTCTATCTCTATCTATCTCTATCTCTATCTGTCAAATATACCAGATAATAGAGATCATACATAAACAGTGTGTTAAATGTCTGTTATAATGAAATAAATGTAAATTATTTTTAGGATTCTCAGGAAACAATTGAATTATATCTGAAGATTAGATTACAGTAGTCCATCAAAATTAATTTTCCAGTGATGATGATTGCTTAAGACTGTTTGTGACACTGTATGGATACTGGAATTATCTCTATAAGGCTATATTATTATATCTGCTTATTATTACAGGCTAAGACCTATTACATTATCAACTTAATTACCACAGAGTTTTGCCTTCTCATTAAAATGCCTCTTTCAATTCACTTACAACATTCAGAAGGGTCATATGAGCTCAAGAGCAGAAACTGATTGTAGTCTGGGTCATTTAGAATCATAATAAAGAGGATTTGCACCCCATACAGTCCCATTTCTTGTAATGGTCACCACAGGTCATCCTGGAAAGTGTTAACTTGTGTTCTGTATGGAATGCACTTCTTTTTCTTTTACATCTCTTTAGCAGTAAGTGTTTTATGTGCATAATACAATGAAAAAACATAGCAAACTAAGGACATAGCTGTTTTACATTTAATTTGTACAGCAGGGAAATGTGGCTGAGAGAGCGATGAACTTTGCTCAAGGCTACAGAATTATTAAAGAACATCTCAAGGTGCAAAACCCAAGATGTCCTTTTCCAAGGCCAAGATTCTTGTAAGGAAATTTCCAAAACATTGCTTAAAAACCAGAAGAAAAGTATGCTGTATTTTTTAAAGAATGAAACTATCTCAGATTTAAGTTACCTTACTTTTTTTCACATTTAAGGCATTGCTAAAGTACACTAAGATGTCCTCATGCACCACCCTCAACTGTTAAAGGTCATGTCCTACTGTTTCAAAGAAAACTTAATAAAAATACTTTATTATTTTTTTACAAAATTCATTACTTTTGAAATTTTTTATTCATATAAACAATGAAATACAATTATTTGTATCCTAAATTTTGTCTCCTCTAATTCCCACAATATCCTCCCAAGATGCCCTCCCTAATTCATGTCTCTTTTTTTTCTGGTAACGAATTAAGTTCAGTGAGTAATGTCCACATGTGTACAGGTATGACATTCACTGCATCATAGGAGACTTACCAAAGGCCACATCCTCTAAACACAATGTATCTCCCCAAAGCAACTATTAACCAAAAATATCTCTCCAGTCCTCAATTCAGGTCTTGAGACCATCTACGCTATTAATGTTGGGATTTTTAATTTTTTCTGGCTTGATCTTGTTGAGGTCTTATACAGAAAACTACAACCACTTGTAAGTTCATGATTTCAAAGGCCATGCCACACCCAGAAAAGAGTATGGACTATGTATGTGCCACAGCAGAATTCCACATCCTCCATGGATTGTTTGAATGAGAATGTCCCCCAAAGCTTCAGCTGTTTGGTTACTTAAGTCTCCAGAGGGTAGCATTATGTGTATATGTTATGGGTAATGTCTTGGGGTTTAAGAGCTTAGCATCATTTCCAAGGTACTCTTCCAAATCAATGGTTGCAGTTTAAGAAATGAGCCTTAAACATTTACCTTCCATTTCCAGTTGCTATGTCTGCTACATATCATCTTTGTCTACTATTATGGACCTTAAGCCTCTAGAATCAGAATACTAACATTTACTTCTCTAAGTTGCCTTGGTAGTGGCATTTTTTTTCACAGTGGTAGAAACATAACTAAAAAATTCCAGCTCTTACATTTTTTTCTGCCTCATCTTCTATAATGTCTTGTTGGTAGTAGTGGGGTTAATATAAACGTTCCACTTAGGGCTGAGCACTCAGTTTCTTATTCTTACAAGACAGTTTCTCTGACCAGCAGGGAAGCCCTTAATTTCATGCTTTCTTTTTTCATGTGCATGATCTGCAAATCATGAATTATTATTAGAGCAACCCAGGAGGCTACATTTAGTGGTGCTGCTCTCTTAAATCCTTAGAGTTGATTTCTCAGCACTAGTCTGAAGTTTTCTTATTCTGATATTCCCTCTGCCAAGAAAACTAGTCTATCTTCTTTTACATTTAGCTTCACTCAAGTTATTAATGCACAGCCAGAATAAAGTCAGAATATTGATCAAAATATAACATGATATTGCCCCTACCACAGTACTGGTAAAGTTGCTTTCAATACAGCCTTTATTGTATGTATTTTTTTCTCAGTATTCTTGTCTTACATATTTCTTTCAGAATAAGCCATTAAACTCTGCTTCCAGAGTACTATGGCCTATCTAGTCCAAAATACAAAACTCTTCCACAGTCCAGCCACTAAACAGCAGGTTTATCATACCAAAGGCATCACTCCTTCCATTTTCTTTCCATTGGTAAATTACTCTGACAAAAGAAACATACCTTTGAAGGCATTTATTTTGGCTCAGAATTTGAGGATGTAGTTTATTATGGTAAGGAAGTCAAGGCACCTGGAATTTGAAGCAGCTTATCACTTTGGAGTCAATCAAGAAGCAGAAAGCAGTGAATGCTAGTAATAACTCCCTTCCCCCATTTTCTGAACTCCTGAAACTTTATCCATGAAATAGTGCCATGCACAGTGGTTGAGTCTTCCTATTTCAATTAACAGTGATAGGCATACACAGAAACTTATTTTCCAGGTAATTCTAGATCTCATAAAATTGAAATTGAGATTCATCATCACAGAAAACAATAACATTTTCTTGTGTATGATTATCATTTGAGGACAACAGAGGAGATGTCAAATGTATAGAAATAAAATTTGAAAACTTTTTTTTTAATTCTAAAGTGCTTTAAAATTTTAAGTTTTTAGAAATTTGTTTGCTTTTTGTGTGTTTTTGTTTGTGTGTATATGCATGCATGACTGCTACACTCCCTGGTTGGCAGTCAGAGAACTTGTGAGAATCAATTCCCTCCTTCAAACCTGTGGCTTCTGAAGGCTGAACTCGTTTGTCAAGCTTGGTGACAAAGGACTTTACTCTCTGAAGGACCTTGACAGCCCCTTTTAAAAAGAAAAATTTGGATTTGTTTTAATGTGTGCTATAATTGTTATAATATGAATGAGGTCTTAAGAAATAATATTGACTCATCTTTGCATAACCAGTCAGTTAAACATCTAGCTTCTACCACTTGATATAAGACAGGAAGTATTTCTTGACTCCTTTAGATTTTTTTCTGCATTAATAATCTAAGTATCATGCTTTTTATGACTATTCCATTTTTAACACAGTGTCAGTTCCTAGTGAGTATCTGGTATACCAGTTGACCTATACACAGTGATGATACCCAGTAAGTATCTGGTATCCTAGTTGCCACTTCTGCTTCTTTCTCTAAAACCATTCCTAGAATTCAGGATGGGGTTGTGGGCATAAAAGTAAATATATCTAATACTGCTTTGTCCTTACCATCAAAGATACAGTGTATATTACACAAAAGAGTTGTCATCATATGATTTTTAGGATGACTTATTAGGAAAAGTTTCTCTTTGGTAGAATATTAAATTAAATGAAAACTACAAAATGTTCCTTAACCCCAAAATGATATCACTAGTTAGCTGATAGAAAAGAAAAAATTAGTTTGATTTTGATAAATAATAGTGTTGACATATCTTATATATTAAAATAAGATTTACAAATTTTATACCATGGGACATTTTAAATGCTCACTTTTTGTTAGCACAAAACCATTGATTTATTGACTATATAAGATTGATAATTTCTATAATTCAAATATATAATATAAATAACTTAATGGCTTCATACACCTGTTCAACAAAGGTGAGATGATCAGATGTGTAGCTCTACCAAGAAATAATATTTTGGCTGTGAGTTTGAGAGAGTTTAGCTTATAGTTCTTTGCTCCATACACTTATGAAGAAGAGCATGATGGCAGTACTGTTGTGTTGTCAGAAGAACTATTTGACTAGTTGTAGACATGAAGAAGAGAGCAAGAAGAAAATGAGAGGAACAAGGACAAGACACCCTCAAGGATTTATATTTGCTTATCCATTTTCTCCATTTAAACACTTCCTCCTAAAGCCTGGAGACCTTCACAAACAATGCCATAACAGTCAACTCCATCACATAAATATTTTGTCAGAGACACACACAAACCATTGAGCTGGTAGGTAAGTTTCTATTGGTGAGCACTTAATTTTTGTTTTTAGTAGATTCTCTGGGTATAGTTGTAACCATAGTATTGGGGTATTAAAAATATCTATTATGTTTGCTTTTTGTTTTCAAAAATTGAATAACCCAGATCCAGAGCTCTACTCTTAAACATGTCGTCATAAAACTATAGATAACTTTAAATGTTTCCCTGCTTGTGTAAAAGTGTCTTGCCTTCATTTGTATGTACATTAAATATGTATCTTTTAGCAATAGATGCCAGAAAAGTGTGTCAGATTCTCTGTCCTGGAGTTACAGACTGTTGAGAACTGCCATTTTAATGCTGGAAACTGAATCAGCATCTTCTGGGGCAGTTGTTGCTCTTGGCTGCTGAGTCATCTTGTCAACTCATAATCAAATTATATCATGATCACATAGGCATTTGTAGTTATTATATATCTATACAATACAACTTTCAATGGCTTATTTTACATGTATTTTATAACTTTATAAATTATAAAATAAAACACTAACTGAGTTAATCATATATCTAAAAATAGAGAATTATTTCTTCTGTTACAAGCAGTGGTTAAAAAAATTCAATACTGGTTAGAAAAACATAAAAGCATAAGGATTCATTTCATCTACTTTATAATAATTCACGAATAGTATCAGTAGGGATCAAGATATATTTAAATAAAAAGTCAATGCTGAGAATCATAAATCGTTATATTATTTTTAAGATTCTAAAAAATAAAACATTTTAGCAATTAAATTTAGCCTATTTTCATTTTACAAATTCATGAATCAAATTCTCAATAAATTATCTAAGTAAAATAAGAGAGCTTTTCACCATAAGATTAAAAAGTTTTAAACATTAATGAATACTATTATAGGAATAAAATAAAAGGGATTCAAAGTAGATCTGATTGCAGGTAACTTAATGAAACATTTCCAACCTAAGCACACATATTTTATTGGTAAAACTGACAGAAATTTTATGGTTTGGATACAACACATACAAAGATGACTTTTAAGACATACTAGAGTTGCATACTTTTAAGAATGTAGTTTCACAATTGGACACTTCAAAGATACATAATTAATGACACTTAAAACCACACCCAAGTTTTAAAAATTTTAAATTCTATAGAAATAAGATATTATTTCTATAGAACATAAATCCCTTGTGGTTGCCTTAATTATAAAATTTTGAATTTTAAATTTCAAAAAAACATTTTTATTAATGATAATTTTCTCTCTTGAGTGCATAAATTGCACATTAATTCTCTTTAAAATAATATAACTGCAATCTAGTATCAATAGATATGCATAAGCTTAAATGTTTTGACAAGTGGTAAAACTGTACATAAGATTGGTAACATCACGACTGAAATTCTTAATAGAATAAAATGTATTTTCCAGTATGTTTCAATACATACAGAGACGAATGATCCACTCCTCAAAGCCAAGCCTTCAACATGCTTTTGATTACCCAGGCTTCTCTCAATAAGGCTCCACCATAGCAATGACCCAATCAGGATCCTCATTAGCTAATAGCATTTTCAATAAAGTCAGGTTCATTATTTTTGCTGGGGTGACTTTGAGAGTGTAACTGTTCAGTCTTATGCTAAATATTTCCTATACTTCTCAAGAAGCTACCACAATTTCCCCCAGATGCTCATTCAACCTTGCCTTCCCACTTCGAGTCCAAGTGAATTACAATTGCTTATCAATCCTATCTGCAGCCAATTACTTCTGTTATGTGGTGTTTTAATTTCATCAATTTACAAATAGTTTGTTGCTTTTCTCATTTTTTTTTACAATACAGATTATTTACAAGTGTTGTTACTTTCCAAATAAATGAAGGCTCTAAAATTATTGTTTTGTTACTGACCTAATTTGACACATTATTCCACAAGAAACAAAACTTTATTGTAAACTATCTTTGTAAAAAAAAAATGTTTAGTCTTAACAAGAATCAGATGTATTAAAGCTAAAACAATAAGACAGCTACATATAAATTATTTGAAGATAAGTCATATGATACTATATATTGTTGAGAATGTTAGAAAATTGACACTTTTATTTAGTACTGCTTATATTTAAAATTATAATTAGATTATACTTAGCAGGAAATTGTATATTTAACAATGTTCATATTCTATTCTGGTGTAGAAATGCAAACCATATTCAAGATGTTCAAGCTTACCTTTTTATACTAATTTCATAAACTGTTTTAAAATTTTGAGAAGAAAAGAACATGCTTAATAGATTAGTTATAATCGGGTGTATTTGTAAACTATTATAAAAAATTATAAATCTGAACTGTATTCTGCTTTCAAGTGTGTAGTCTAAACTGTAATAAGGAAATTAAAAGGGTTTAGGTTTAATGTTATATGTTATAACAATTTATTAAGTTTGAATCTACAGAGAAAATTTGATAGTCACTGGTATTCACTTTTTTTGTGATGAGTGTTGATATATTTTCTATGGAATGATCAACTTTTTGAATGTTTAATATATATTAGCTAAAAATATAAATTCAAATTAAAGTAAGAGTACTGCAGCAAGATAAGAGCTTTAAATCACTACTAGTCAGGGCTTCTTTAACACGATCTTATTGAATATGCAAATAGAAGGAACTTCAATAGGAAGAAGTAACACTGGAAAAGTAAACTTTATATAAGGAAGATCTCTGACTAACTTATCTCTCAGTTGTCTAAGATGTAGAAAACATATGGAACTTAGCCCAAAGCCTGAGGCACAGTCTTAGCTTTGTTATTTATTTATTATAAACAAGATATGGCGAGTTTCAACATAACTCAATAAACTATGCCAGTGTTCTTATCAACCAAAGGAGGAATAATTTTAAGGATGCTTCCAGATCTATTGAATAAATGAAATAAGAAAGAAACTAGGTACTCAAATAGCATCATATATGTTTCCCATAGAAACAAATGTATAGCTAAGGAAAAAGCAACAAATTAATTCTATTTACACTAGTTTAAATATGTTTAGTCTGTCAATTAAACATGATCATAGCAGCTTGTGTCAAGTTGACATCAAAAAGTAGCCAGCACAGTTGAGCCCATGTCAACTTGTCACACAAACACATTACTGTTATCCCCTAACCTTTCCTTTCTTGCTTATCCACAAGATCTCATATTAATATCAATATGACAATATCAAACATTCCATCTTATAAAGTCCCACATCCTTTAAAAAATTTAAAAACTTGATAGTTTTGGTCTCTTTAAGATATCCAAGTGTCTCTAAAATTCCGGTCTTTTAAAACTCTTAAGTTTCCTTCTTGTAGGTGCCTATAAAATCAAATGGAAACAGTTTCTTACTCTAAGAGAAATGAATCAGTGCATATTCATAATCAAATCAAATCAAAACAAAAATTCAGATGTAAAAAGCTCAGTTCTTGAAGTGTGAAACCCATTCAGGATCCTCTGCATTCCCAAGGGATCCATTTCTCCAGTACCTCAGTAGCTGCAGCTTGTCTAACAGGCTCAGGCAGGCTTCAATGCACAGTGCCTGCTGTCCTTGGCTATCATTCCATGCTGCTGGAATCTCCAAAATGTTTCTTACTGCAACTGGACTGTGTCTTTATCAATAACCCCTAGGCCTCTCTGCAGGGACTCTGACCCTGATATATGGTGCCAAACCTCAACTTCTCTTCATGACCTCTTCCTACTTTCAAAACCGGTAGAACCTGGGAAACTCTTATACATTAACAAGTTTGACTTTGGGCTTATGAGGACTACAGACTCTGTGTGATTCTGCTGAGGAAACACTTCTTAGAAGGTTTCACCTTGGACATTTTGGGTTCTTCTTAATCATCAATGTTTGTTTGTTTATTTGTTTGTTTGTTTCACCTCCAGCTGACCAGCATCTATTGTCCTTGCAAAGCAAAAGTCTCACTGAGTGTTTCAGGTCTCTTGTTAATTACTACTAAATCATCAGCTCCATCTGACCACAATGACAGACTCTTAACTAAAAATGTCACTTAAATGATTCTGGCAGTCTCTACTTCTCTCTTTATGAGGCAGGCCTCCATCATCTGCATCTCTTTCAGCATCCCTGTCCTTACAGTTCCCACAGAAAACCCCATTAACCTCTGATTACTCAATGGCTTTTTCAGTAAGAGTTGCAAACACCTCCACAATTTCTCCTCAAACAATGTGGTTGCATCTGTCTCAGCAATATCCTGTAATTGGTGCCAATTTAGAAGATTTTGTACTGCTATGATAAAATATCATGAAAAAAAGCAACTTGGGGAAGAAAGGGTTTATTTTAACTTCCAGTTCCATGTCACAGTCCATCGTCAAAGGAAGTCAGGGCATGAACTCAAGGAAGGAACTTGTAGACACGAACTGATGCATAGGTCACGGAAGGTCACTGCTTATTGGCTTGCTCCAGAATCTGTAATTCAGAAAAATCTGAGGTAAAATTTCATTTTCAAAAAAAAAAATACTTTTTTTGTTCTAAGCATACTTTTTAAAACAAAATGTGTAAAAACAACACTAAAGTTGTATAATTATGGTCAGAATTTGAAGTAATACACTCAATAATTATCACTAATTTTCTGTATAATTATTTGGAGGAATACAGCTATCATTAATTAGCCTTTTTTTATCAAGTTGTGTTATTTTACCAGATCAATGTTACCTATGTGCAATGGCTCCAATAATTAAATAAAAATTCAGTGAATTAACTTACTTACTGAAACCTATTTCTCTAGGACCTATAATGATTAGAATTAGCAAAAAGTAGACTATAGTCTAGTAAATCTACAAATAAGACTCATGATTCTGTGAAAGAATATAGAATGCGGGCTTTACAAGCCTTAAAGTTTTTAAAAATTAAATAAGACACTGATTCATTAACTCAGGTAACAATATTATTACTTATCAGTATTAAATTAATATCATATGGAGGAGAGAATCTTTCAAAATTAAAGTGAGTACACTGAAATACTCTTTAATAATGGAGGCCCTTTCTATTCATCAGTGTGAGGAAGCACTCAGCTGGTTTAATTCGTTTGCATATCATTAAATTCACAGTATGAAGTCTTACAACAAAGGAGTTATTATCACCTTAAGGAAGTTCTTTTTATTACAAAATATTAATATTATCATTAAAAGCCAACTTTTGATGGGAGATTTAGTCCAACTTTATCATTATTTAATAACATATTGTCAATGGCAGTGCCATAAAATATAAGAATTTGCCTGCAT
The DNA here is from genome assembly GCA_030674055.1 of Rhabdomys pumilio. NCBI lineage: Eukaryota > Metazoa > Chordata > Mammalia > Rodentia > Muridae > Rhabdomys > Rhabdomys pumilio. The sequence goes on from JANHMN010000014.1 coordinate 28,190,976, forward strand.
AATAAGTGGGAGTTCTAAATGTTTTCTTTCTCTATGATTTTAATAAGCCTGTTGTGTCTTAGTCCTTGTTCTACTGCTATGAAGAAATACTATGGCCAAAGCAACTCTTATGAAATTAAGTATTTAATTGGATGCTTGCTTACAGTTTCAAAGGATTGCTCTGTTATCATTATTATGAGGAGCATGGTGACATGCTGGTGAGGTGCTCAAAAAGTCATCAAGCTCTACATCCTGTCTGATGATCTGTAGGCAATGAGGGAGAGAGAGAGAGAGAGAGAGAGAGAGAGAGAGAGAGAGAGAGAATATCTGGTTTTGAAATGAGCTTTTGAAACCTTGAAGTCAAACTGTCCCCAACAAGGCCACACATACTCCAACAAGGCCATAACTCTTAACCCTTCTAAGCCTTTTAAACAGTTCCAATCCCTGAATGACTAAGCATACAGTTATATGAGCCTGTAGGTGCCATTCTTCTTCAAACCACCACACATGGCATGTGATATTTTTGCTTCCTAAGTACAGGGCTTTCAAAATATGGGCATGATCTTCTATCTGTGGAAATACATGAAATGAAACACTAGTAAGTACAGCCTGCTGCAATAGTAATAGATACTTTCTGTTTACTGAATGTGTCTTATTATCAGTCTCTTGGCACACATTACCTTTACTTCTATATTAGTCCTGCAAATGTAATATTGTCTTTTTACTATGGAGAAAATGAAGGCTTGGGTTATTTTTATTTTTGTAACTGATTAATATGTAGTTGTATACAACAGAAAGAAATAATAATAAAATATTATTTTAAATAATATTATTTAAATATTATAAATAATATTATATAATTAATTATAAATAATATTTAAATAATATTTAAAATATTTTAAGTAATAAAAGAAATTAACAAAAATGTATAAACCAGTTTTGTTTAATTGATTGTATTTAAATTTCTATGATCTTACATACTTTCAACAAGAAAACAATGTAAAAGCAGATGCAGCAGAGACTTTCCAGACATTGTATTGGTTTGAGAAGGTAGAATAAGAAAGCTTGTAATAAAAACTTACTCTTGGGATCCCAATCAGTTTTTACTTGTTCTGTTTAACACTGCATATTGATTGGTGTCCAAATGTACATGGTACATACTAACTAACGTTTTATATGTGAAAACAAATCAGAACTGAAGCAAAGGCATACTGAACTCTAAATAATATATTAAATTTTGTTCTTAACTAATAAGAACAGGGCTGTGGATACAGGCAGGAAAAAAAAAGTTTCTCTGTCCTCAACTCATCTTCAACTCTTTACTCATAACAGTGACAGTCAGAGAAAGAGCTTGACACTCTGTATCTCCGACATCCATCACCCAGTGTCTGTCAGCTTTCTCTTCACAAAGCTTCCCAAAGCTCAAAGATATAGGATTTCCTTTTATCTACCACCTCTTGTGTCTAGCATTTTCTTACTGCAACCTAATTTATTAGGGCTTTTATATATTAAATAAGAATTAAAACTTAGAAAATTTATTTTCTTTGAAAGTTGCCTTATTTTTGAGCTTACAAAGTCTATAGAAAAGTGATTTTTTAAAATACAAAGCCTTTTCTTTCTTTTCACATTCTTTCTTCACTATCCCAAATCCACAATCATTTCTAAGGTTGGTCATCACAAAGATATATGGATACATTGGGGTAAAAAGATAGTTATATACATGAATATATAAGATGATATATATTTTTCCTGAAAATATCATCTTTGTTAATTAATATATATCATTATGATGTTAACACAAAAGTACTAGATTTTCTTTCTCCATGCATGTATAAACATGACCTATCTGGGCACTAATGGTTGTTATCAAAATCAGTAATGCCATAGCTTCATGGATTCCATACGCATTCCATAATACTTATGTTTCATTACTATTTACTGAAGTTTGTTCATTTTCTATACATTTCCAGATGCTTCTAACAAGTAGATTTTTAACATGTGGGAAAAGCAAATGATGTGTAGTGACTAATTCCAAGGAGTGAACTTACTGAAGGTGACTGTGTTGAAAAGTCTTTCATTTTGGGTTTGCATCGCTTTACTGTTTTCTTTGTCGTCTGCAAGGCTTAATGGCGACAAGAAGGCATCTTTCAACAAACACATCCTTAAAGGACTTTAAAGCTAAACTGTTATTCAACACAGTTTGGATCTTGAAGCTTTGCTATCAAAGCATTGAGAACAGGTGTTCATGACTCCTCGTAATTCTTTTGAAGTTTCTGTTACAGAACATCTGGTTTGTTTGATAGGCATTTATGTATTCACATTTGTTAGATGAGAGAGTGAGGCAGGTGTGGTTTCATGGTTAATGGGCTTAATTTCCCACTATCCATAATCCCACTCTTTCATAGAAAGCAATGACATAAGGAACACACTCTTTCAGAGGGTCTAGTTGGAGGGTAAAATAATGTCTGTCTCAAAGATGTATTCACAAAGTTATTAAAATTTTTGTCATTATGCAAAATGCTAATTCTGCCTTAGCATGCAAGTTTTCTATTTTGATTATGCATACAGTTGCCATCTAGCCAATGGTTCTCATTTCTATTCTTTGCTATGATGCTTTAGAAGTCAGGAACAGTATTTTGCATTTAGAGATGTTTGTTCCTACTTGGGATAGGACATAAGAGTTCACTTTTAAGGAGCTTTGAAACAGTTGGTATTAGGATACTTGTCTGAAACATGTCATTTGCTCTACAGAGTTTCAATACAATCAGAAATATAAAATGTTAAAATTCAAATGACAAAACAGGTGGATTTCTACACCTTGGGTTTTTGCATAAATGAATACAGCACAAAAAGAATAGAGAGAAAAGACAAATCAAGCCCCTTCTATCTAACTTCATACAATTGACTTTAACTTTGAGAGTGCTGTACACTGAACTATATCCACCTACAATGAATAAAGTGAGTGTCTAACTTCCTCTGCTACTGTGTTTGGAAGAAAGAAGGTAATTAGGGCCAAGTGTGTCATAGACTTAACTCACAATGCAGTGGATCACTTTCCTCTGTGTGTATATACATAAGTGAATATGACATACAGAGAGATGAAAGTTATCTCCCAGCCAGAAACACGGCCATTGGCAGAAACTAGGATAGTACGCCAACTTTGTACTCTTAGGTTCTTGAAATATAGAACCCGTAAATTTTGTTCTAAGACAGGGAAACTAGTACTTGTAGCTATGACACATAAGGAAATTTGCTTTGTAAAAAATGTGATTGTGTTTTTGTTGTAGCTTCAGAAAATATAATGGGATATAGTCAGAAAGTAAATTTATGCAAATCATTTTTTTCTCTTTAGGTATTATTATTATTATTATTATTATTATGTTTATTTATATCTCAAATGTTACCCTTCCCAGGTCTCCTCTCAAAGATTATTTCCCCCATACCCCTCTGCTTCTCCTATGAGAGGGTGTCCCTATTCCCCTGGGCATCCCCTCTCCCTGGGGCATCAAGTCTCTACGGGATTAGGCACACCCTTTTCCACCGAGGCCAAACAAGGCAGTCTCCTGCTATACATATGCCAGGGGCCTCAGGCCAGCCCATGTATGCTCTTTGGTCAGTGGCTTAGTCTCTGGGATCTCCCAGTGTTCCGGGTTAGTTTACACTGTTGGTCTTCCTATGAGGTTGCCATCCCCTCCAGTTTCTTCAATTCTTCTTCTAACTCTTCCATGGTGTTCCCTGACCTCAGTCTAATGCTTGGCATCTATCTCAGTCAGGTGCTGGTAGAGACCTTCAGAAGACAGCGATTCTAGGCCTCTATCTGTAAGCACAACATAGCATCAGCAATAGTGTCAGGGCTTGGTGCCCACCCATGGGATAGATCCCAAGTTGGAACAGTCACTGGTTGACATTTACTCAATTTCTGCTCCTTTTTTTTCTCTGGGTTTCCTTTACACAGGAACAATTTAGGATAGACAATTTTTGAAGGTGAGTTAGTATCCTCATCTCTCCATGGGGGCTCTATTTAACTACTAGAAGTGGTTTCTTTATATCCTTTTTTGGACATTTTGGCTAAGGTAATCCCTATTGGGTCCTAGAATCCTCCCTTATTCTAGATCTCTGAAACATTCTAGAGGTTACCCCACCCCACAATCCCAGAAGCTGCATATTTTCATTCATTCTCCTGACACTCTGGGCCTCTCCCCTGTCTCTGTTTATATCTAATCTTGCCTCCCCCTTTCCCATTCCTCCCTTCCCTCATCAAAATCTCTGCCTCCCATGATTATTTTGTTTCCCTTTCTAAGTGGGATCAAATCATTCTCATTTGCGTATCCCTTCTTGTTTAACTTCTTAGGGTCTGTGGGTTATATCATGAGCATTCTATAAATTTAGACTAATATCCACTTATCAGTGAGTATATACCATGCATGTCCTTTTTGAGTCTGGGTTACCTCACTCAGAATGTTACTTTCTAGTTCCATTCATTTGCCTGAAAAATTCATGATGTTCTTTTTTTAAAAAGCTGAATAATATTTCGTTGTGTAAATGTACTTTTTGCCTGGAAAATTCACAATGTTCTTTTTTTTAATAGCTGAATAGTATTTCATTGGGTAAATGTACCATATTCTTTCATATTCTGTTGAGGAACATCTGGGTTGCTTTAAGTTTCTGACTATAATGAATAAGGTTGCTATGAACATAGTGGAGTATGTGTCCTTGTGATATGCCTAGAAGCAGTATAGGTGAGTCTTCAGATAGAACTATATTCAGTCTTCGGAGGAACTGGCAGATTGATTTCCAGAGTGATTGTACCAGTTTGCAATCCCACCAGCTATGGAGGAGTGTTCCCTTTGCTCCACATCCTCCCCAGCATGTGCTGTAGCTTGAGATTTTGATAAGGTAGACTTATAAAGTAGACTCTCGGGGTCATTTTGATTTGCATTTTCCTGATGACTAAGGACTTTGAACATTTCTTTATGTGACTCTCTGCCAATCAAGAGTCCTCTGTTGAGAATTCGCTGACTATATTTGCACCCCATTTTTAATTGAGTTATTTGGATTGTTGGTGTTTAACTACTTAAATTCTTTATAAATGTTGCATATTAGCAATAGTTGGAAAAGAAGTGAATAAATAAAAATAAATTTTTAAAATCTAATATACGTGTGTGTGTGTGTGTGTGTGTGTGTGTGTGTGTGTGTATACTTCTGTGTATGTACACAATGTGTGTGTGACACTGGAGACCAGAGGAATGTGTTCCATTCCTTCCAGCTTAAATTATAGGCAACTGTGAGCAAACCAGCATGGGTCCTGGGGACTGAACTCAGGTCCTCTGGAAGAGCAGTATGCACTCATTACCACTTAGCCATCTCTTTAGTCCTACCAAATTCTTAATATGTAGAAACATTTTAGTAAATAAAAAATATGAATGAAATTATCTTCTGAGTAAAACCTAATGAGCATGTCTATACAGGCATGGCCTACAGCCATATGCATTTCCAAATAGTTTGATTTGGAGCTTAACACAAAATAGCTTACTTAAAGCATGATTGTTTTCTAAATATTTTAAAATCAATTATGAGGTTTCTGAGCATGCACTTTGTATATGACATTATCCTGCATTGTCAACAGCTTGGTCATTCTTGAAAAGATTCAAATTTATAGGTTATCTACTATCTTCAGCATAACATTACTTTCAGATTATTTAGCTTGACAAACATTTCCTGAGTAGAAAACTGTAATAAAACCCAAGAGCTTTAGAGTTATTTCTGTGGGCTTCATCCAAGAGGGGTGTAAGCACAGGCATGCCTTTAATTGAATATTTCTGTATGCTAACAACTGGCAAGATTTGAAAAATAGTTAAAGCCATTTTATTTCTATTAAGGAAAACTGCAAAATGGAAAGTTGTGAAAGATGAGATAATGAACTAGAGTCAAACAATACATGGGTCATAGGGAAGCAACTAGCCATGTTCAAGACGACAAAAACACTGTCCAACTATATTGACATACATGGCTCTGCATGGAGCAGAGCTTGGATACCACTGTGTAGAAATTCTCCTCAGTGACAAAAAGATTGCTTGTATATTGGTTCATTTCTGATCATTTATCTCTGTATTCACCCAAAGATGATTGCATGACTAGAATGAGTACCAGTGATAGGGACATTGCAATGATTTCAGAAACATATATGTGAGACAGTCCACTAGCACCTATCAAAATGTACATACATAATTGGAGAAAAGTGAAACACTTCAAGCCTCTGAAGAAAGAAACTGCAGAAAATCTCAGAAGATGGAAAGATCTCCCATGCTCATGGATTGGCAGAATTAATATAGTAAAAAATGGCCATCTTGTTAAAAGCAATCTAAAGAGTCAATACAATCCCCATCAAAATTCCAACTCAACTCTTCATGGAGTTAGAAAGAGCAATTTGCAAGTTCATCTAGAATAATGAGAAACCAAGATAGCAAAAACTATTCTCAACAGCCAAAGAACTTTTGGAGGAATCACCACCCCTGACCTCAAGCTGTATTACAGTGCAGTAGTAATAAAAACTGCATGGTATTGGTACAGAGACAGGCAGGTAGATCAATGGAACAGAATTGAAGAGACCCAGAATGAACCAACACACCTATGGTCACTTGATCTTTGACAAAGGAGCTAAAACCATCCAGTGGGAAAAAGACAGCATTTTCAACAAATGGTGGGGGTTCAGCTGGAGGGCAGTGTGTAGAAGAATGCAAATTGATCCATTTTTATTTCCTCCTACAAATCTCAAGTCCAAGTGGATCAATAATCTCTACATAAAGCCAGATACACTGAAACTAATAGAAGAGAAAGTGGGGAAGAACCTCTAGCACGTGGGCATAGGGGAAAAGTTCCTGAACAGAACATCAATGGTTTATGCTCTAAGACCACGAATTGACAAACAGAACCTCATAAAATTGCAAAGCTTCTATAAGGCAAAGGACATTGTCAATAAGACAAAATGTCAACCAACAGATTGGGAAAATGTCTTTACCAACCCTACATCCAATAGTGGGCTAATATTCAATATATACAAAGAACAAAAGAAGTTAGACTCTAGAGAACCAAATAACCCTATTAAAAAATGGGAAACAGAGCTAAACAGAATTCTCAACTGAGGAATACTGAATGGCTAAAAAGCACCTTAAAAATGTTCAACATCCTTAGTCATCAGGGAAATGCAAATCAAAACAACCCTGAAATTCCACCTCACACCAGTCTGAATGACTAAGACCAAAAACTCAGGTGATAGCAGATACTGGCAAGGATGTGGTGAAAGAGGAATATACTCCTCCATTCTTGGTGTGATTGCAAGCTCGTACAACCACTCTGAAAATAAGTCAGGCCTCAGAAATATGGACATAGTATTACCTGAGGACCCAGCTATACCACACCAACATATAACAAGGACATATACTTCACTATATTCATAGCAGCCTTATTTATAGTAGCCAGAAGCTGGAAGGAACCCAGATGTTCTTCAACAGAGGAATGGATACAGAAAATGTGGTACATTTACACAATGGAGTATTACTCAGCTATTAAAAACAATGACTTCATGAAATTCTTAGAAACTGCCTGTGGGGTCCACTGAGCCCTGAGAGAAGGGATTTGTTGGAAACAACCTATTTAGGGCTGAGTTTTCCAAGGTTTCTTGCTCTGTACATATTATCTGGATGTGGATCTTTGTATTTGTTCCCATCTGCTCCAGGAGAACACTTCTCTGATGATGGATGAATAAGATAATGATTTGTAAGTATGGCAGAATATCATTAAAATAATTTTCTCACTTTTTTCTTTTAGACAAGTCTTATTTGATTTTAGCTTAGGTCCTTGAGCTCTCTAGGTTCTTAATTACAATAGTAGTGTCAGGTATGGGTTGTATCGTGTGGAGGGAGCCTTAAGTCAGATCAGTTATTGGTTGGTTATTCCTACAAGGTTTGCATCATCATTGCTGTAGCATATATTGTACGTAGTGTACCATTGTTGATAAATAATTTGTAGTTGGCTTGTTTCTCTTTTGATAACATGCAGAGTACCTTCCTGTACCAAAGATGATGGAACACAGGGGTGAAGACCCTATGTAGACACAAGCTCTCCATCTCCGTATTCACTGTTTTGTATAGGTGATGTCCTCAGCAATGGAGATTTGATGTCAGTTAGTGGGGAGCAACCTATAGTCTTGGCAACAACCTGTAATGTTTGGGAATTTGTGTGGGATCCCCTTAACCAATAACTCAGTTAGATGTAATACAATCCCAGCACTGGAAGCTTTGCTTAATGACAAATGATGGCTTAGATGGGACTTTGACCCTTCTATTATTTGGCAATTGCCTTTAGGTCACTTTTGTCTATGTATATATTTTAGGAGGTTTCTACTGTATTAGGTTTTCATACTAACATTCAAATTTTAGCTGTCTCTCCCATATTCCTTCACATAAACCACTCTGTCCTCCTCCTCATTACATAATCTTCACATTCAAGACCTTCCCTATATATCCATAAATATCTACTCTCTTCCTCTTTCCTAATGAGATCTATCTGTTCCCTCTAGTCTTTTACACTATGCCTATCCTCAGTGGCTTAATAAATTCTAGCTTGGTTATCACTGACTTGAACACTAATAAAAAACATATTAGCACACATCATTATTTTCAATAAAAGGAAAAAAAGAGAAAAAAGGAGTTTTGTGTTCTTCATAAAGTATAGATATTTTCTCATTTCATTTATAGTTCTCATCAATGGCTTCTTTGAACTTCATGATTATAAAACATTCTTTATAGTTTAGTTCTTCATTAAAACAATGTATTATCTATTGTGTCTCTATTCTTCTGAGACTTAATGTGCAAGCTATCCAAAATATTCCACATTTTGTCTTTAAGGCACATTCACAAGTTCTGGGAAATAGAGTGTGGACATCTTAGTAGAGAATATTAGTCAGATTACCATATCATATGAAGAAATATCAATTAGTAATAAAGTAAGTTTTGATGTGTTACAAGCAGACTGAGTGAAAGAAGAATTATAAATAGCTGGATGCTGTATGATTCATTTTTATTAAATATCATTAATAGACAAATTTATAGAACCAGAAAGTAGATAAATGGTAGCCAGAAACTTTGAGGAAATTGGTAGTAATTGTCAGTGATTGTTTTACTGGTCATTTGTGAGAAACAAAAGTGTCCTAAAGTTATCTATTTTTAATAAAAAATTTCTGTGGATATGTTAAGGCCATTGAATACTTTAAAAGGATGAATTTCATTATGAGAGTTATCTAATTTATCTCAAAAGACATATTATGAAGCAAATAAATGTTTTAAATGTCATGTCAGCCTACTTTAGTCTAGATTTTTGCAATATTTTCAGATTTCTTTGAAATGTTTTGAAAGCATAGACAAAACTGAAAGTCCCTGTCATTATGCAAAGTTATAAACAAAAAAGTAGAATACACTATATGCTTGGCAAAGTTTTCTACTATTGTCCTATACTAATGTGTGTGTGTGTGTGTGTGTGTGTGTGTGTGTATTCCTATAATTAGTGTTACTCACTATAGTACATATAGACACAATATTATAGCTAGAAAATGAAATATAACTTCACATTTAAAATACTACAGATGGGAATATATTTAATATAAATTAGTGGTAAGATAATGGAAGTCTTCAAAGCCCAGAAATTAGGGGGGAAATTTATCACTCTCTAGAAATATATATATATATATACACACACATACACACACACACACACACACACACACACACACACACACACATATATATACACACACACAAAGTGCTGACAGGGCAGAGACTGCATTTGACTGCTGCTTCACAATAGTAAAATTAACTTATAAGGTAAAGCATTATTTGGTAGAAGATGTGACTCCTGAAGAATGTGCTTTCAATATATTTTCCTATGAATAGAGATACTTGAGAAGGTTTGAACAGAAAGTGAAAAAGGCTAAAAATTTTCAAAACTAGAGTATAAAAATAAATACTACTCACAATGAAATAAAAAACATAAATGATTTTAAAAATTATAATTGGAGATCATTTAACAAAATAATGCTGAAAAAAATAGAAAATATGTAGAAAAGCCATCCTTAACTCTTAGTTTTCTAGAATTGCTAAAACAACATCAACACAAATCTAAAAGTGAAAATTAAAAATGAATACTCAATATGTGGTACAGCATATTAGAATTATTATAAAAATTAATTATTATAAATTTATAATTTATTATAATACTTAATTGATTATTTTATAATAAATAATAAATAGTTATTTTATTATAATAATTAAAATTAATTATAAAAAATTAATAAAGTAAAAATTACCAAAGTAGACAGAAAAAAGTGATTGCCTAAAGGGGAAATAGAGAGAATAGAGAACTCCCACTCACAGCAGGGAAATTCACAGGACACTGGAATAATAACTGGGAACTCAGATAGAGAGAGAAATAAAACTCCTTATTAGGAAAAAGTTGTATCTGGTAATTAGCAAAATATGAGTGCTTGATCAAATCCTGTATATGCACTAGGCACACATGAATGCAAGTCTAATATTTGTAGAGTATGTGTCATGGTGTTCTTTTTCTTTCTTTCCTCTTTGTTTGTTATATGTTTTGTTATATTTTCTGACTTTTAATTTTGCTTTTTTTTCAAATCTGAAAACTTTGAAAACTTGTATATTAACTTGCCTCATGTCCCTGTATTCCAATTTTTTCTTATATATTTTTCTCAATTATGTTTGCTGTGGTCATATCGATTTGTAACAATTTTCTTTTGGTAAAACACAATTTTACCTAACAGCATATTATATTTGATTTTATAGTCTGTTACCCTTTAAATGTTCAATTTGTATCCTATATGTATTGGTCTATTTTTCTGATATATTTCTTTATCTAAAACAAGTATATTTTAAAAATATATTAATTTTTTCTATTCCATTTATCAACATGTCTGTCTCTGCACCAATACCATGCAGTTTTTAATCACTATTTCTTTGCAGTAAAGCTTGAGGTCAGGGATGATGATTCCCCCAGCCATTCTTTTATTGTTAAGTATTGTTTTTGCTATTCTGTTTTTGTTTTGTTTTGTTTTGTTTTGCCTCTCCAGATGAATTTGAGAATTGCTCTTTCTATGTCTTTGAAGAATTGTGTTGGGATTTTGATGGGGATTGCATGGAATCTCTAGATTGCCTTTCGTAGGATGGCCAATTTTTAACTATGTTAATTCTGCCAATCATGAGCATGGGAGATCTCTCCATTTTCTGAGATCTTCTTTCAATTTTTTTTGAAAGACTTGAAGTTATTGTCATTCAGGTCTTTAACTTGTTTGGTTAGATTTACCCCAAGATATTTTATATTAATTTTGGTTATTGTGAAGGGCTTTTTCCCCCCTGATTTCTTTCTCAGTCTATTTATAATTTGTACAAAGGAAAGCTACTGATTTATTTGAGTTAATTTTATATCCAGCCACTTTGCTGAAGTTGTTTATCAGCTGAGAAGTTCTCTTGTAGAGTGTTTGGGCTGGCTTATGTATACTATCATGCTTTTTAACATGCTTTGTTTTAAAACACTCTGTCTTAGTTACTTTTATATTGCATGGAAGAGATCATGGCCAAAACAATTATTAGAAGAAAGAGTTTCCTGGGGACTTGTGGTTTCAAAAGGTCTGTCTACGACCACAATGACAGGAAGCATGGTATTAACGAGTCATAATGCTATAATAGTAGCTGAGGGTCTTCATTTTGATCTGCCAAGTGGAAGGCATAGAGAGATAACTCAGAATGGCATAGGCTTTGAAAACCTCAAAGCCCATTGCCAGTGGCATGTCTCCTCCAACAAAATATACCTCCTAATCTTTCCCAAATGGTTCTATCAACTGGTGACCAAATATTCAAATATATGAACCTATGGGGGCCATTCTCATTTCAACCACACTTATTTGAATTATGAGTTTTATATCACAGATGATGTTTTTATGATTTTACTATTGGAGTATTTTCACATTTCTATAATTATTTTAATACATGAACTGATAAAATTAGAGATCCCAAGGCCAATACTAAAGACTACAATAATTAATTTTATATAATATTGTAGCATTATTCCTTTCTGATTTTACCTCTTTAACAAAGTAATTTTCTTTGTTAGCAAGATAATTAAACTACCATGTGCAATTACAATTTTATTATTTATAGTTTATATCAAGAAAAAAAAGTTATCTTGTAAAACTTGTTATTATTTGTTTGTTTGTTTTTAACGGTATACTCAGCCCAGGGTTTTGTACAAATTGGTCAAGCATTCTACTCCATCCCTTCAAAGAAGCTCAAAGGATCATTTGCATCTTGTTAAACAGCCTTGTGACACTAGAGACTCACATATACTGTGGGGTTAATATGTCATCTAGAAATATATGCATCCATGCTCTTTTATCTCCTTGTAGCATATTCATTTTCTACTATTCTCACAGCTATGTTTTTGATTTTGCATTATGGATTGACCTTATAGCCTTTCACATGTGAAAAAAATCCTTTACCTTCTGTAATATATACACACAAACACATACACAGACACACTCACACACACACACACTAAAGAGAGGAGGAGAAGGAAGGAAAAGGGGATTAATTCTAAGAAAGTCAATACTGTGTATAAGAATAAAGTTCTACAATTGTACACAACTAAAATTATATGTCCTTCTAAATACAAACAGCTTTGAACTGTCAGGAAAATAATAATACAGACTTTCCATTTGATTACAATCAGGAAAAGCATCACAGTAAATTTAAAACCACTACTGGCACAAGACTACCATTATAGTGAACGTAAATGCTAGTTCTTGGCATGTTTTACTTAACCTATACATATTGGAAATGAAGTAGATCTGAGGAAGATGGCATGAAAAGCAGGATAAACAATGGCTGGTAAGTACGTGTAATTCTCCAAAGAATATCTTCACACAAGGAAAGTAAGCCTAGCACCCTAGCTGGAAGGTAAAGCTTAAAGAACTTTGAAGACACCATGGCTTTGGAGCTGGGACAATATTGACCTACATATAAAATGTTTTGATTTTGTTTTGGTTTGTGTTGTTATACTGTGTTTTTAAGAGGATTTTACGATGCAGTCTGACTAACCTGGAATTCTTTGTGTAGACAGAGAGCGAACTACTTCTATCTCCCAAGTGCTGAAACAAAAGGCATACACTGAGGTAAAACCATGTTATTTTTGAACAAAGATTCCTTTATCTTCCTTTCTATTCATAGAGAATTTCCCTCATTTTTTTCTAAGTACTGGAACAGAGTATTTCTGTTCCAATATCTTGTTGAACAGAGTAGAAAAAATTGCTATCCAAAACCTGACAGTCACCGCTACTATTATACAATGTATATTTCTAAGTATCTAGACAAATCAGACTTGAGGAAATCATATCTCCACATGTCTTGAATATGTCTGTTTCAAAAAAAGACACATACAACATACATTTAAGTAATATTGTATGTGATGAACAGATTATATTTATAATATATCCCTATGTGTATATATGCATATAATAACAATTAATGGAAAAGAGGTCACATATTTGAAGAAGAATAGAGAGGGGTAATGGTGAGGTTGGAGGTAGGAAAGGAAAGGAAAAAGTATAATTATATTATAACATCAATAAAATATGAGAGAAAATCTATCTATGCATTATAGAGTTATTCATTTGGTACTGAAAATATTAATGATGTTAACTTGATCGGATTTATTTACACTGTGGAAAATTGCTGAGTATGTCTTAAAAAGCAGTTTATATATTGTAACTGAGGTGGAAAGACCTCTTTAAGTACGAGGAGGGAAGGGAGAGGGCTCTTAAAATGGTATAAAAGGAGAATGTAAGCTGTGTGTTTCATTGCTCGGTAGTTTCTGTCTATGGATGAAAGGTAACCAGCATTTTCAATCTCCTGCTTTCATGTCTCCTCTGCCATGATGGACTAGACCCTTAAATGGTCATACAAAAAAGTAAACCCCACCTAACTTCAATTCCTTGGTGAGGTACTCTTGCTGTAGTAATAAGAAGTGAAGTCACTACAAGGCATGTATGCTGCTATAAGCAAAAAAATTACTCAGGAACACAATAATGTAAGTAAAAGAAAAAAATGAAGACCTATTAAATCTATTTGCTTAGACAAATATTTAAAATACATACTAATTTTTTTTTACCTTTAGTTATGGTCTCATTTGTGTTCACAGAAGTATTAACTTAAAAAATAGATTTAAAAATCTAAAATGCAAAATTAGGCATAAAGATTTTTGAGAAAGAAATTCTTGGAAACTATAGATGACTATGCAGAAAAATGGAAATGTATCTTCTCATTTAACTACCTAACACATTTCTAGATATATTTTTGTTGTTTTACTTGTCAATTTACTTTCTGTTCAAATTTTCATAGTATAGAAAATATTATAATAATATTATTTTGAAAAGTTAAATATTTTTCTTTAATTATTAAGGTTTCTGTTTTGTTTTATTTGATAGGACTGAATGCTGTAGCCCAGACTGGGTAATCTCAGCCTATAATCTCTGCTGACATAAAACTCAGGGCAAACTTCCACTTTCAACTTCCATAGTACTAGGATTCTAGGCATGAGCCCTCATTATCAGTTTTAGTTATTTAATTTTAGAGTCATTTCTTTCAACATGATAACATATAAATAGTAACAACCTTTGACGCTAATGTTCTCATTTGTTAGAGAAACCACGGCCTCTTTCTTTTATCTATTAACCATGGTGTCCTAAAAAGTTTATATTTTTCTTCAATAACTGGTCTTCAATCTATTTTCAAACTTGAATATTCATCAATTTGATTTAGCCCACTATCCTCTCTAGACTGCAATATTATATGAGTCTTACATAATGAAAATGAAATTACCTTTCACTAAACACACTTTTTTAATAATTAAATTGTGGCTCCTCTTCACATGCCAGTGTAAAAGTCTGGGGGACTTAAGAGCTCTCCAGTAATTTATTAGAATGCAGCTGTTCCTTCGACTGTACACATTGTATCTTTGGTATTATTTCTTTTTATTATACCATTTGATGTAGTGTGTGTGTGTGTGTGTGTGTGTGTGTGTGTGTGTGTGTGTGTTCTTTCTGTAGAAGTGAGGTTGGGCAGAGTTTAGGAGGCAGAAATGAAGCATCAGCTCCCAGACCTTAAAGTCATGACTTATAGTAACTGCGAACTTTACTTAGCAACAGAAAGGCAAACTTTTATTTTTATTTTTTTCTACTCCCAAACCAACTCTCTTTAAGACTATGGGCTCTGTTGATTAAACCAAACCCAATGTCACATATTTTACTGTTAGCTCAGAGCAGCAATAATGCTGAGGATCCAGTAGCAACCCATGAAACTCAGTGCCAGAACCATGAAGAATCCTGTCCACTGTAAGAACTACAGAGCCAACTAACCTGGGCCCACGGGAGACCACAGAGGCTGAACACCAACCAAAAGTCATGCATGGACTGGACCTAGGTTCTCTACACATATGTATCAGATGTGCCATATATACAGTTTGCTCTTCTTGTGGGTTGTGGGACAGTGGACAATGCCAGGAAATGTGGGAAGGTTGAGACAGGTTCAGAGTCCCCCGCATCCAGGCACCCACCTGAGACACTAGGTGCTCCCTACTCCCTGCTGGATTTCTGGCCTGAAACACGTGCCACACTTCTCACATAAGAAATGTGACCAGAAGTCATGTAGCCCAGAATAGAGTTCTCCATGCTAATGAGGTATCTAGAGGCCCTGAGGACTTAACCAATAAAGTTTCCTTCCCAGACATTCTTCCCTGCAAAAGATAAGTAATCTCTGGTCCACCCTGAAAAGGTTATATGCACACATCTTCCATGATGAAGTCAATAAACAGTATGAATAAGCATGGACTGTCTCTTTCAACAAGAACCTCCACAGGGAGCATGAAGATAACCTTTGTCCACAGTGTCACAATCTTAATATCCCACAGAAGGCTTCTCTGTACTCCTAGACAAACTCTGCTAAGTTAAGGACAGTCTTTAATGAGCTAAGTCAGAGTTCCCCTCTCCTTTGGCTCCTCAGCCTGTGTGCCCAACTCTGTTCTAGGCTTCTCTGCAACTTCCAGCAGTGTCTAGATGTCCAAGAGTCTGAGAACCCCTGGCCCCAGCCTCGTGGCAGGACCATGGACTCCCAACTCCATTCCAACTCCCCCGACCCAGTGGCATCTGTACAAACACTGGGAAATTAGAATTTCTACAAATTATATGTACAAAGTAGATATTCAGTAAGTGAATACTGGAAAGTGCTTACTGAGGATCAATAAGAGCAGTGAATTAAATGCTGGAAGCCTGGGTTAAATGCATTTGATGGCACTGAAGCAAGGTCAAGATACTCATTGAATTATATGCCCCAGAAGACATAGTCAGGGATTTTACATGAAGAAGTTGAAAAGAATGGTGATCTAAGATTAGTCAACCAAATCATCTTCTCACGTTTTATGTTATAAGTCATTTTTTTCTAGGCAGCATGGGACAACTGGTAAATTTTATACCAACCAGGATGGATAAATAATTCCCTACTGTGTTAAAAAACAAACTAGAATAAAAAAACTTAGGTATAAGATATAAGTAAAGATCTCATAACACATCTATTCAGAATTTCCTAAATGAGAACCCAGCCTCTCTTGAGATACTATTCTATTTGCACAAACACAACAAATTTAATTTGGTTTAAGATTAATGATTGTATTATAAACAAACAAACCAAACTGGTCAATATAGATAACCTAGAAGAAAGCATCTATTTGGGAGTTTTTGAACTTGATTTTCTTTAACTGATAGGAGACATATGTACCTTTTATTGAGATAGTAAATTTTAGGTTTCATGTGATTTTTAGTGTACACAAGATTGAAATAATCACATTTTCCTCTCTGCTTCAGTATTTTTGCTGAGGAATATATTGAAAAGAACATGTTTACATCATATGATGAGATTAGAAAAAAACAACACAACAAACAAGTCCTCAAATTCAACCTACAAGTTATAAAAGTTCTACTTAAAGGCACAACCCTGTTGCTGAAGAAACTGTACATCTGAGACATGGAACTTTACAAAAAATCAAGGTGCATCTGACCTGACAGCCCCATCTTTAAGAATGACCTCTCATTGTATCCAAAGTTTTTATGTCAGTTGCCAAGAGAAAAAAAGCCACCAGTAGTCCTCCCTTTCTCTAAAACCTGCAAACCACAACAATGGTCAGTCAGCACGATAGCCCCAAGGATACAATAATGGTACTTATATCTTAGAGGTAACTGACAGCCTTCTAGTTGAACATAAGGCTCAACATATAGAAGAGAATTCTTGCAAGGTGCTGTAAAACTAAAGAGCGCCCCTTTGATGATAGGATCATAGATCCTAGAAAAGAACAAACTACTAACACTTTTTTCAATCAGTGTAACTCCTAACTATATTATACATCCTTATTCTTATCATCACGGATAAGTGTGGCTCTCATCTTTCATTAAAGATATTTCTTTTGGTAGCAGAAATAGACTATTGCCAAAAGATACAACTATTCAAAATGCTGAGAACAGCCGATTGTAGTGTGCCCAACACTTTTGATACATCAACTAGGTACAGCACAGGTCCTATGCCTAAGGCTCAGTGAACATCACAGAAGAGAGGGAAGAAAGATTGTATGAGCCAGACAACCAGGACATCTGCTTCTAAATACTGTTATCTATAAAGGACAGGGAAGATTCCCCAGGAGAACTCAAAGATATGATAGCCCTAACAGGATCTGAACAATAACAACGCCAGTTGACCATGTCCTTGTTGATGAGGGAAATCTCACATAACCCTACTCCTAGATGAAGAGCTATACAGTCAATTAATGTATTCTAGAAGAAGAAGAATATATCTCCTACAGGGATGGACCTCTGATAGGTTTTCCAATCACAAGTGATCAGCCTAAACATGTATACATACAAGCAATGATAAATAGATTCAGCATGTTATATTTGTATTCATGTGTGTATACATATGTAATATATGTATAGTATATATACATATATATGAACACTTGCATATGTGTATATATATTATAATAAAGAAGAAGTCTTGAATTTGAGCAGAGAAAGTTTTATGTTAAAGAAAGTGAAGGAGGGAAAGAAGGGTGGAAATTTTAAATACTCTACCCATGCATAAAATTCTTTAAAATATTTTTAGTATATACAAGTTCAGAATGTGACCAGAGTATCCTATTTTCACTCTGTAAATCAGTATTGACATTTTAAATCAAATCTAAGCAATATCACAATTCATAGCTGTTTGCTAAGGCATGATTACAGTTACAGACATTCTGAAGTTGTGTAAATCTAGTATTCAGTTTGACTTTAAGGTTAGATTTCAAACTGTTGTTTGTCTTTCTGACTAAAGTGATTCCATCTGCTTCACACTATTAGTTGATATCCTAATGTAATGGGTAGCATCTGCGATAGAGAGAAATGTGTGATTGGGTGACAGAAGTGTTCTGTATTATCTTTGGAAGTTGGCTATATAAATGCATATACTGTGAAAGCCGAGTGCACTACAAATTTGATAAATGTATATGGTATTATATGTGGAAAACAGTGTCATTTTTAAAGTTGTAGCTGGACATGGTGGCTGTATCTGTAATCCCAGGCTTTGTAATGCAGAGGCTGCATTATCTTGGTTTTGAGTCATGCTAAGCTATGAAGTTGAGACCCTTCTTAAAATAAAAAAAAAAAAGGAAAAATTTCTAAAAAAGAGAGAAAAGAGAAAGTAAAAATGAAATCTAAATTTATTGTTTTGATGAATTAAGCCTTTTTCCAAAGCACTGAAAGTCCTCAAAAACTAAGAGGTACTATGAAACTGTCCCAAGTATTTGACTTTGGAACTTAGACAACATTGGAAGGAGAAAATTTGTTACTGTACACAGTAGAAATATCTTATGCTCAGTGGATCATTAAAGATGTGCAAGACCACTCCTGGCGCATGCCTCAACAATTCTGAGGAAGATGCAAGCATCAGTCACTACAGTTGGAGAAGCACTTCAAGCACTGAGGATTACAGGAATACTTTGTGATAACTTTTCTTCACAATTTCCAATGCTTTTATTTCCAGGGAAAAAACTAAGAATAAAAATGTTGAGTGATATGTTTCATGAAAGAAAAATTTCAGCAGATTATTATAAAAATATGAGATAAATACATTTTGTTCATTTTCTCAGTCAACTCCATTTAAAATTATTATCAACGTTTATTTAATATGCTAACCAATTTTTATCATCTATTCTTAATTAGAGTTTCCAAAGAAACAAAAAGATGCTGTCCAGGTTATCAAACATGAGCAGTGACAGATATGAAGAAATTATTTTTCAAAGACTAAATGAATAGCAGAATAAACAATGAAATTTAACAATAGATTGGAAGTACACAGACAAGAGGACAGAGCAGAATAGTAAAGGAGAAGAGGCCAAGGAGATAGGAAAGAAGAGCAGAGAAGGGAAGTGGATGAGAGAAGAAGACAGAGCACCAAAGCACACAGAAGTAGCCTTTCCTAAAAGGCTAGAAAAGTTGTGAGGCTTAGGACTACTGAACAGAAGAGATTAAAAACAAAGCAAAGCAAAACAAGTAAAACAAACCTCAGTAAACATGTGCTCAACTGAAGAGTCAGTAGATATGACTCTTTCTTTTCTTTTTCCAAAATAATAGATGCTGTGGGCAGAGACTTCTGACATCAAAATGCCAGAAATAAGAATAAGAAATGATATGTATTAATGAGGTTGGTTTCTTGGCTCCTAAACTCAAAAACATGATTCTTGTGCGCCACACCTCCATGACAACAATTCCAAAGACTCTTCTCTGTAGTCTGTGTAACCTTTTTTTACACCCCAGGTGAAAGTGAAACAATGAAATACTTGTACTGCTGAGTCATAGGAAAAATTTGAACCAAATTTCTTCAAAATAATACACATGATATTTTATTAAAATTATGAAAGCAGACACATTGCAAAATGTGTATTCCAGTAAACATAAGGTTAGGGATTTAATTTGATATGTGTGAATTAACTTTTCTTTTAAAAGATGTGTAACTAATGTGAAACTTCACATTTTTATTTAGTTTGCTTTTAACATTCAATTTCCATGAATAGTCACTTATTTCCAAAGAAACGTTCAAGGTTAAAGCAATAGCTAAGTCATATGTAAAAAGAACAGCCTCATAAAACCATGAGCAGGATGATGCTAAAAAGTTACTGTAAAGTTCCAGAGCCTTGATTCTGTAATTGACTTTTCATAATTGCCATAGACTACAGTTTAGCTGTAATGACTCAGATTCAGTAAAGATTTTAAAAGAAGTTAAATATGCCTCACTTTCTTTCATATAAAGACTAATACATTTAATTTTAAGCAATCAGTAATGTCTTCTATCTGTTTTGAGATCAAGGACACTGGTTTGATTTCTTAAATAATATTCTTTGAAACTATAATAAGGACAGGCACATTGTCTCCTAGAATAATTATCTGCTGCTATTTGCAAGTCAGTCGAAAAGGAAAAAATATTGCATAAAAAAATAAATATTAAAGCTTAGCAGTTTGAAGAAAGTGCTGATTTTAATTGCAGTGGTTCAAATAATGCAAGTAGAATATATTATTTTCATAATCACCATAACTGCTTAGTCACACTTTTCACTAAATAATATGAGATAATGTCATTCTAGAAATTTATAGTTAATTCAGAGTCACATCTGAAATGAGTTTTAGAATTTTAAAATAGACAAAAGAAAGTGTTCAAAGTAAATTATCTTATGTGAATGATTCCAATTAATATTGTATTATGAAAAATTACTCAAACAATTTTTGAGTCTGAGCATCATTCTTTTGGCATGCAGGTGTATTTAGCCACAGCACTACTTGGCAGTTTTAGATGTATAACTGTGGAAAGAGGGATGTTCACATGTAAAAACAACTGAAAATTGGCCTAATTAATTTTGCATTTCTGAAAGCAGGTGAATTCTGAGGACAGAAACTGAAGAGATATTAAGCTGAAACCAATGATGAGACAGAGAATATTGAACATTAGCCTTATTATGCATAAAGTCTTCTCTGCTCTCTAACAGCTGCTACAGACTCAGTTTTCTCTGGCTTTAACATGGTACCACGGTAGGGATAGTTTGCTATTGCATACATGGTTTAAATGTTGGAATATTATCTGAGGAAGTAAAAGAACAACCTAATATTTTCATTGTGTTGTAATTTATATCTTTTGAGAGTTGCTCTAGAGGCATGTTTAGTTCCGTTTAGACGTGTTTAGCTACTCTGAAAATAAAAACCTATGTCCACCTGGTACAATTTCTATTTTCTCTTGCATCATAGTTCAATGTCATTTAGTGGTATTTCATCATTATACATATGCTTTCTGGGCTCTCAGAACAAAAGGCCTGGTTAGAGACACACTAATATAGACCCAGGGACAGATTCACATTCATGTACACATAGATTCATGCTATACAACACACAGGAAATGTTGGAATATCCAGGAAGACAAAGAATTCAGAATAGAGAATTCAAATTAGTTAAATTGCACCAAGGGAAATAGAAATAGAAATTTTAATTCTATTTCTAAACATAACACCATAACACATGCACTATGGGTTATTTTGAGACCTTTACCAATGCATTCAAACCAACATAATTTTTGATAATTTCCTACATACATTAATAAACACCATTCTTACAATACACCCTCATTTCTTTTAGTATACACCCCATTCTCATTAAGCTCAAGTCTATATTTTCCAAAAACTGCCTTCTAAATATTTTTTGACTCTTTTCTTCCATGATGATCTCTGAGCCTAAAAGGAGTGGTGTAATGTCACTTAGAACTGAGCACTCAAGATTTTTTACTCATTTGCAGCAAATTAAGCAGCCACTGTCTCTTTATTCACTGATAGTCAACGCAAAGAGAAGCTTATTTGATTGAGTCCAGGAGTAATATTTGTCTATAGATATAAACATAAATATTTAGAGAGCAACATGGCACCAAGAAACTTGACCTGGACAACAGTCAATTTCTCCTATTACAATTCTATGCTCTCTTGTAGGTCCAAAGATCTACTTAATGTGGATTTTGACCAAGTTTCCTGTACTATGTATTAATTTTTCTGAGGAGAAAGTGTCCCTCCAAACCAATCACAGATCAGTTGGTTACTCCCATATTAGTTGTGCCACCATTTGTAGGTAGGCATATCTTGTCTCACAGGTTGGTATGGTGGATAATAGATTTCATGGCTGGATAAGATTCATACAACTATTCCTTCAGCAGCCTTTGTAATACTTCCAGGCACCATGGAACCTAGCCAGCAGGGAGGAAGCTTCCAGATCAGTTCTAGCTTAATTTCTCCTTATTTTAAAGCCAAAGTGCATGGTGTTTCCAGCAATAGGGCCATTGCAACTAGTTCTGGTGGACAATTAAGAATGGTATAAGAAGACCATATCTTTTGGGGACCTGAGGCCTCCCAGTCAAACAACTCATAAGGAAAACTCTCATACCTGGCACTAAGATTGCATTATGCTAAATACGCAGGATCTCTGCCTTGTAAATATCTTTTGAAAATTCCCATTTTAATAGGCATGCAAAGTAATAAGATTCCATATTTTTATTTAAAATATTCTTAATTTGGACTGTCTTCTCCTCTTTATTCTGCTCATTTGTCTATTCCTATATCTACTCAAATCTTCTAGTGCCCCAAATTACCTTTCTCTGTTTACAAATTATTTTTATTTAATCTGCATTTAAGTATACATTTTAGAATCATCTAGTGACTTTTGTATTTTGGTTGTGAGACTTAACTTTTAACAGTTAATACATCCCTTTAGCCCTCATTTTGTGATTTTTTTTAAGACTGTATGGTTGATATGGGTCTAATATAGAGATCTGATTCTTTAATAATAAGTATAATTCAATCTATCAGAATGAGATGTCTTATCACTTTTTCCCAAGAGTTTTCAAGGAATTCAGTGTGAAAATCCACTATGTGCCTTACTATATTTACATTGAGGATTTAATTATATGGATCTGTAGTCTCTTTCTTTCTCTATGTATCTCTTGTTTTTCTGTATTGGTGGGGCTAATGCCTTTTAGACGTCTACAAATTAGAAGTCCACTAAGCTTCTCAAGAAAAAAAACTGTTTTATTGTTGGATAACGTAAGTATAATAATCTTAAACATTATCCATTACACTATTTGTCTTGGTTTAAATGAAATGTATCTCCTACTCTAGGGCATTTGAATGCTTCCTCCACAGTTGGTGGTCCTATTTGGGTAGACTTAGGAGGTGTGGTCTTGCTAGAGAAAGTACATTAGTTGAGGATGTTTTTGGGATGTTATTATTATTTGGAGGTACTCTTTGCTTCCTGATTACAATGTAAACTGTGAACACTCAGGTTTTTTCCATCTACTTCTTGCCACATTTACTTGTAGTACAGACTCTTGAAATGAAATTCTAGTTCAATCCTATTGTAACAATAAATTAAATAAAGCTTTTCTTTTGTATGTTGTCTTGCCTGTGGTGTTTTATCATATCAATGAAAAAGTAACTATACCAATGTTCTTCTTTTATTTACATCATCTCTGCTACATTTTATTAGAGAATATTTAATATCCTTTATATGTGATAATTACTTTGAACATTTGAAGATGCAGTTAAAAATAAATCCAGCCCCTTGATCTCCATGTGTAGGAGACAAAGACATAGACACAGTTTCCTGAAACCAACCTAATATGTAAAAAAAATCAGGGTCAGATAAGGCTACAGAGAGAAACCCCAGCTCAATTAATAATAATAATAATAATAATAATAATAATAATAATTATAAATTTAAGTTGTTTTAATTGTTTTAAATTTCAAAATGATGGTGATTATACATCTGGTGATTATAATGGTACTACAAATCCTCTAAGAGAGAGGTCACTGTAACAAAGGCCTAAAGAATAAAGAGGCTACTCAATTAAGTCAATTTATTTCAGGTTGCTGGACCAAGAACACACTATTTGGGGTGAGCAGCTCTATTTATGTTAACAAAAAGGAGAAAAAAAAGGTGTTAGATCCCTTCCAAAATAATATAAATCAGACATAATAGAGGAAGACACCCTAAAGATCTTGACAACAAATTAGAAAAAAAAAAACAATTCAAAAAAGACCAAACAAGACAGGCAACATAATTTGCTGATCCCTCTACATGGGAACAGCCCTAAAATTGGCCAAGACTTTACTTCAGGTATACATAGCCAATAAGTCTTTTTGGTAATAGAATCCTCAAAACTCATTATGCCATCCCTCCATATGACATAAATGAAGAACTATTACAATTTGGTTGTTAATCAACCTAATAAAAAGGCACTTGTCTTTCACCTGCTCAATCAAAGAACAAAAATTTATCCTTAACTGAACTGTACAGCTCACACAATCCATACAACTATCTTTATAGAAATAAATATTGGTTATAAGGTTTATATATTACAAAACGAAACACGAAGAAGACAGCTCTGACAAGATTCACCTTTAGAGATGCTAAAATGACCTACAGTTCCAACTCTGTCTGATCCTACCTTGATTGATGCTGTTTCCTGAGATTTGCTTCCAAAACAACTTCAGGAATGGCTGCTAATCCCCTATGACCTCAGTTCATCCAACCTTTCAGATGGTCTCAGTCAAGATTACAGTTAAGTCATAAACTTTCTCAACAAGCAACGACTCAACAACAAATGCTACAACTAGTTTTCTTAAGACTGACCATTCTTTTAACTAATTTTTGACCCCCACCATAAGGAATTCTTTGCCCCAATTCAGCAGAAAATAATTACAAACAATTGTCATCCAATCTTTAAGTTGGAGTGTTTGGTTTTAGACATTTTATATCTCAGCACTTAGGCAGATTTCTGAGTTCGAGGCCAGCCTGGTCTACAGAGTGAGTTCCAGGACAGCCAGGGCAACACAGAGAAACCCTGTCTTGAAAAACCAAAAAAAAAAAAAAAAAAGATATTTTATAAATTATAAATATATTGTCATTTTTAAGAAATAATATACAAGTAATTATAGTTTTAGACAGGAAAAAACTAAATAGAGAATTTAGACTCAGGGATTTCTATCTTTCCTTTCCTCTTCTCTATCTTTCTTTCTTGGGTAAAGGGAAGGAAGTTAAAAAGAAAAAAAAGGAAATATAATAATATTATAAAAATTAGACAAATAGGGATGGGTTATTAAATTTACTTTTAAACAAAATACTTTATAGCCTTAATCTTACATTGGTAGAAATTTTAAATTTTGATACAGAATTAAAGTTATATTTTTCTTACAATTGAACAGAATTTATATGTTGATACAGGTTTAAAGTTTTTATTGGTATAAATCTTTGTATATTAATATGAAATTTAAAATTAATTTTGTTACTTTTAGATATGCATTGTTCATATACAACTTGTTTAAGAACATTGTTCATATACAACTCGTTTAAGAGGCTTAGACCAATCCCTTTAATATCACTATTACAAACTGCTTAGGATGGTTAAGTAATGCAGGTTAATAATCAGGTTAATAATCAGAAACTCATGTTCATAGTAGATTCTAATTTAATTAATTACAATAAAGTGTTTTCAATGTTATTCAAAGAGTGAATAGTTAAAAATAATAAATATTTGACAATTCAGTTGTACTATATACAGATAGATGGTCTTCAAAAGCATCACAGATCCACAAAATATGACATTTAATGTTATTTCATTATTAAATGATCTTTTGACTACTAGACATATTTGCTTCAGACAGTACTTCATTTTACTTCAAAGAAGATATTGAGCATCAATACCTCCAAGTGGAGTTGGTTCAGTTGTCACAAGCTAGCCACTGGGCAAGAAATTCATTTTATTTATAGACAGAATAGTGTTGAAAAGGACAAATAAGTACAGGCTAGTCAACTGCTAAGCTCTGGCAACACAAGGTAAGCTAGTCCTTCATAATTCTTACTTCACTTACATCAGTCTTGAGATAAGACATAAAGCTAAATAAAGGGAAAAAAAACAAGGCTGATTGGGAGCAATGGGTCTGTCAGATGTTCTGGGCCAAAAGGCTAAAGATAGATGCTTCAACATTATAGGACTATTGGGGACAGTCCAGGCAGTCAGCTTTTTGCCAGTTGTTTAAATTTTGGAAGCTGAATTCCTGCATACTCAAATACATATTTTTTCTTAAATCTCTGATGCGGTTGAAGACCAGATAGTTATAGTCACAACTAAATCTAGGTTGTTTAACACTGAAGTTGTTTTAAATTTAAAAGGAGGTTTTTAGATGATATAAATGTATATTATACCTTATAATTTACATAATTATTATAATTGTGTTCAATTAATTTCTGAGAGAAAAGAAACTTTTATTGGACTAAAAGGGGGGTTGTTGAGGTTTTGTCTTTTACTGCTTGTATTGTAATACTAAGTGCAGGCTCCCAAGACCTAGAGTCAGCAAGTAATCCCTGGGACCCTGCCCTCAAGTTAGTTCTGATTGGCAAATAATGATGCTGATAGCCAATAGCTGGGCAGAATATACCTAAGTGGGGTTGAGTTTTCTCAGGCTTGCAGAAGGAGGAAAGAGAGAAAGAGCCACCATGAAAGAAGAAGAACATGCAAGAAGGAGAAGAAGAGCTATCATCAGCTAAGGTCTAAGAGAATGTGGCTGAGAGGGTTGGTAATTGGGTTAAGAGCAGCTTAGATGGAACAATGAAACATAGTAAATGATAACGTGGGATTATCAAAAGTAGATTCTAATAACATGGAAGGTAGGCAGCTACCCAGCAGTTGTGATGCCTAAGACATATTTAAAAATATAAAGACTGTGTATGTCTTTTATCTGGAAACATGATCTAAGGTGGGTAAAAAACTCCATGCCAAGATTTTTTAATATTTTTTACTACATGAAGATATTTTATATCTAATCAATCAAAGCTTCTACACACAAGAATTAAATGCTACTGTCAAGATTATATTGCATGAAAGGATCACTTCATAATATTCAAGCTTTATTATTAATATCAAAATTTATATAAGCTATATTACCTTCCTCATTCCCATCCAGTCACATATACATCTAAATTATTTCTCAGTCTTTCATTTTCTTTGACATTTAATCAGTGTTATCTCACTATCATACACTTCCCTGCAATTTTACTTTATGATGAGCAATAAAATAAATTGCTACTTATAAGTGCAGGTGTTACCAGTGTAGAGGAAAAGTGGTAATTCTCTAAAGTTTGATTTTCTTTCACACTTATGCCTTTAATTCCACTACATAGTGAAGTTTGTGACTGTATATAGGAATGAAATAATGGTAATAATTGTATAATGAAAAATGGAAATATGAAAGAACAAAGAGTTTGGAAAATATGTATGAGTAACTAAAAAATTGCACAATTTAAATAACATAATAAAATATGTAATATGCAAAGTCACAATTACTTCAAAATTCTTGTTTCTTTAAATTTATTTATTCACTTTACATCCCAATGTCAGCCCCCATCTCCTCCCAGTACCCCCTCAAGTAGATTCCCCATTCCTCTCTCCTCATCTCTACATACACTACCAATCCCTGCTACTGGCACATCAAATTCACTGCAGAACTAGGCACATCTTCTCTCACTGAGGCCAGAAAAGGTGGTCCAGATAGGGAAACAGGATCCACAGGCAGGCAACTGAGTCAGGGAAAGCCCTGGCTCCAATTGTTGGGAGACCTGATAAAGACCAAGCTGCACATATGTGGAGGAGGCCTAGGTCCAGCCCATGCTCACTCTTTGGTTGGTCCTTTAGTGTCTAGGAGTCCCCAAGGGTCCAAGTTGGTTGACTTTGTTGGTCCTCCTGTGGCGTCCCTGTCTTGTTTGTGTTCTTTAATCCTTCCCCCAACTGTTCCATAAGACTCCTCAGCTCCATCTAATATTTGACTATGCGTCTCTGCATGTTTCCATTGGCTACTGTGTGAAGCCTCTCTGAAGACAGTTTTGCTAGACTTCTGTATGCAAGTAATATCACAGAGTATCATTAATAGTGTCAAAGATTGGTTCTTGCCAATGGAATGGTTCTCAATTTGGGGCTGTCATTGGATAGCCATTCCTTCCTTCTCTGCTCTCTCTTTGTCCTTTCACATTTTGTTGGCAGGACAACTTGTAAGGAAGTCAAAGCTCTGTGGGTGAGTGTCTGTCCCCATCTCATCACTGGGAGTCCTTCCTCGGTACATGAAGTAGTTACTCCAGAATCCATATCCTCCACTGCTAAGAGTCTCAGCTAGAGTCATCCCCATAGGTTCCCAAGTGCCTCTCTCCATCCTACGTCTCTGGTGAATCCTAGCAATTGCCCCCACCTCCAGTTTCCATTCTTTCTCTGTTGCTCTTTCTACATCAGAAACCCCTCTTTCCCATCCCCTCACCTACTCATTTCCCTGCCTCTGACTACCATCAATATCTGTTTTATTTTCCCTTTTGAGGAAGATTCAAGTATTTTTGCCTTGGGTCCACATTGTTATGTGGTTTCTTTTGATCTGTGGATTACAGCATGGTTGAGGTATATTTTATGGCTAATATCAACTTATAAGTGAGTGTATGTTATTTTGGGTCTGGGTTACCTCACTCAGGATGATATTTTCTAGTTCTATTCACTTGCCTACAAAATTCATGACGTCCTCATTTTTAATAGCTGAATAGTATTCCATTGTGTAAATGAACATATATATATTTCAATTAAAGTAAATCTAAGTTTTTTTCCCATTTCTGGCTATTATGAATAAAGCTGATAATATCTAATAAATTAGATTTTCAGACAAAATTAATCAGAAGATAACACCAAAGGAAACATTGGCCAAGATGATTTTTCAATTCTTAACATCTATGATCCAAATGTGAGGACATTCATAAAAGAAACATTACTAAAGCTTAATCACACATCAAACCCCACACATTAATAGTGGCAGACTTCAACGCCCCATTCTAACCAATAGACAAGTCATCAAAACAGAAACTAAACAGAGAAATAATGAAACTAATAAACATTATGAATCAAATGGAACTAACTGATATCTATAAAACATTTCACCAAGCCACAAAAGAATATATCTTCTTTTTAGCAGCTCATGGAACCTTCTCCAAAATTAGCCATATAGTCAGACACAAAGCCAATCTAAACAGATACAAGAAGATTGAAATAACCCCTTGCATCCTATCAGATCACCATGGATTAAAACTAGATATCAACAACAGAAAGAACAGAAAGCCTACATACTAATGGAAACTGAACAACTCCCTACTCAATGATCACTGGATCTAAAAGGAAATAAAAAAAATTAAGATATTCTAGAATTTAATGAGAATGAGGGCACAACATACCTAAACATATGAGATACAATGAAAGCAATGTTAAGAGGAAAGTTCATAGCACTAATTGCCTTCATAAAGAAATCGAAGAATTCCTATACTAAAAAATTAAAAGTATTTCTGAAAAGTCTAGGAGAAAAGAGAAAACACACCCAAGAGGAGTAGAGAAAGGAAATTATCAAAGACAAGGCTGAAATTAATTAATTAGAAAAAAGAAAACAATACAAAGAATCAATAAAACCAAGAGCTGATTCGTTCAGAAAATCAACAAGATAGACAAAACCTTATCCAAATTAACTAAAAGGCAGAGAAACAGTTCCGAAATTAACAAAATCAGATATGAAAAGGGAGACTTAACAACAGACAATGAGAAAATGCAAAGAATCATTGGGTTTTATTTCACAAAACTATACTCCACAAAAATTTGAAAATCTGAATGAAATGCATGATTTTCTAGACACATATCAATTACTATGATATCAAATATCAAAGCTAATATCAAAGCTAAATGAAGATCAGGTTGCCTATCCAAATAGTCCTATAACACCTAAAGAAACAGAAACGGTCATTAAATGTACCCCAACCAAAAAAATAAAAAGAATAAAGAAAAAAAGGAAGCCCAAGACAGATGGTTTTAGTGTAGAATTTTACCAGACTTTCAATGAAGAGCTAATTACAATATTCCTCAAACTATTCCACAAAACAGAAACAGTATGAACAGTGCCAAACTCGTTCTGTGAGGTGACACTCACACTGACAGCCAACCCACACAAACCCCAAATCATACAATTAAAAAGGGAGAGCATCTTCAATAAATGGTGATGGTCTAACTGGATGTCTGCATGTAGAAGAATGGAAATACATCCATATTTATCACCTGCACAAACTCAAGTCCAAGTGGATCAAAGACCTCAACATAAAACCAGACTCACTAAATCTAATAAAACAGAAAACCGGAAATAGCCCTGAACTCATCAATGAGTTCAGAACAGAACACCAATGGCTCAGGTACTAAGATCAACAATTAATAAATGGGACCTTATGAAACTAAAATCTTCTGTAAGTCAAAGGGCACTGTCAATAGGACACAATGACAGCCTACAAACTGGGAAAAATTCTCCTTCAATGTACATGTAATAGAGGGCTAATATTCAAAATATAAAGAACTCTAGAAGTTAGACACCAATAAACCCAACGTACCAATTAAAAATGGAAAGTAATCAGAATTCCCAAGAGAGGAATTTCAAATGGCCAAGAAGCACTTAAAGAAATGTTCAACAATCTTGGTCATCAAGGAAATACAGATCAAAATGACTCTGAGATTCCTCCTTGTACCCATCAGAATGGCTAAGATCAAAAACTCAGTTGACAGTCCATGATGCCAAGGATGTGGAGCAAAAGGGAAACACTCCTTCATTGCCGATGGGATTGCAAACTTGTCCATCCACTGTAGAAATCAATTTGGCTGCTTCTCAGAAAATTAGGAATAGTTCTACTTCAAGACCCATCTATAGCACTCCTGGTCATACTCAAGAGATGTCCCAGCATCCCACAAGGACACTTGCTCAACTATGTTCACAGCAGCTTTATTTGTAATAGTCAAAATTCTAACATCATATTGTCACTCATTCCAGATCTATCTCCACTTTCCAAACCAACCAACTGGATCCTATTTGACTTTCAAATGATGAAGACCAATTTATTCTGCCCACACATTCTTGAGGATTGCCCTTCAATGTATGGTCATCAACCTACAAGAAACCATACTATTACAGAAAACTGACTCTCCCTCTTCTTGTAGCTGTCAATTGTCAGTTCTTTTTAGTTAGGTATGAAACTTCATATTTACCTTTTGCATCCTTGCTGTAATTTTGTCTGGCTTGAGCTTGAGCCAGTGTTTGTCATGCTGTCTTAAAAGGTGTGAATTTATTTGTAAAACTTTCCTATGTTCCTTGAAGTCATCTTCTATATCTTCTACTTATTTGGAAGGAAGTGTCAATAAATGTTTCACTTAAGGCTTAACATTCCACAGTTTCTTATTCTCTGCACCATCATCAATCTTATGTCTCTGTGTTAATCATAATCTACTGCCAATAGAAGTTTCTCTGGTGAGAGTTGACAATGTGCTAATCTATGATTATAACAATAAGTTGTTAGGAATCAGTTTAATATAATATACACTTAGCATAACAGTAATAGTAGTTTCTCCCTTAGGGCCTATGATCTAGCCACAGATTGTCGTTCACAATAATAAAGCCAGATATGGGTTTTCTTTTGTGGAATGGGTCTTAATGACTGGTTACTTCTATGGCACTTCTGCCATTATTATACCTTTGGGCATGTCTTACCTGACCAGTCATTGTAGCCTTCAGGGTTCAAGCCAGATAAGATTGATGATTCCTTTTCTTCTCTGGTTACATGCATAGCACATTCCATCGCCATGAAATCTAGACATTGGGGATGAAGCTTCCATGTGAGTATCAGCTTGACATTTTTTCATTTTCTTTTTAGTGTGTGGTGTCTTCAGCAATAGGGTTCTACTGTCAAGTTCCAGGAGGTAACCTAGAGCATCAGTAATAGCCTATAATATTTAGTGGTTTATGACCTGATCCACTAATAAGTTTCAACAAGGTACTGAGCTTTTTATTTATTCTCTTGTGTCGCCTGTTAGGGAAGTTCTTGGCCCATTATAGGGTAACTCTATTTAAACTCATATTATTTGTGTGTATGTATATATATTTAAGCAACTTCTACAGTAGTTTATAAACTTTTTAAAATATCTTTAGTGTTAGTTGTCCCTCACTACATTTCCTCTGACACCTTGCCTTCCCATCCTACACCCTGTTTAACATTTCCTTTTATCTCCTTCTTTTGAAATCCTGACATAATGGCTCCTAAGTTTCTTGACCTGTACGATTATTCTAAGTGAAGCACAAATATCTGAAGTTTCAAATCATAGTCTTTACTTTCTCTTCTATCATACTTATGATATTTTATTTCTTATGTTGAAGTCTTCGATCTATTTGTATTTCAGTTTTGTTTAATTGAGAAGTAAGGTGATAGCTTAATTTTTCTACGAGTATCCATCCAGTTTGAATATTGCCTTTTATTGAGGATATTGATTTCTCCACTATGAATTGTTAGAATATTTGTGAAAAAAAGTCAGGTATCTTTAGGAGTGTGAAGTTGTATATGAAGCCTCAATTCTAAAAAAAAAAAAAAATGCATTTATTTAGAAAGTATGTGCATGCATGTATACACAGAAGAAGTGCTTTTGGAAGTAACTTCTCTTCTTCCATTATAAGTAGGTTCCTGGAATTGAACTGTGTCATCAGCCTTGCTACTAAACATCTTTATCCACAGAGACATCTTACCAGTCCAAGTCACTTACTGTGTTCACAAATCATAGCTATATTCTCTGGATCTGCTGTGTTCATGATAACAAGCCCTCTTAAATGGCATTTTAGAAAAATCTAAAATCTGAAATATTGTGCAGTTTTTTATTTTTCAGCTCTCGGTGGGAATATTGGAGGGCTTATCTATCTTATGTCAAAACTAGGGGTGCATTCTCTTAATTCCTGGAGCCTCAATTCTATTTCCATGATCAATTTGTCTCTTTTTATGCCAGAACCAAATGTTTCTTATTACTACAACTACATAATACAAAATCTGGGATGATGTTACTTCCAGCTGTTCTTTTATTGTGCTGAATTGTTTTTGCTTTCTGAGGCTTTCATATTTGCATATTAAACTTTAGGTACATTTTTATAAATTTCTGTGAAGAATCAGGTTAAAATTATTATGTAAATTGCAATGATTCTATAAGTTGCCCTTGGTGGGATGGCATATTTCACAGTCCTAATCCTGCAAACACATGAGTATGGGCAGGTCTTTCTATTTTCTGCTGTCTTCCTTACTTTTCTTTTTCAGTTCCTTGGAATTTTTATGAACAAGTTTTCCATTGCTTATGCATAATTATCCTAAGATATTTTTGAGGTTATTGTTAATAAAATTGCTTTTTTGATTTATTTCTTTTTATGGTTGTTGTTTGAATATAAGAAGTCTGGTAGCTTTTTGTGTGATCTTTCAGAAACCAAACAATGTTTTATGAGAATAAATACAATCTTGACTTCTCAAATACTAGGCTGTAGTGTAAAATTTAAATCCTAAATGATGTGCAACTCCTGCCAAATCTGAACAAAAGACAATTCCTGAATCCCCTCACTTTTCTTCATTGTGCTGAGGACACACTCTCATTCAAAATATTAGAAAAATAGTATTCAGGAAGTCATATGACACAATGGGTCAAAAGACTTCAAGAATTCATTTTTAAAAGTTTTTTTGGGAATAGTGTAATAAAGTTTATGCTGTTGTAAAATAGAAAAAAGGTGGAAGGGTTGTAGAGATGACTCAGTGGTTAAGAATACTGGCTATTCTTTCAGAAGACCAAGGTTCAATTCCTAGCACCCACATAGCAGCTCACAACTGTATGTAACTCTAGTTCAAGTGTTTCTGATTCCATCACTCAGATATACATGCAGGCAAAACATCAATGAGGATAAAATAAAATAAATAATAAAATATAAAGTAGATAATAGAAAAATTTAAAGTTACTGATTTCAGGTGCTTTTCTTTTCTAACTATAGCATAAAAATTGGAACATTGGAAGACATTTTTTCTACCAAATATTTAGTATGTTATTGGTAATTAATATAATTTAGTATTATTAAAAATAGAAATTAATGGAATAGACAGCTTCAAATTACACTATATGCAATAAAATGTCATCACCAGTCATTCAAGGATTGGAAATTTAAATATATATTTGGGACAAATTATTAGAAATAATTATTAGAAATAATAATTTGTTATTATTTACAATAATTTGTTATTATTTCTCTTTTTAGAAATACAAGTTTCATTTAGTATTCTCCTCTCATTAACATTCAAAACTATACAAAATGTAAAATTAAATAATAATGTGAAGAAAATAAAAGAAAATAATTTGACATTTTGTAGACAGTAAAGGGTTTTTATGAGGTCAGCCTGGGGTCAGATACGGTAAAATGATACATTAAAATGAAAGACTATAGCAGTTTAGAAAGCTGAACCATTTTGAATACATTTCCAACCTTGGTCTCATCTAACTTTCTTCCTGGAGAAATCATTGAAAAGGTAGAAAACTCATAAAATTAGGCACTTATTTCACCCAATCAAAGAAGGTAGAAAGTATAGAGCTTTCGGACACAGCTTTCTTAGAAGAGTTTACTATTTTTGAAAGTATTCCTTGACACACTTGCATTCAGTTATTAAAATATTCCAACAAAACCACATCTATTTGGACACCCAGGGAGACTCAAAGTTTTTTAAGTTCAGAAAATCTTTAAGTCTTTTTCTTCTGTTGGGGCAATAAAAGCATTTCAAGTATTCTCTCTCACTATTTTCTCCTTTAAAAATATCAGGATCCCATCACTTAGTCTGACTTTGAACTTACAATCCTTCAGCTTCAAGCCCAATATCTGGCATTGCAAGTGTTGTGAACATTATACCTGCAATTATTGTCTGTTTTACTCAAAAAGTATTAAATTTCAAAATATAAGTAACTATCACAAAATAAAGATTGTATTTTGGGCCTCAGATAGAATTCATTTATAACCAAGAAGTGTACATGTTATAATGGCTGAATTTGAGAATTTCAGTCTAAGTAGCTTTACAGAAAATAGCACAAGACAGCATTCTTGATGAAATGCTCAGATGAACACTTTAATAATTTTGTGAACCAACATTTTCAAAATGTAGTTATAGACCCTACTAGTGCATTATGACATTTGGCTAACAACATATGGTTGTTGGCCAGAAATTAAAAAGAAAGATAACCAAAAAATAGCCACACTACACACACACACACACACACACACACACACACACACAAACACCTCAAATCTCTCAGTCACCTACTGAGAAACATATTTCTTATGGGTGGGGTCATCCAAAATATTATGAAATTTATTATCAAAGGATAGCTACTGAATTGTATGAATGATTAACTTATGTAACTAAGTAGTCAGAAGAATATGCAATTATCCAGACAGAAAAATTCTGTCAGGAGCCCACAAGTAGAAGCTAATAACTAGCAGGTGATCTTCCTGAGATGAGTATGCCTTGAATTAAAATCCACAAAATATTTGCTCCGGTAGGCAAGGCCTAGGAAAAATCCGTTTTAAGAAAGATTCCTGCTATTCATATGCTTTTCCTGTTAATATATATAATATATTATATATATATATATGTGTATATATATATATATATCCTCTTTGCCTTTAGATAACTTTCTCCTCTTCTCTTACAAGCTTTTTTGCCCTTTTTCTTAAAGAGCTTTCATAAGAAACTCTTTAGAACTTAGAAATAAATGCTATAATCACTTTTCAAAGTGTCTTTTTTCTTCCTGCAACTTCAACTAGCAGGCTGAATGTTAGAGTGTTGTGGATTGTCTTGGTGCTGTTTGTATTTTGATGTTAATCCTGCCCTAGATGAGGAAAGGTTCTGGTACTCAGGTGATTCCATGTTTCCCATTTTAAGTGGTCAGATAAAGGCTAGAGCCTGTAATTGGGCAATGGAAGAAAAAAGGTGGAGCTGGAAGTTTTAGAGAAGAGAGAGGAAGTAAATAAGAGAGACTACCTTTTTCCACAGGGAAAGATCTTGAAATCAAGAATTCTAACACGTTATTCATGATTTTGTAAAAATAACAACTGCCA
The DNA here is from genome assembly GCA_030674055.1 of Rhabdomys pumilio. Taxonomy (NCBI): domain Eukaryota; kingdom Metazoa; phylum Chordata; class Mammalia; order Rodentia; family Muridae; genus Rhabdomys; species Rhabdomys pumilio. The sequence continues at coordinate 28,227,177 of JANHMN010000014.1, forward strand.
CATGATAGTTACTGATCATTTTATTTGCTTATATTTAGACTTCGATGGCAGTGGTATGGGACCCTCTAATGCTCCCCCCTTTAAAACCTTAGAACTAAGATAGACAAAGTGAATCATAACACCAGTTTTGTAAAGTAGAGTTGAGGTTGCTTTAAATTTGAAACACTGTTAGAAGCAAAACATGCTTAATAATGTCTTTGCTAAGATAATTGAAATAATATCAGGCAAAAATATTAAGCTCTATTGAATTTGTTATCAATATTCCTTTGGATATGTTAGAATATTTTATTTTAAAGACTGTAATAAGAATTAAGTTTTCTACTATTTTCCTCACACCTAAAATAAAATTTTGCTTTATACAAAAGTTTTATTTTAGTTTAGTATGAAACCATAAAACTGAATTTAATTCATTTCAACATAAATGCATTTCCCATTACTAATAAAAAAAAACGTAAAAATATTAAGCCAGAATTGGGAGAAAATGGAAGAAAGCTCTCTGTGAGTTCAAGGCCAACATTGTCTGTGTAGCAAAGGTCAATGAAGACTACACTGAAAGCCCTTGTATTACTTTTTTTAAAAAAATGAAAGAAAAGATATATCAATAATTGCTTCAATACCTGCAGTTAAAAAAAAAAGGAAAGAAATGAAAATTTCAAAATGTTTGAGCTACCATTGTCTACCCCATTGTACCAAAACTCATTCAGTAGCTGAGAAATTTTTCTAAGGCTAGTATTCTCTCAATAGTTTGAGATTTATAGTTTCACTGAATCATTACAAAACTCCACATTAGTTATTTATCCTCGTTTATAGAGAGATGCTTTAAATATTGATGTCATTTTGCTGTCATAATAATTTAAAATGTGGCCATGATCCATCCCTATTTAGAGAGGAAGTAACTGAATGGATCAAGATCAACAAATAAAATTGTTTAACTGGGTTCAAGTTCTATCTTGATTCTAGAACCTTTTGAATGCTACTCACCCATATGATGCTGCCATCAATTAATCTTACATTAGATCACAGATTCTGTCCCTGACACAGGCAGATAGTCAATATAGAAAAGCTTTTGCTTTCACTGAATGGAAGGGAAGGCATTCGCGTTAGACATTTTGGGTGTTTTCACTGTGACCAAGTACCTGACAGAACAACTTAAAAGAGAGAAAAAGGTTTTTTTTTTTTTTTTTTTTTTTTTGATCCGTGGTTTCTGAGACTTCCTCCCATGGCTGCTTGCCCATTGTGCTTAAGTAAAGCATCATATGAGGGAAATATGTAGCAGAGGAGCTTTTTTATGATGGGAAGGAATTAGAGAAAAAGGTGGGATGCTAACATTTAATTAACATTCACTTTTTTTCCTATGTATTGTTCAGGCCCAGTGTCCATGCAATGATATTGTCCACGTCCAGAGTGGGTTTCACCTTCAGTCAGTCCTCTCTAGAATTTCTCTTTCAGATTCACCCAGAGGCATTCTCATCCATCCTCAAGGCACTTTCAACCCATTAAAATTATCAATCAAAACCACCATTGTATTCATTGCTTTTATTAAGTGGAGTGGAAGTGATGAAACTAGGCTGACCAAAGGTGAACTCAGACTCTGTTCTCCGACTTGGTTCTATAAGCAGTTGGAAAGAATACAGAGAGACTCTAGTGAGGTATATAAAAATGTATGACATAGAGAGAGAATGGCTAGAGACTGAGGAAGGAGAAAGGGGCTACAACATGCCACAAAGTTGATGTGCTTCTCACAGGGTGTAACCTGCATGCCTGGAAAGAGTGTAGATATTTGAAAGGAACATCTATGTCCTTCTCTTTGGTTATGAGACTGAAATAAGGCACTCTAGGAAATAAAATATCTGCCAATCTTATGTTGGGTAAAGTCAAGTGCTGAAGCCTGATGCCAGTCAGAAGTAGAACTTGTATTCCAGGAAAGTGTGACAACTTGCCAGACCACTTTGTAGGATAAGATCAAAACCCAGACAACAATGGGCCTATGATGGGCAGGATTAGACCTTGACTGGGAGACTGGGATTGCTTAGATACATATAAATCTCATCATCCATTTAAACCTTAAATCCATGTCAGGCCTCTGAAGATAGGCATGGAGTACTACACTGAAACACTTGTCCCTTTTCACAGTGTGGCCACACTGAATACATTTCTTTTATATGCTTTTCACTATTAATTTGTTTTATTAATCAGTTTATCAGAGATGTGTGACTGCACATGACTTGTTAGGGCTGCCATGGCTATAAGCTCTGAGTCTAAAACCAGTAACAATGGTGGCTTATCCATCTGTCAGTGAGAAGCTGAGAACAAGAACCCACAATACATGATCTAGAGACTAAGCTCTGCTTTGATGGGAGACAGGACATACCCCTGGGAATTTATTCACTGTGTGGTATAAACAACTGAGTAAAACAAGTACTACTAACAGAAAACCTTTGTAATTTAAGTATGAATTTCTAGACCTTGTTCCAGGAAATTTATTTATCTAAATACCTTTCAACTCGTCCAAAGCTCTGAGAGAAAAAGTAACACTCTTTTTCCATTTTACAGATGAAAATACTCAGGTACAGAAAACACAAGCACCTGACCAAAAGACAAGCAAATGTGGAGTTTGCAACTAGGCTCTCAAACTAGAGTCCTTGCAGGAAACTATGGTAGAACCTTGTGTCACAAGCAAAGCCACTTGCTGTGGTAGCCATGTACAGATACTCTGAACTGTGTTTTCAGCCCAAAGTCAGAATAAAAGTGGCTTCACTTTAGTGTTGATATGGATAGAAACAGGAGTGCTGAGTCTGTGAAGAGCCTAGAAACAAGAGGCATATGCTCCCGTATACCAATTGCTAGCTCCCTTTAAGTATGGAGAAGTGCAGGGAACTAAAACAGCTTTCATCCCATATCAAAATGTGGCACTTAGGGTTATAAGAATGGATTAAGCTGTTAACACCAACTCTCTTAGGTTGTTCAACACCTTGTTTTTAGTTTAAAACTGACTCCACGTATTTCAGAATCTTTTCAGACTCTAATTTGCTTGGGACTAAATTTGAGCCCCACAAATCTTGATTGGCTCTATTTGTCAGTGTGTTTAACTGCATGCACAAGGAGGCCACTTAAAGCATCAAGAGTGGGTACGCAGCTAATTATACTGCTGAGTTGTTAACAAGAACAGGGAGTGCAGAAAGAGAGACAACTTGTGGAGCTCTGCCGGATAGGAAGCATTTGCTCTGAAATCTGTGTGGCTTCATCCCATGTCCTCATGGAGTCTCTAAATAATTAATTGAAATGTCTTAGTCTACTTCAAAGTTTATTGTTTTGTCTTTCAGGCCAAGAAAGTAGAAGACTTTTCTTACTTCTTTAAATCTAATTGAAAAAAATGGAAAAACTAATATGCATGATTGGGAAGTAGAGTAACGCTTCTGCACGAGGAAACTCTGTGATCTCAGAATGTATCAAGCTACATGTACTGTTAGTTGTATGCAATATACTTCAAATAAATGTAAAAGAAAAATTAAAATGAAATGAAATTTTACTGCATACTATAAAGGGTGAATGAGTTAACTCGGATTATAAAGGTTAATGCCATCTTTTACATTGTTATCCACTGAAGAAATTTCTGTGCATGACAATCATAACCTGCCACTTTCTAAACAGAGTGGTCATTCAAACCACATGCAGATTAAATGAAGTTTTAAATTTTTATGACTAAACCCTAGAGCTGTGTGCAAGATAACTGCTAATTACCTTATCAGCTCTAGCCCAGTGTCTTAGTGGTCTGATATACATTATTTAGTTTCATAAAAAAAAAAGATAAAAAAACAAATCTCATTAATATTATATGTAACAATATACTGACTAAAAACCAGAGTAATTGTGAAAAATATTAAATCACCATGAGATTTAAGGAGGTAAACCATAACTAGTAGCAATTTGTGAGGAAATTTATAGATTTTTTTAGATCACTTACTGTAATTAGTAAGTACAGTGAATAGGAAGATAACAGCAAATTCCTAGGAAATTCTACGCAGCATCTGAATAGAGAGGAATAATAAGTTACTTAGGCATATGAAATTCAGTGTAGGCTTATAAATATTGTCTATTCTTCCAAGTTCAGTGACTCTGTTTATATACCAATTATTATATGAACTAAATTGAGATTGATCATTATCCTAATATAAATATTATCAACTGAAATTGCAATTAATTTTTTTAAATGTAGTTCTAAATTAATATACGGACATCACCAGCATAAGACTGTCCTAGACAGCTCTGCAACAGATGGAAATAAATTAGGAATTACTCCACCAAATATTAAATTGAAGCTATGAATGGTACCCAGTGGTATCAATACTGAAATAAACTGGTAAAGTTCAGGGGTCAAATAGAAAGTTCAAAACTGATAAAAAAAAAATGTCATGAATCCCAGAATTGCTTGATACACACTAACATGACATTACAAGCTTTTTACTGCTATGTTTTCAAGCTCACCATGTATTAATGATGGCAATAATACAAGGAATATTTGCCTTTGAGGTAGGTTGTATAAATTCTTTATGCATTATTTGCATTTTTAACGTGATACACTTTTCAGGATTTTTATTTGTTTGTTTGTTTTGAGACATAGTTTCTTTATGTAGCTTTGGGCATTTGCCACCACTGCCTAGATTCAGGTACAAATTTTGAAGCTACAAAGGTCTCCCTGCTCTACATCACTTTTACTCTCCCGTATACAATGTGTAGTTCAAAAACAAACATATTTTGTTCAGAAAGATTGAGGCAATACTTTAAAATGTCATTTTCCCTTTATTTCCATCCTGCATTTCTTTCTTTGGTTTGTCTTGCCTTGTGAACATGTTAAGAGTTGCTTTGGAAATTATTTACAAGTTTAGATACATTTTCAAGCTAAAACAATTAGGAAGACTGTGTTTATGAAGGGAGAACAGATTCTATTAGGAAGAAGAGGGGAAAAGGGAAAAGGAGGAGATTCTTTAGAGTCTTTAGATTTGGTCTTAATCTTATTTGCTAGCCGCTCAGTCCTGAAAAATGATATATATTTTGACTTGCTTACATTTCACTAGTGTTCTGTTATTATGGTCCTTGACACTTTATCACAGACTTTGCTTAGTATAGAAAGTCACCACTGTGGTCTTTAAACCATCTGTGTTTGTTATTACTTTTTAGAGTATATTCTTGATGAGTTTACTGGTACCAGAAGTCTTCTTTCTATTGGGTTCTTAGTTACCGTGTATACTTCACCATGATGCTATGCCTTACTGTAAATCCAAAATCAACAGAGTAGACGATCATAAAATAAAAATTCTGAAAGCATGAACCCAATTAATTCTTTACTTTTTATAACTTACTTGTTTAAAATATTATCAAAGGGATAGATATCTTACTAATATCTTACTGATAGTCCTGAAGAAAATCAATAGAGACTCATTTTGTTTTCACCTTAAACATATGAAGACATATCAACATTAACAGAGACTGGAGTCCCACAAATAGCTGGGGTGCCAGCTTAGAATAATAAATTGATCACATTTCTGTAACACTGATTGATACCCAGTTAGTGAGTGATCATTGGCCAATATATAGTAGTTCTTACATTTATGTTTATTCCCAAAACAAGTAATACAGAAATTGGTTGATTTTATACTTCAAACCATGTAAGCAGAAGATCTATTAAATATGTGATTATGAACTATATTTTTCCATTGAAATCATCTGAAATCATTATTTGTCTCCAGATAGACCAATACCATTTTCTGCAGAATATCATGGTATTTGTGGTTTCCTCCATGTCATTTTTAAAGAAACTTCCCTCTATTGAATCAGTTCCCATATTCATTCTTGTCAAATGGAGATTTATAAATTGAGATTTCAAGCTTGCACTTAATGAGTGGTTTAAAGAACCATGGTTAATAAGAATCAAATATTTGATCATTCAGTCATGGATAATATCTAAATTAGGCCTCTCAGGTGGCATTATTAAAATCTTACATTATACGTTTGTGAAAAAAAGTGCTTAAATGCTTTAAAATATATCTTATTTTTATACTATTAATAATGATAACATGTAAAATTCAATTTTGAGAAGGACTGTTAAATAGATTTTCAATTGAGTCAAAAGAAGCATAGAAGCTAATTAATTGGAGAATACGAAAACAAGTCAGAACTACTCAAGTTAGATTATGGTTGACCCCTGCATCATTACCAGTGGATTATTCTACTCCTTTGGTGTCATTCAGCACTTAAATATTTGTTAGACAGAAACTAGGATACAGAAGCATAAATATTTAGCATCCTTTCATGACCAGTTAAAAATGTTTTTACTGAATTATTCAGCAGTACAGAACAACACTTTAATAGTAAGTCTACTTTGCTCTCTCTTTTTTTAATGCTTCCTTAATCCTGTTTCATTAATTACTACTGCTGCCTGGAGTACTCATTAAATAAGCAATACATTTTCAATTCATTTTAAAGCTAAAATGAAGATGTGAAATTGTTTCTATATAGCTCTTGGGCAAACCTAATTGACAGAGGCAGGACTATTAATCTACTTATATTGTTGGGAAATAGATTGCTTCCCACCCTCAGGGTTACTGGGCCCCAGTAGATTCTACTTTTTTAGAATGTTGACTCACAAAGTCTGTGTCATTTCCTTTTATTAGAAAAAAGAGAAGATATCATTTACTAAGTTTCTTTCCACTTCCCTTTCAGTAAAATTTCAATAATATTACGTTGATCTGTCTGCAAAATTTTTAAAAAGTTTTGAAAATACAAAAAAGTTTAAAGGAAGCAAAACTTGGATGAATGAGAATTCCATTTCTTCACAAATCTACCTAGGAAACTTTCATGGCAGCCCAGGATATAAATAAAATATGATCTCTGGGAAAATCAACCAGCAACAATAAGAATATTAAAATAATGTGTAAAGAAAAAGTCATGTCTTTTGTTTTTAAATCCCCTCAAAGGCACTAGAAAATGGTAAAGCTATGTAAGAAAAAAAACCCACATATAATTAACAAAGTTATTATGAACAGAATGAAATGGCAGTGAATAGATTCAGTTCTGCAGATAGCTGGCTTCAAGCACCAAAAGAGATTTACTTATATGCTTGCTTGCTTGCTTGCTTGCTTGCTTGCTTGCTTGCTTGCTTGCTTGCTTGCTTGCTTGCTTGCTTGCTTGCTT
>JANHMN010000014.1:28246142-28260851 GCA_030674055.1 Rhabdomys pumilio
ATAATAGCTACCTTCTTATAAAGTCTTATTTTTTTATAAAAAAAAAACATTCGAATTAAGAAATATTAAACTTGATTGAAATGTATCAGTTCCATGATGAAAATTCTATTCTGTGAACCAGAACTCATTCAGACTCCCCCAAGAGACCTGGAAAGATTTTTAAGTGGCATGGTGTTGTAGCAGTGCATTCTGTATAATCTGGGTACATATTTTAGGGGACGAGTTTATTATAACATTAAAATAATTGAAATTGCACTAGATACTTTAATTGTAAAACATTAGGTTGTTTCATTTTTTTATTATGATGGCTAAAATGATTTATTGTAAGTAAAACTATGACTGGTAGCCTTTGTGATTTTAAATTTATTTTCACTTGTTCCTTTAAAGATCTGTTTGTTGTATAATTGGCATGGCATATATAAATGGTTCTATATATTTTTAGTAATATGACAAGTGCATGTTCTCATAATTCTAGATTCTTAGTATGATCCTCTTGCTCACTAATCAATTATATAAATGGCTAAATTATATAATAAAAATTATCTTTTGGGCAAAAAAATCTAATCAATACAGTGTACAGCTCTTCTCAGCTATCATTCTAAAAGTGGAAGAAGTCCTTTTTCTGGATATCAAGGTGGTCTGTGATTGGAATACACAACAATTTCAGCTCTGGTTGTCACCTGCTTGACTGTTAAACACTAGACACTCCATCTAAGAATTCAGTGAGCAAAATCCCACTGAACTTTGTATTGCCAGGTACCTTTGTTTTACTTAGTCTAACATAAGAAATGAGTAAGTCAGGATTCATTTTAATTTAACCACCCAAAAAACTAGAATTACATAATACCGTAGACATACACAATGAGTCACAGGCAGTTTAGAGATACATCCAAGAAATATATGAACACAGATACCCATGAAAACATTATTTTGTTCTACAATGTGTTTTTCTACTTTACATTCCACAGAAACCTAAGCTCAGCTTTATTTTTGGTACTCTGCTTTATTGCAGACAAAGGAGCTGCTATGTTACCTATTGTCTTTTTCCCTATTTTCTCTTGCTATTGATCTTTGTGGCAAAGTTTTGTTCCCAAAAGGAATCTTGAAAGTCTCTTTCACTTTCTGGCTCTCTCATTCTTTTTTCCCTCTGTCCTTGGTGTCAGGATGACTACCTCTATGAAAAAAAACAAAAGCACATATACCCAGGGTACCCACTGTTGTCATTGTCTTCAGATTAAATAGAAATCACAACTTCTGTCCCTAGCAGTAACTGAGAGCAACTTAGGAGCTGTAGAATCTAATATTTCATGGTACATTTGAATCTCAGCTTTATAGTAGTTTCCAGACCAGCAATGAGAATTACATTGATGTATACTATCAGTTTTCAAAGACTATCTTATAAATTAGGCTGAGTTAAGAGGTGCACATCTAGTACATATTTTTATAAATACTCATTTCTAATGAAGAAATAGCTCATGTGCATTAAACTTCATCAGATAATGTCCCTGGGATATTGTAAGGCAGAAAGATAAATCTGAAAATGAAAACACCAATCAACTGTATCCAACTGACTTTCTCATTTTACATGATGTCTCTTCTTTGATGTAGAGATGGCTGGGAACTGACAAAGGTAATGAAAAAAATTTAATCTTCTATATTTTTCCATTTTCAATTAAAGTATGATATCAAACTTTTAACAGGAAATTGCAATAGCTACAGTTGTTCTTTGTTTACCCCCAGTTCAAATGTAGAGAATGTTCCTTCCAGAGTTCAACTGCCACATTCACCTTTTTATTTCAAGGGAGAAGGTATGACATTGCTGTGAAATTCCTCAATTAATAGGACTGTGTGTTCTGGTTATATTTTTATGAGCTTCCAATAGAGATTCAAAAAAATCAAATTGGAATAAGTCTTACCATAATAGATGTATTTCTATTGAAGTGTTAAGCTAAATGAGAATGTTAAACTTTTAAGATTAAGAAAATGTGTTGAAGGTCTGATTTTAAAAACAGAGATAATTGAGTGAAGTGTTCCATAATAAAATATGTTAAAACATTTTGGTCTGGACTAAAAATATATGGTATAGGTCCTCCATCTCAACAAAACAATATTAAAAAATTGTAACTATTGGAAAATAAAAAAATAAATTGAAAATGTCCTAGTTGAGACTGGTGTTCCTTTTCACCTTTTTTGGGAAGTGTAAATTTTTCTCCAAATACACTAGTTCCCAGAGTGTGATCAACAGACTGGTTTGTGCCTTTCACAATAATTTCAGTCATCATTTTAAGTTCTGTTCCTCATTATGGACAATATGGTCATCCAAAATTTACCTCAAGGATACATGCCCTGTGAAAGTACAACACTCATTCCTTACCGGTATTTGTTGTTTCATTTTTACAGCTTTGCCTTTGCAGTTTTGAGGTTCTCTGATATTGTAAGGTTGTACATTGCTGTGCAGTGATTGCATCTTTCTTTGTCTCTACAGCTTCAGGTGCATACTTGATGAGTTTAATGAAAGAGGCTTTATGTAGAATGCTTACTATACAAATTTTGATATGAAGTAGATTTGTATTCACTTAGCCTGTGAGGTGTGAACTAGAAGGCTTTTATTTGTTTTACTAATTTTATCTTAAGCTTTTCCTTTTCAAGGAGGGAAAATAAGTTATATTTTAAGACTTGAAATGATGACTGCGAGCATTGTGAAATACTTAGACATTATATGCCTCTCATTCAGTTATGTCAGCTTTCATCATTACTACTAATAATCACTAAGATATTTTGGATCATTTGTGCATCAGAACAATAAACAATTCTATATTACTGAACCAAAAAGGTTAATACACAGAATTTGTTAATATTTTCTGGCATGATTCTACTATTTTTTTCTCGAGTCTTGCCTTTGCCTTTGCCTTTGCCTTTTGCCTTGCCTTTGCCTTGCCTTGCCTTGCCTTTGCCTTGCCTTTGCCTTGCCTTGCCTTGCCTTTGCCTTGCCTTGCCTTGCCTTGCCTTGCCTTGCCTTGCCTTGCCTTGCCTTTGCCTTGCCTTGCCTTGCCTTGTCTTGCCTTGCCTTGCCTTGCCTTGCCTTGCCTAGCCTCCCGTCTCCACCCATGCCCTCCTCTCCCCTAACTTTTCCTTCTCTTCTCTATATTATTTTTCTGTCCACATTCTATACATATGGCCCTTTCTATCTATCCCTCCTCTCTCTTCTACATCTTTCTCCTCTGTCTTCTCTCCCCACCTTTCCTTCATCTCCTTTCCATCCCCCAACCTGCATAAATGTCTAGAGTATATCACAAAGAAATACCTGCAAACATTTTATCTGAGAAGCAAATAAAGTAGCAGCTAGTAGATACATTTATTTTCTTTTAACTGTGTGTTTCTGTTCCTTTCAATGATTGATTACTATCTATACAATAAATATAACTAAAAATAATATCCTCCTCTTAAAATTAGAACTTGATAATTCAAGAGTGTTTTATGAAAAGCCTTATTTTTTTGTTTGTGTTGAAAGAGGACAAGTTTGCTGGTTTTAAATGAATGCACAGGCTTGTTTTGATTCCTTTGAAAATAATCTACTGCATCAGCTAGAAGGTTCAAAACTTACAAGGTGGATATGATATCACCATGTAATCTAAATTTCTTATTATCAAAAAGCTGAATATCCTTAATTGTCTCAGCCAATTTACAGATAACGGATTCTTATCAATTTTTCTTTGTTCTTCAGCCATGTCTCAGTTGTTATCAGCCCTAGCCACATCAGCCTCGTGGTGAGAAGATTATTCTCCCCATAACACATCCTCTTACCACTCAGTAATTTGAAGCTTCCATCTGTCCCCATTATCATTACTACAGACTCTTCTCCAAGGCAGTAACTCACTCACAGCACACTTCTTTACCTCTGTTTCCTATAAAAACAACCAAATGAAATATATCCATAGTTATGCTGTCTACAGTATTTTTAATCAAGCAGAGGTAATAGTCTTCTTAATATTTTTTATAGAAAGCTTTCCTCATACATGAATTCTAAATTCTATCAATGTCTGTATCTCAGCATACATGAAGCCATTGTTTGCTTTCTGATAAAAGGATTCAGCTTCTAAACCATATTCTACTTTAGTAGTGAAAATGTGATACAGAGGCCTGTTTAGATTACTTAAATATCAGAAATCTACTTTAAAATATCCACTGACAATCCCTAAAAGCTGATAGTACATATGAAACTTGCCTGTGTGTTTGCCATGTTAAAAATGTCATCTTTTTTTCACCAAAAATAATGATTGATCCACTAAGAAATGATCCCATAAGCTAGAGGATTCCACCTGCTCATCAAAAAAGTACATATATGTTTTTTTTTTTTTACCAGTGTTCTCAGGAAACCAAAATAGCCATTATCCTGCAGCAGGATTTGTCAGCTCAGACATTACTTGCCAGTACTCTGTCTGCCATGACTTTGATTTAAAAAGTTGTCTGTTGTTCCTTTCTTGTTCCCTTACTGAGCAATTTTGGAGGTACAGGAAAGCTCTGCCACACTCATTTTAAAATGGTTAGAATTCTTCAGAGAAAATATTTAGGCCAGAGGATTTTTGGCAGGACTGCCTGCTATCATCTATTATATAACTTGCAGTGAGTCCAACTTACCTAGTGGAGAGCCATGGCCCCCAAGAGAGTCATGAAGAGTGAAGAGTTGGCAGTGCTGTGTTCGTGAATACTAACAAAGTTAGTGCGTTACACTCTACTTAGAACTGTAAGGAACTCTTATGAGTTATTAAGTTTTTAAATTGGACAAGAGAGGTGGTAAAGTTCTAAGGGTACTGGTATGTGCTTAAGTGAGCATCACACTAAATAGAAATTTATTTAAGGGATCATGTGTGTAAACAATCTACAATGGAAGAATATCCAAAAGAAACACAATCATATTAGATCTTTCAGGAAAGAAGGTTTATGTTTTCTAAAGCCATAGATTGTGATCTCTCTCATTTCATTTGTGGGTTATAAAATGTCATATTTACTTTTTTATTTTTCCAAAGAGATCAATTTGGTAAGTACTACTGCTTTGTTAATAATGTCATTGGAAATATTTTTATCTTCTCTATAATTATAACATTTAAGAATATCTTCATTGTATTCTGTATGTATCTATTGTACTGTAATTCTAGATGGCCAATAAAAATAAAGTATATAGAGAAGCATTTGATACTAATTACTAACAACACATTCTAGAGGTCCTATGTGCTAATATGTCCCTATTGGTTATATGAAATCAATGAAGTCTGTGGACACTTACAATTATTGATTATTTTTTCAAAAAAATTATCCAGGGTCCCCTGAGGGCCACTTCATCTGGGCCACTGCTCTGTCTGCATTCCTAAGGAGGCCTGCCAGCCTCAAGAACATCTAGATAGCAAACTCATACCAGGGACAACCAGATGGCTAAAGGCCAGCATAAGAACACAATCAACAAGAGCCAGGGTAATATGTCACTACCAGAGCCCAACTATACAGAGAGGCTCTCCTACTACAGCAAGCCCTTGATACCATAACAAAGCCAAAGCACAAGAAGACTACCTTAAATCCAATCTTATAAATATGATAGAGGCCATTAAAGAGGGAAAAAGTTCCTCAAAGGAATAACAGAAAAATATAACAGGAATATATAATCAAACAGGTGAAGGAGATGAATACAACTGTACAAGACCTTAAAATGGAAATATAAGCAATAAAGAAATCACAAACTAAAGGGTCACAAACCCTAATCACAAACTTTACAAAAGAGAACAGGAACTACAGATAAAGCATTATCAATATCAACAGAATACTAGAGATGGAAGAGAGAATATCAGGCATAGAAGAATATTTTTTTAAAAAATAGATACCTCTGCCAAGAAAAGTGTTAAATCTAAAAGGTTCCTGACAGAAAACAACCAAGGAATTATGGACACTATGAAAAGACCAAAACTAATAATAACAAGAATAGAAGAAGATTCCCAGCTCCAAGACCTAGAAATTACTTACAACGAATATAAAAAAAAAATATTGCCAATTTAAAAGGTATGCCTAAAAGCATGCAAGAAGTTTACAGAATACCAAATAGATTGAACAAGAAAAGAACATTCTCCACCATGTAATAATCAACATGAAATGTACATAGTAACTAATATTAAAAACTGCAAGGAAAAAAGATCAAGTAACATATAAAGTCAGAACGAACAGAATCACATCTGACTTCCCAACAGACACTCTAAAAATAAGAAGAGTCTAATCAAATGTCTTACAGACCCTAGAAAACTTCACAAGTCAGCCCAGACTACTCTACTCATCAAAACATTCAATCACATAGATGAAGAAAACAAGATATTTCACTACAAAACCAAATTAAAATAAAAATCTATCCACAGAAGATACTAGAAAAAAACTGCAACCCAAGGAGGCTAACTCCACCCAAGAAAACACAGGAAACAAATAAACCCTTGTCAGCAAAACCAAAAACTTGTGTGTGTGTGATACACACACACACACACACACACAGACACACACACACTACCACCACCACCAACATTAAAATAACAGAAATTAACAACTATTGGTCATTAATACTTTTCAATATCAATGGACTCAATTTCCCAATAAAAAGACATAGGCTAACAAATGAATCAAAAAACAGGATCCATCATTCTACTGCATACAAGAAACACACCACAGAGACAAAGATAAAAGTTAAATCAGTATAGGTCTGGAAAAATTGTTTTCCAAGCATACAGACACAAGAAAAAAGCTTCAGTACCCATTATAATATCTAATAAAATAGACATTCAACCAAAATTAATCAAAAGTTGTGGGGAAGGATACTTCATATTAATCAAAGGAGAAATCCACCAAGATGACATCTTAATTCTGAGCATCTATACCCTAAATGTGAGGGTTCTCACATTTGTAAAAGAAACACTTCTATGCTTAAATCACACAATGAACCCCACACTTTAAGGGTGGGAGACTTCAACACCTCAATCTCACCAATGGGAATGTCCTAGAAATAGAAAATAAACAGAAATAATCAAGCTAGCAGACACTGTGAATGAAATAGAATCTACAGAACATTTCACCCAAATACAAAAGAATATTCCTTCTTTTCAGCACCTTATGAAATCTTACCCCAGATTGACCATATAGCCACTCACAAATCAATCCTCACCAGATATAACACAATTAAAATAACTCCTCATACATTATCAGACCACTATGGACTAAAACTCAACTTCAGCAACAATAGAAAGAACATAAAGCCTACAAATTCATGGTAACTGAAAAACGCTACTCAAGGACCACTGTGTCATGGAAAAAAATAAAGTCTTCTTAGAATTGAATGAAATTAAGGCACAACATACCCAACCTTATGGGACACACTGAAAACAGTGTTAAGAGGAATGTTCATAGCACTAAGTGGATTCATAAAGAAATTGGAAGGATAGCATACTAGAAACTTAACAGTACATACAAAACTCTCTAGAACAAAAAGAAACAAATATACCCAAGAGAAGTATACATCAGGAAATAATCAAACTCAGGCTAAAATCAATAAATTACAAACAATGAGTACAATTAAAAGATTCAATAAAATCGAGAGCTGGTTCTTTAAGAAAATCAACATGATGAAAAAACCTTTTCCTAAACTAACTAAAAGCCAGAGAAACAGTGGTCTTAATTAACAAAATAAGAAATGAAAAGCGAGAAAAAATAACAGATGCTGAGGAAATTAAAAGAATCTTTAAGTCTTCTTTCAAAAGCCTGTAAGCCACAAAATTGGAAAGTCTAAACAAAATCAAGAAATTTTTTTGATAGATACAAGTTATCAAAGTTAAATTAAGATCAGGTGAATAATTTAAATAGTTTTATAACCCTTAAGGAAATAGAAGCAATCATTAAAAGAATCCCAACTGAAAAAATCCTGGGATCAGATGCTTTTACTACAGAATTCTATCTGACCTTTATAGAAGAGCTGTTATCAATACTTGTCAAATGCCTCCATAAAATAGAAACAGAAGGATCATTGCCAAACTCATTCTATGAGGCACAGTCACCTTGATACTTAAACCACACCAAGACTTAACAAAGAAAGAGAAATTGAGACCAATTTTCTTTATGAACATTGATTTAAAAATATTCAATAATATAATGGCAAACTGAATTTAAGAACACATCAAAAACATATCCCACCATGGTAAAGTACCTTCATTCCAGGTATTCATGGATAGTTCAAGACATAAAAATCCACCAATGTAATCAAACATATAAACAAACTGAAAGAAAAAAAATATGCTCATCTCATTAGATGATGAAAAAGCCTTTGACAAATTTCCAACACTCCTTCATGTTAAAAGTCTTGGAGAGAACAGAAATTCATGGCATATACCTAAGCATAATAAAAGCAATATACAGCAAACAAACAGCCAACATCAAATCAAATGGAGAGAAACTTTAAACAATCCCACTAAAATCAGGGAACGGCTTTCCATTCTTTCCATATCTCTTCAATATAGCACTTGATGTTCTAGCTAGAACAATAAGACAACTAAAGTAGATCAAGGGGATACACATTGGAATGGAAGAAAGAATCACTATTCACAGATGATATGATAGTATCCATTAGTGACTCCAAAATTTCTGCCAGAGAACTTGTACAGCCGTTAAACATCTTCAGCATAGTGCCTAGATACAAAATTAACTAAAACACATCAGTATCCTCCTTTATACAACCAATTCATGGGCTGAAAAAAATTAGGGAAACAAGACCCTTTATGATCCCACAAACAATGTAAAATATTTTGAAGTGAAAGACCTGTATGTGAACTTCAAGTCTCTGAAGAAAGAAATTGAAGAAGACATCTGAAGATGGAAAAGTAGCCCATGCTCACAGATCACTAGGATCAACAGAGTGAAACTGGCCACACTAGTAAAGAAATCTACAGATTTAATGCAATTCTCATCAAAGTTGCAACACAATTCTTCATAGATCTTGAAAGAACAATACTCAACTTTATATGGAAAAACAAAAACTCAAGATAGCTACAACAATCCTGTACAATAAAAGAACTTTTTAAGGTACCATCATCCCTGGTTTCAAGCTGTAGTAGAGAGCAGGAGTAATGAAAACTACACGGTATTGGCATAAAAACAGACAGGTTGATCAACATAATAGAATTAAAGACTCAAATATAAATCCACACACCTACAGACAAAGAAGCCAAAACCATACAGTAGAAAAGGGAGAGAATCTTCAACAAATGATGCCGGTCTAACTAGATGTCTGCATGTAGAAGGATATAAATAGATCCATATTTATCAATCTGCATGAAATTCAATTCTAAATGGATCAAAGACCTCAACAAAAACTTGGCATACTAACTCTAATATAAGAGAAGGTGGGGGATAGATTGAAAGCATTGTTACAGGAGACAACTTTCTGAACAGAACAGTAACTGCTCAGGCACTAAGATCAACAATTAATGAATGGAATTTCATGAAACTAAAAAGCTTTTGTAAGGCAAAGGACACCGTCAATAGGACAAAATAGCAGCTTACAAAATGGGAAAATGTCTTCACCAACCCTACATCAGACAGAGGGCTAATGTCAAAAATATATCAAGAGGTAGAGAACTAAACAGATAATTCTCCACAATGGAATCTTTAATGGCTAAACACACTAAAAGAAATGTTTGGTGTCCTTAGCCATCAGGAAATGCTAATTTGAAATGCTAATCAAAATGACTCTGAGATTCCATCATAAACCCATCAGAATAGCTAAAATTAAAAACTCAACTGACAGTGCATGCTGGAGAGGATTGAAGCAAATATAGCAGTTCTCTATTGCTGGTGAGAGTGTAAACTTGTATTACCACTTTGGAAATGGATTGGGCAGTTTTCAGAAAATTGGGAATAGCCCTACCTAAAGACCCAGGTATACTGAAACTGAGCATATATCCAAAAGACATTCAACCATGCCTCAGGAACACTTGCTCAACTATGTTTATATCAGCTTTATTTATAATAGCCAGAAACTGGAAACAACCTAGATGTTTCTCAATCAAAGAATGGAGAAAGAAAATGTGATATATTTACACAATGAAATACTACTGAGCTATCAAAAGGAAGAACAGCATTCAATGTTCTGACAAATGAATAGACCTAGAAAACACCAATCTGAGTGAAGTAATCTAGACTCAGAAAGACGCAAATGGTATACACTCACTTGCAAGTATTAGCTACAAAATACACAGTAACCACACTACAAATCCAGATTCAAAGAATCTAAGTAATGAGGGCCCAAAGCAGGATTCTTGAATCTCACATAGAAGAGGAAATAAAACAAATATCAGAAGTAGGTGGAGGGATGGAACTGGGTGGGGAGAGGAACAGGGTCATGATCACGTGTGTGTGAAGAGCTGGGGCAAGAGGCTAGGAGAGAGAACGGAAATCCAGTTGGGGCTGGATATCTTGGATGAGGGAACTCCCCATAGTCTATGGAGGTGACCCTAATTGAGAATTCGAGCAGGTCTGGATATTGAGCCTGAAATGTCCATCTCCTATAGCCAGGTGAGTCTTCTATAGGGTGAAAGGGGACACCAACTCATACACAAAACCTTTGACCCAAAAATTTTCCTGCCTACAAAAAGTGCTGGGATAAAATGAAACAGCTATTGGAGGAATGGCCAACCAATGATTGACCCAACTTGAGACCCACTCCATGGAAGGGAGTCAGTTCCTGACACTTTTAATGACACTCTGATATGCTTGCAGAAAAAAGAGCATAGCGTAACAATCTTCTGAGAGGCTTCATCCAGCAGCTGATGGAAACATGAGAGACACACAGCCAAGAGCTAGGCAGTCTGGCAGTAGAATAGAATGAAGGATTCAGGGGAGGGGCGGGGATCATGGACATCACAAGAAGACTTACATAGCCAACTAACTTCGAACTTTGGGGGCTCACAGAGACTAAACCACAAACAAAAAGCATTCATGGGCTGGACCTAGGTCCCCTACTCATAAGTAGCCTGTGTGTAGCTTGATCTTCATGTGGTTCCCTTAATAAGTGGAATGGGGGCTGTCTCTGACTTTTTTGCCTGCCTTTTGGATCTCTTTTTTTCTAGCTGGGCTTCCTTGTCTGGCCTCAGTGGGAGAGGATGCACCAAGTAATACTCTGACTTGGTGGGTTACTTGCCAGGGTGGGTTACTACACACGGGGGCCTCCCGTTCTTTGAGGAATAGAAGAGGTGGAATAAGAGAAGATGGTGTGAGGGTGGAGTTGAGAGTAGAGGAGGGGGAACTGTGGTCCAAATGTAACATGGAGAGAGAGACGGACAGAGAGAGAGAGAGAGAGAGAGAGAGAGAGAGAGAGAGAGAGAGAGAGAGAGAGAGAGAGAGAGAGAGAAAAGAGAGAAGAGGGAGAGATGGGAGGGGCGGGGGGGGGGGGGGAGGGGAGGGGAGGGGAGGGGGAGGGGGAGAGAAAGAGGGAGAGAAAAAGGGAGAGAAAGAGGGAAAGGGGGAGAGAAAGAGGGAGAGAAAGAGGGAGAGAGAATGAGATTCATTCCAGGGAATATTATTATTAAAAACAGCACTTTATAACTGGCACTGACTTGCCCACATCTTTGATCTCTTTCAACAGTTCTGTACATGGCTTCTTCAGTTTCCATATACTCTCATTTCCCATGAGCCATGACTACCTTTACCATAAGACTTCTGTTGATTAGTCAAGTTTTTGAGTCAAGAGTTTGAAAAACTTAGTAGCCTTGTAACAGAGAAAATTGCTGAGAAACAATTTTCTTACTGTAGCCCAGTGCTAGTATCCTATGCACTCTTTGCACGCTTCTACTGCTGCAGATTTTACACATTGTCCCATTTCCTCAGATGTCTGCTTTTGTCTCTATCAGCATTTCTCATTACCCATCACATCTCTGTCTAGCTAAACCTGGACTACTGGGTCTTAGGCTTCAGTTTCCACCCCTCCCCCCATCTCTCATCTACTTACTATCTATCTATCTATCTATCTATCTATCTATCTATCTATCTATCTTCTATTCACCTATTATCTATCATCTACTTGTATCTCCCTCCCTCTATCTCTCTATCCCCCAAATTTATTTCCTTTCCCTCTTGCTTTAAAAAATGCTAATAGTGTGTATAGAATTCATGTTGATCGATTTAGCACAGTGATATCTTCTGAGCTCATCAATCAATATGACTCTTCAGTTTTTATCTTTGGAAATAATTATTTGTTTCAAGGATACTTGGCTATTATTTCTGTAGCTTTACCAAATTATTCTGGAAAAAAAATTTCATGGAGTCTCTTTGTCCTTGTTCTTTTTTTCAACTCTTAGGTTGTTTTCTGTTTAAATTGTATTTCATGTAAATAGCAGTAGTGCACGTTCATTTACTAGGGAAATCCTAGTGTTTTACTTCTCATACTTATTGCATTCATAACATGTCAGTGTAGATACAGATTGTTCATCCTTGAAATCTCATCATTCATTAACTTCCCATTCCATAGCTCTTCTGAAAGGACTGAATCCTGATAAACCCCTCCCCATCCTGAGGTAGAATGTTGCCGAGTCCACTCTTGTGCAGGCTTTATGTAAATAACCACCCACTATATGGTCATGAGTGTAATGGCCAGGTTTTATCCAGAAGACAGTGTCATAGTTCTGGAGTACTTCTCTGATTGCTTCAGCTCTTAAACTTCATACCCTTCTTTGTGATGCTCCCTATGCCTTCTAATGGGTAATATAGATGTCTCATTTATTGTGAGAATGGTTCTTTATTCTCAGCATTTAATATAGCTATGTGTTTCTGGATTAATTAACATCCAAGACCAAAAATAAGAATCTCTGACAATGGCTAATGGGAGCACCATTCTACTACTGCAAACATTTATAAGACAGTTTTTTAGAGTCGTGTATTTAACTTGAAGTGTCTGTAGAAGCCAAGAAGAGACCTCAAGGGAGAGCATAAAAGAATATGCATGAATAAATACAGAAAGAGATTACTAGCTTGAACTGGTTTAAACAGGTATGAGGTTGGAGGCATAGTGGGTATTAACCAAAACAAAGAACTTATAAAGCTATAGGAAAATTCACTGCTTTGCATACAAACTTTAAAATATATTAAAAAGTAAAAGTTCTAAGAGAAGTACCTCAGAGAGGTACACAGTGCTGTTCCCTAAGCCGTGGGTTATCAAATATATCTTAGTACCAGTGGTGGGATAGCATCTCATAAATTGTTTATTATTATTATTATTATTATTATTATTATTATTATTATTATTATTATTTTTTTTTTTACTTATTTCAATTTATTGAGACATGATTTCTTGATGTAGCCTTTGGTGTCCTGGTTCTCTCTCTCTCTCTCTCTCTCTCTCTCTCTCTCTCTCTCTCTCTTTCTCTCTGTCTCTCTCTCTTTCTCTCTCTCTCTCACTCTCACTCGTTCATTTTAAAGATTTTTTTATTTTGTGTATATGAGTACACTGCCACTGTCTTCAGACACACCAGAAGAGGGCATCAGATCTCATTACAGATGGTTGAAAGCCACAATATGGTTGGTGGAAATTAAACTCAGGACCTCTAGAAGAGCAGCCAGTGCTCTTAACATCTGATCCATCTCTCCAGCCCCCTGTAACTCTCTTTGTAGATCAGGTTGGCCACAAACTCAGAGATCTGTCTTTCTCTGCTTTCCAATTGCTGTGGTTAAAGTTGTGCAGTATATTCAGTTCTTTTTATTTTGAGATCATTGCAGATTCATATACAATAGTAAAAAAATGCAAACAATTACCATCTTCTGCTATGTCAGTATATAGCCATTATCAGTATCACAACCAGAATTTAACACTGCAGCATTGTTTGTCCTGTTCATAATTCATTATTTATATGCACTCTTGTGAGTTTATGAAGATCAGTAGTATTTTATCACACATGGCCACCACTATATTCAAGATACACACATAAAGTAATTGAGCATAGAGTTTCTAGGAACTTCTTTCACTCAGTATATTCCAATAGGTATTCATCTAAATTACTATGTACATCAGTACCTCATTCTTTATTGCTGATTAGTGTTTGTACACATACAAATACTCTATATGTAGTAAATGAATCTATATATGTATATCATAGTTTTAAAATTATTTACTTGTTGAAGAACATAGAGATGGCTTATAGTTTTCAGCTGACAAAAATGAAATTGCTATGAACATTAATGAACATATTTTGTGCACACATACATTTGTATTTCTTTTGGATAAATTAGCATAATAGGATAAACTAGACTGGATGGAAGCTCTATATTTATACATTATACTATTTTATTTACAAAACGTTTTCACAAAGATAGAACTGTAAAATTGGACAGTAAATACATTGTTGCTGGTGAACTGGGTTGGTCAAGAGACTTGGCTCTAAATAGGTAATAAGGAGTATTTTGGTGTGAGGGAAACATTATATATGTTAGTCATGACGCAAGTCATATTACAATGTATGCTTATTATAACCAACAGAAAACATACAAGAAAGGTATATTTTACTGTAGACATGTAGATGGCCCTACTAAAACTTAGAGTCACAAAATAAATAAAGCTGACATGAATCTGGAAAAACATGACTTGTAGGAAAGCTGAATGGTGTGTGTGTGTGTGTGTGTGTGTGTGTGTGTGTGTGTGTGTGTGTG
>JANHMN010000014.1:28260861-28355442 GCA_030674055.1 Rhabdomys pumilio
GTGTGTGTGTGTGTGTGTGTGTGTGTGTGTGTGTGTGTGTGTGTGTGATTGTGTCTGTGATTAAGCTTAACTAATGAAAGAATTAAGGTTAGGTTGAGGATACCCACTTTACTAATTTTATGTGCACTGTACATGTTATTAGAGACAGGCACAATGCCACATAGATGATTTACTCATGATATGTAAATGCAGTCATATGTGAATTTAACAGCACCCTCTCATTCTCCTCTGCTTGCATTTATTTTTAAGGTAATAAAAGATAAAAGTTTGAAATTTCTCATGCCTTTAATTAACTATTCACTAATATCACTCCCTAGTATCAGTGAAATATTTAAAGATTGCTAACATAAGAGCCTCTCTTTTTCTATAGTAAATTATTTTAACCCATGAAAAATGAGCTGAGCTTAAAGTATTAGCAAGTTTAAAACATTATAGTTCTTTATATGTTAAAAAAACAAAGCAGGAATTTCTGTCCTTCACTTTGTGTGCCAAAATTCTAACCCTAAAACTCTCTAGTATTATATCTTTAGAAAAAAAATTCTTTTACTTATTAACCTTTGGCAGTTAAACTAAGTACTTTCTCTAGTTCATTTATTTTCATAGAAGTTTGCAAGAGCACTCAAGAGATTGTGATGTCTTCTAGTGACATCCATTTGACCAGTCAATTCATTGGGCTTTTAGGCCTCAGGATCCTCATATGCATGGAAAGATTTTAGTCTCAATTCTGAATGGTAACATTTACCAATCTTGACTCTGCCATTTTACAAAATATGGGCAAACAAATGGCGTTTATATTATTCTTTTATGTGACCCACGATTTATTTTTTTTCCAATACTGGGTAATTTGCTGAAGTCCTGAGGCTAAGGAAATGAAGTCTACATAAGAGACTGAGACCTTACTTCCTGACCTTACATTCTAGTTTCTGAAAGACAGCAACAAGTGAGTTCCAGGGTTTGCTGTAGTGCTTTACTGCTAATAGCCTAGAGGCCGTGAGAGCAGAATGTACAGTTCAGTAAAGGCACCACTGAAAGGCAGTCTGCTTCTGAATTCAGGAATGCATGTTCTCAGAGATAGAAGACACAACAAACAGATTCATGGTTATGCCTACTTCTTTCACAAAAATATAATTGTGAACGTAGACTGTTTTGTCTCATATTTCTCTTAGGAGAATTCAGTTAACGAGTCTCAATTAGTGATTGGCATTGGGTGAAAATTAATCTTAGAGACTTGAATGGTTCCTTTTACAAACAATTTCTTTTTTTCTCCATGTTTCATTTTATTTTAAAATAGTTGATCATTTGAAATCTGAATTTCAGAACACAGATATCAGAGGCACAAATATCCTTAGATTTGAATATTTAACATTAGGTTTCTAAAGAAAACATTTTAAAATCACTTATGGATATCCATTGTCACATCTTGCCTAGGAATAGAAGGGAAAATTCAGGCAGAGAGATAAGCTTGAAAACCAGGTTTATTTAAAGCATATCGTTGTGAGAAAGATTTATTTGAACTCTCTCTGATGCCACTTCCGTTATGTTGTTTGTTCAACACTAACAATATATTTGTGAATGATGTCAGAAATGAAAAGCAAGATAACCTCAGTCAAAAACTGCAGCAGTGAGACCTTTCTAACAAGTATGTTAAGTGGGGAAGCATACATGTGCATATCTATGGTCCTATTTACCAGCACTGCTTTTTAAACCAATGAATTGTTTCCTCTTGTTTAAAGATCAAAATAATTATACTATGTATTTTCAATCATCATATCAACAAAAAGTTCATTTTCATAAGTAGAGATGGTTGACTTCATTTTTTCTCAAGACCTAACCACCTAACAATCTAAATACCTTCAAGACTGGAAAATATATTGATGAATCAAATAAGAAAATGAGAAGTACATTCATCTAAGAAGGTACATTGGCAGTATGACTGTGATACTTTGAAAGCAAGGAACAGAACGTTTGTTTATTTGTGTTTTTATTCTAATTATTATAATTTGGGGTGCAATGTAGAGACTCATTATGATTTTTATTTGAATTTCCATAGTTAGTGAAGCTAGTATTTTTTCTTATACTTTCTTTTTTCCAGCTTTATACAATATTAATTACAAGTATAATTACATACAAAATTAATTTGTATAAATTTTATACAAATTTTAGAAGTATTAGTGTCATTTCTAGGTTGAGGAACTAGCAATAAATAGATGCAAATAGTCAAGGAACAAGCAAGACAGTAAACACAGTAAATGAACAAGCAA
Source organism: Rhabdomys pumilio (assembly GCA_030674055.1). Taxonomy (NCBI): domain Eukaryota; kingdom Metazoa; phylum Chordata; class Mammalia; order Rodentia; family Muridae; genus Rhabdomys; species Rhabdomys pumilio. Next base: position 28,263,123 of record JANHMN010000014.1, read on the forward strand.
GACAATAAACAAAGTCCCATAAACACTCCTGTGATCATTGTTTATAAGGGCTTATTAGGATGAACAAAATAACTTAGCCTACTTCCCTGTCCTAACTCAAAGTCATTTTCTTGCCTGAAGCCTACTTCTTTGTTCTAGCCTAAGACTTAGATTCCTGCCTGAAATAACTTCTTTGTTCTAGCCTAATATTTAGATTCCTACCTAAAATTACTTCCTTGTTCTAGCCTAGTGTCAGATTCCTGCCAAGCAGCCCATTTCCTTGTCCTTGGCCAATGTCAGATTCCTGCCAAGCATCCTCCAAAGTTCTCCATATCTCCCCCTTTTTTATTTCATTAACAAGACTGAGCCTGTCTTAGGCCATTCTGACAAGAATGCCTTCCTTACCCTTCATGTAACATGCATTATCAAAATCAATTCACTTCTGTCTTAGTTTGGTAAGCCTCTGTGCAGAATCTGACTCATCCTTGGCTTGCCAGCCAGTCTCGGTGTTCATTTTCAGTTTCAAGCCATGTACTTTGGCCACCTACATGTTGATGTTGTTAAAGACAAGCTTTAACATGATGGGAAGGAATAAAAGTATTCCCAGGATGCAAAGAGCTAACATGATCAAGCTATATATGCCATTTTGAAGCTTGACCGAAATGGAAATACTGACCTCAGGCTATGGATAATTTTATCAGCAGTATTCGGAGCATCAAATCTCAGCAGAGCACCATTCTTTAAATTAATAAACTCACTATGCAAAATTAAAACATCCAGATTGGTGTTAGAATTATGTCAAATACCCTGCAAGTGTCTTTAAATTTTTTCCTAATTATAATGACTATCATTGTAAATTTTAGAAGTAACACAAATTCATGGTATTTGGCATGACACTCGAGATGGCTCCCTATTGTTAAACTCTGAACCTCCTTCCAATAATTTGAATAGGATAAAGAGCATCAATTCAATGTTCCAAATGCCTATCTAAATCCTCTTGTATACTCGTCACTTTGGTAACATTGTTTTGCTACTGATTAACAAAAGTAGTTGTCTCAACTTCTTGTGTCAAAGCAATTGCAGAAGCAGTGGTGTTAGCAATTAGTGTAATTAAAGCTGTTGTACTAACAATAATCAAGCCCACTACCTTCTTGCTTCTGCTTAAAGCCTCACTTCTTCAAGTACTTGCAAGCTGTTTTTCAGAATACCAAGGTCCTGTAATACTCAGGGAAATAAAACAAAAGCTGGTTGATAGACTCCTGTAACAGACATGCCAGGTTTCAACACACTAACACAATTAGAAAGTGAACAATCCTTAAATACTGTAGAAGAGACAAAAGTAAGTTTAACATGATAATTTAAAAAGCCTTAACACATGTATTAACACTGGTTTGAAATCCAGATCCTGTCCCAACTTTATCTCTTGCTAACATAATATCATAGAGAGCTGCAGCTAACTTCCAACTATGTCTCTGAAAATGTTCAGAACCAGTCTTCCAAATGACAATTGTGATTTTCAATATTGGATTGATTTCTAGACCAGTCCATGATTGAGTCCGAATAACTGATCACATTTAAAAAAAATACAAGAGTCATTATAACTTCTCATTTTGATTCTCTATTCCACGAGGTCTAAAAACTTGAGGCAAGGCAGCTTGTTTCATCTTGAATATAGGCAAGCAAAGGTGGGTCAGGAACATATGTCCAATACAACTTCCCAGTCACCATTGTCGGGCACTCAGCAAACTCACAGGTTGGAAGCATCCTTTGTCCCAGCATCAGCATATTTCACCAATCACTCTGGCAGCCACCATGCTCCTTCAGCATCCTGCAGAAAAAAAACAAAAACATGCCCTCATCCCCATATACAATAGCTGACCAGGATCATGCCGTGTGCCAGTAAGTGTATCCTTCCTTTTCACCTAGGCATAATTATGCCTAATTGTATCCAAATTTTTAAAAATTTAAAATAAAAAGAACATGATTTAAATAAATTTGTGGTGTACAGGAATATACCTCCCCCTTCTTTATTTTGTGAAGATATTGTTTTAAAGTTCCATTAGCCTGTTGCACAATACCTTGTCTTTGAGGATTGTAAAGAATCCCAGTAATATGGGTAATATTAAACCGTTAACAAAATGTCTCAAATTCTTGACGGCAGTAGCCAGTTCTATTATCAGTTTTAATCTAATTTGGAATAGCCAGCATAGAAAAACAATGTAATCAATAACTAATTACATTTTTAGTTGCTTCTCCTATTAAAGCAGATGGAACTAAAAAGTCTGAGAGTATATCAGTAGTCACATGTACATATTTTAATTGTCCAAAATCAGAAATACGAGTAACATCCATTCGCTATAATTGATTAGGTATGAGTCCTAGAGGGTTAACACCATTATGTGGAACAGGTAGAAACTGAGGACATTCAGGACAAGTCTTTACAATTCGATGTGCACATTCTCTAGAAATACCATATTGTTGTCTCAAGATATTACTATTTTGGTGATGTACAGAATGAGATTGTTTAGCTAACAAACAATTTCAATGTTTCCTTTTTGCTTCCTGGCGGGTCATAGCTAAATGTGCTCTTCCTTAGGTGCAATTTATGTCTGACCCAGTCTACCAAGTTATTGTCTGGTACCCCACCAGATTGTACCATCACTAAACCATCCATGACATTTGCAACTAACATCACCCCAGCACTAATGTTGTTAGATGATGGTACTTTACCTGGTATCTCAGAAACAGCATATGACTTGGAGTGTGGGTTTATAGGCCAAATGTGACCATATGATTAATTTGCTTTTACTGTTTATAATACCCAATACAACTTAATTTGTGTAGCAAACAATCTGTCTCTGATCAGTAAATAACTGAACGATAAATTTTAGGACAAACATATTTCTCAAAACAAGCTTCCCCTTGTTCTAACTTAAGAGGCCCTCTTCAAATGGCTTCCTAGAAGAAAATAAAACCTGCTGTTCCTGAAGTAAAACTCGCCCATATAAGCTGCTACTGGTGTGGTATATTGCTGTGCAGTGAGATAACCAGTTTCAGTGGCCTTGTTTTCCCAAAAAGACTCATGCACTGAAACCTGCTTACCACGCGTGAAACAATTTCCAGAAACACGGAGCAACAGTGTCTTGACTTTTCTTCCTCTGAATTACATTTTTAAAGAAACTGTTCACCTGAGGTCTTTCTGTGAAAAAGAAAAAAAAAAAAACAAAACAAAACTTTTCTTATAAGACCAAACTATTTTATGTTTGTCTAATAATTCATAAGAAATGGAGGTGAAAACCAGAATTTAAACTTTTAAACTGGTCTCTCTCTCTCTCTCTCTCTCTCTCTCTCTCTCTCTCTCTCTCTCTTTTTCTGGCTCCTTGTTTGGGTTGTTCATTTGTGATCATCTTCTGCCCAATACGCATTTCTCATCTTTGTGCACAGATCACTATGCTCCTATGTTCATAGTGCTGTTCATGAGGACTTGAGTGGGCCAGGAATTCCTTCCATTAAGTGACAATCTTTTTTTTTGTTGTTGTTTTTTGTTTTGTTTTTGTTTTTTGTTTGTTTGTTTTTGTTTTTGTTTGTTGTTGTTGTTGTTGTTGTTTAGGAAACCAGTGAGTTTATTGAAGTTACTCACAGGAGTATGGAGAAAAAGCTCCTGACAGGGGCAATGATGACTGAAAGGCAGCTACATTATCAAAAGCCCCACCCTAGTGTGGACAATGACAAATGGCAGACATTTCCAGAACTCCCTATAAGTTATGTGGGAAGCTTGGTTGGTGAGAGCATCTCTACTTTCATGAATTTCTACTACTTTTATAAGACTGGAGAAAGACTTTAGGAATCCTCTAAGTTTCAGGAACTTCCTGAGACATAGGTTTTGTTTACCTAAGTCTTTTTTTTTTCTTTTTATTGGATATTTTACTCACATTTCAGATGCCACCCCCTTTCCCCATTCCCCCTCCCTAAAAAAACCCTATCCCATTCCCCCCTTTCCTTTTTGCTTTTATACAATTTTTTTAACTGTTAATCAAAAGCTTTATAAGTTTGGTAATGCTCAATCAGAAGCATAACCCAATACCCAACTTGGATATATAATCTATCTTTGACTGGTGGAGACACGTGAACATCTGTCTCCATCCCCCCTTTCTCACTCTTCCTCTCTCTCATCAACTAGCTTTAAAAAACTCAAAATCATGTTATAAAATAATGATTTTGAATGTAAAGAAATTATCATATGTAAAAGTATTTGGATTTTTCTAGGACATTGTTAATTTCTATAATGCCACTAAAATATAAAAGAATCATATGATGTACCCATACACTAGTTTAGGTTTATTTTTGGTGTAATTGTAAATTAAAAATAAGGTTTTTATGCATTCCAGGAAAGTTTTCTACTGGTAAACTGTATCTTCAAGTTAACCATAAACTATTAATGTTGCCAAAATAACAATAAATAAAGATCTATGCCAAGATCTTGCCTTCCAATTTGGATGTGGGTATGCAGGTGTGTGTGTGTGTGTGTGTGTGTGTGTGTGTGTGTGTGTGTGTGTGTCTGTGTTTCAATGTAATGTATATCCATTGTGAATAAATGATAAAGATAATAATAAATAATTTAGGATTGTATTTCCAGCTTCTTGACAATCTTAAACTAGGGATGGCATTTAGGATTCATGATGTAATCATTTAGTAAGTTAAATGTACTCTCTAAATGCAAACTGTATATTACAACTGATGATAGAGAGGCACTTCAGTTTAAAAGAGCTAGCTAGACTGCACACAAAAAAGATAACCATTGAGAGTCATTCTCAGAAACATTGAAAGTTACCCTTGTAAGCTGTGACCTTCCTTGAATACAATTTTAGCTAAAACACAATTAATTACTATATTTCCCATTGCCTTAATGTTTCTCTGTAGTATCGCCCTACAGTTTTAGGGTAAGCGTTATTAGCACTTAGTATTAAGGTCTTTATCTCTTTACCACATTTTCATAGACATCTTATTCCTTATTTGATGTTCTGAGTAAAACTGTCATCATCTTACAAAATCTAGAATCAACTAAGAGAAAAGCTCCTGGGTACACCTATTTAGAAAAGTTAATTCAAATAAGTAGACATACTTTACTATGGTTGACACCAGTCCATGGTTTAGTGTCTTATACCAAATAAAAAGGGAAACAAATCTGGGCACTAACAGTAGGTGCACTACGCCTCTTGATTTGGGATACAATGTAACTAGCTGCCTCAGTATCCTGCTCTCCTGACTTTATCACCATGTTGTACTGTATACTCAAACTATACGTCTAAATAAACCACTCATTCCTTTAAAACACTATTAATTCTTTGAGAATTTCATACAATATATTTTGACTATAAGCAACTGCCCCAACTCTTTCCATGTCCATCTTTGCAAGTGCTCCCCATCCCCATCAACTTCTTTTCATGTCCTTCCTCCTCCTCCTCCTCCTCCTCCTCCTCCTCCTCCTCCTCCTCCTCCTCTTCTTCTTCTTCTTCTTCTTCTTCTTCTTCTTCTTCTTCTTCTTCTTCTTCTTCTTCTTCTTCTTCCTGCCTTCCTTCCTCATCTTCCTCTTTCTCCTCCTCCTCCTTCTTTTTCTCTAGTTCTGCCATCCATACTCCTGAAAATCTGAAGCTGTCTACTAGAAGGTGGTTAACCTATCAGATGTCCCTTGCCCAGCAGACATCAATCACCTAGAGTTCTTCAGCTCACAGTGGTACTTGATGACCACTCCTCCATCTATACTAAGACTGTGTCTAGCTTAAGTTTGCATAGATTTTATTCACTTTCACAACTGCTGTGAGTTTATATTTGTGAGTGTCCTTTGAGTTCAGGAAATTCTGTCTCAATGAAGTCATCTATTGAATCAAGTTTGTGCTATTTTCCTTCTGTGTGCCATACAGATCCCTGAGCCTTGAAAGGGGGCAGTGGTGAAACATAGCACCCTGATTAGGGGATGAGCACTCTGACATTTCTCATATTCTGTACTTTGACAGTTTGTGGCTTTTTGTCAGGAATTTTGCCACAGCAATATGACAAAATTAATTAGTATTCTTTGTGTTCCTTAACTTTGGTATTTTATTTTTGTTCATTTTAACACTGATCATGATATTTTATTAATTTTCATTTTTGTCATGATTCTAACACATAATTACATTTTACTTGAATAAATAATTCATATTTACTTTTTAAAATTTCACAAATAGATTTAAAAATACAAAAATGTTAAAATGTTTCTGAGAAGAAAACAGAAGTCTGAAAGCATGTTAATATTTATGAAGATTTTCACAAATTTCTACAAACAAAACAGTATGAATTGCAACTTTTATCATCAGAGTAGAAGAGAATAACATATTAGAGAACAAAAGTGTGCTTAAAATACAGTTGGGATATAACTCAATATTTAGAATATTAAAATATAAATAAACATAACCTTTAAATGTTTCCCTATAAGTTGATTTGATATATTTATATGAATCAAAGCCTAAAGCAATAAAATTATAATTCACCCTATAGCCAATATATTTTGAGATAAAGAAAGAGAATGTATTGACCCATGGTGTTGAGGAGGAGTCCTAATTCTTACTGGGTTAGTGCAATGGAAATTATCTCCTTGTTTGAAATTTTATAAAGATAAATCAAGTTGTTTTTGTACTTACAGCCTGATCTAATCTTTAACCTCTGTAATATATTGTATTGATCTCTGTATTTGAAAGTCCATAGTTGCTTATGAAGGACAGTGGGCACTGACCAAGCCAGACGGCTCAGCAGGCCCTGAAACAGGACAGGAGAAATTCTTGCTCTGAAGACAAGGTTCTAGACCTGAGATATTGGCACAGGGTTGACAGGGAACAGCAGATCCAGGAAACCTTGGGCAGTGATGCCAGCCAGTTCAGTGACATCTCCATGGAGGATGGGAGCAGTGCCACTGTGAGCAATAAAGGCCTCAAGTTGTAATGGCTCTTGCCATTGCTGTGAGAAGCCATGTCTGTGTCTTTTCCGTGTGCATGTCTACATGCCTCTCTTTCTCTCTTTTTCTTCCTCTCTCCCTCTCTCCCTCCCTTTCTCTCCCCCCCCCCTCTCTCTTTCTCTCTTTCTCTCTTTCTCGTGTGTGTGTATGTGTGCTTGTGTGTGTGTGTGTGTGTGTGTGTGTGTGTTGTGGCCTCATAGGGTGGAGGTAGGCAATCCTGACAGTTAAAAAGCAAAAATTGGATTCCTTCTGAGCAGCCCCCCTGTACAAATATGTACACTAACCTCAAATGACATTTTTATTTAAGGAATGTGTCCTGGTACACAATGGGGTTTGTAGGGGTTATTTTTGTAAATTATTTTAAATGTTGTGTAAAAAAATACTTTTTGAAAATGTTATTCAATCTTCCAGAGTGTTCCTAGCTGTAGTTCTCTGTGATCTTGGTAAATGTATGGTAGATAAGTAAACAATTGGTTTTAATCATCCCTGTGAAGGTCAAAGACAGATGCTGGAACTGTTCAGCATTTATTTTGCTGGTGCAAATATTCAGGCCTGGAGATAGAAGCAACTGTCCACGTTGGAAGTGTTAAGGTGGTTGAGGTGTGTTAGGACACCACTGGGTCAAGAGTGTTTCATAAAAAATTCTGGTCCCTGGCCACAGGCTCTCTGGATTCTGTAGTCATGGCCTGTAATTAGAAAACACTTCAAAGCAACACCTAGCAAATAGCTGACCAACCATCCCCTGTCTAGTGTGGGAATCTGACTGCTGGCTCTGTAGCTCAGCTGAGCACAGATCATCCAGTATCCAGTTGCTGGGGGTTCTAACATCCATATAAACCCCTTCATATGAGAGCTACAGATTTGCTTTCAGTTGTGGCTCTAAAAGGTAAACACACATATTCCTTTTGACTGTCCTGTTCTTGATATGTGTATGGTGAGTAGTGAGACCATGAGATGAATTGGTCATCAAACACCTTAGCCACCTGTAATGGTGAGCCCCAGCTCTGAAAACAGTGAGGACAAACTCTCCCCACCCCTGCTGTGTATGACTCAAAGCCTAGTTGTGTGTGACCAACAATAACACCAGCAGTATGCATGGCTTTCTGCAACCCTGGCCCTACCCAGGAGAAAGAAGAGCCTGGCCAGTGCTGAGGTCAGGCTGCAGGCATTGGGGTCCTGGGAGTTCGGCAGAGTGATACCCCCTTGGTGCTGAGGTGCCTGTGACAGCTGGGAAATGAAGATGTGCTGGACTCCAGATGTGAGGATGACATCTGTGTTGTGATTATCTATCTGTCTCCCCTGAGTTCTGCAGCTCAGTTACTGGATTGCTGCATGTCTTCTTTGTGGCTGAATTCTGTTGGTATTCTAACATGCAAGTAAGTTTTCTACTTTGTGTAACTGGGTCTGAGTTGTAAATCACTTCTGTGCCCAAATGCTGATACATATGCCCACTGTCCTCTGTGTCTGCCATGTTGGAGCTTTGACCTGGTGGTCCTATTGTGGTGCTAAATAATCTTGATCTGTGTATAATATATCCCTTGAGGATATTTGTTCTTGTGTTTCTGGGAGAAACAGCTTTGTGTCATCTGTATTCCCATCTTAAATTTTCAGAGTGCATTTAACCCTTGAAAACAAAAAGAAAATCATCTTTTTTTTTATAAGACCCATTGGGTTTTGGTGGTTTTTTTTTCTAATAAATAAACCAAGTACTATCCACAAAAAAGTTAAAGTAATATTGGAATAAAACACAATTATAATGCAAAATTGAATGTTTGTGCTCAAGGTCTCTAGGAAATATAACAATCACACACACACACACACACACACACACACACACACACACAAACACACACAAACACTCACACACACATACACATCCCATAATACTTCCTTATTTTTATTTTTACCTTGTTTTCTAGAAATTACACCCCAAAGTCTCTACATTTTTAACTTAGAAAACAGTTGTTTGAATTACATCCAGAAAATATACAAAAAGAGTTCATAAGACTCCCACAAACTATAGTAAATCAAAGTGGATTCAGAACGTATCTCAAACAATACATTCCTCTAAGATAATGATAATTTTTCCACCTGAAAATAAAGTTCCTATGAAAAGATACAAAATAAGAAGGAATGAAAGCTGAATCTTTCAGAAGCAAAGAAGAGTGACAGCAGTAGCTTTTAGCAGACAGTAGGCATGTGAGTCTTTTCTGCTAGTAGAGAACACTCAAAAAATTCTCATCATTTTTCAGATGAGCAGTCTTGATTTACAAGAGTCAACCCCTAGTAGTCCTTCCTGGGCTGCATTAGAAAGCAAGCTGTGCAAACCAGAGGAAACAAGCCAGTGAGCAGCACTCCTCTATGGTCTCTGCTTTAGTTTCTGCCTCCAGGTTCCTGCCTTGAGTCCCCCCACACCACCCGCTGACTTTTCTTAGTGATGGACTATAGCTGTAAACATAAAATATCTTTGTTTACAGACATGATCTTTATCACAGCAAAAACCTAAGATGAATAAATAGATGATAGGTAGGTAGGTAGATAGATAGATAGATAGATAGATAGATAGATAGATAGATAGATAGGATAGACAGAAAGGCAGAAACACAGATGATAGTTTTGAATATCTGTTTTCTTTCTGTATACAAATCTTATCATTCCTATTGATCTCCCTCCTCCCTTCATTTTTCTCTCCTATTCCATTATTGAACAATCTAGGTACTTATGGTATATTTGGTTAAAGGGTTATAGAACATTTGTAGTTGCCAAATTTTAGTTTCTACTTCATAATGTTTAGAAGATTTGTCTTTTATTTTTTCAAGCATATTTACAGTTTCTCATTTTTACAATAGTTACTTTAAAATCCTTGTCCAACCATATCAGTATCTGTTTTATCTAATTGCTTGTGCTTGTTTTTCTTTTATATCTGGGTTACGTTGATTCACGATTCTGTACTCCTAGCTTTTGGTACTTTGAGTGATTTTGGAACATATCCTGGATATTTTGAGTTTAATATAAGATTGTGGTTCACATTAAATCTACACCAGCAGGGAGTTTTCTTGTTCCCTGAGTGTGTGTTCTGGAGCAATCTTAGCACTGAGGGTTATGTGTGGGCAAAACATCCTTTTAGTTTATAAACCCTTCAGAGCTCTTTTTTTTGTGTGTGTGTTTCCCATGGTGAGATGCAGAGTACAAGGCTTTGCCTTCTTTGTTCAGTGCTACCCTAGTACCTGGAAGATTAGTGTTGATGCTGACAAAGGAAGAGAAGAGCCGTTGCCCACCTGATATACTAGAAACCTTTACTGTGGCAGGCAGGAGGCTGTTATCAATAGAATCAGAATAGGAAGATATTGCCTCAGCAACTGTCGTGTAATGGTAATGTGTAAATTCTGTCACTAGCTGTGCAGAATTTTATGTGTACTGAGGGTGAGGGGAGCGGCTGCAGTTTTGTCTGTTCCCATTGCTAACTCCAGATGACAAGTTTCTATACCAGAAAGGCTGACATATGAGAAGAGACACTTACACATTACCGTGTATTTTCTCCTGTCCCGAGTTTTCCGAGTTCTCTAGCCAGTCTGTTGTTTTATTCTTCCCTACTTAGGACATCCTGCGGGGATGAGTAGGTAATTTTGTTGCAATTATTAAGAGAAGGAAAACAGAACTAATTTAATTTGTTTTATCTGCCAGAAAAAAAAATAGTGTTTCTCTTATGTTGAGATGCTACTGAATTTTATCCTCTTAATTTTAAAAAATACTTTTAATTAAAGTAAAATTACATCACTTCAGCCCTTTTATCTCTCCAGCATCCCCATCCCTGCTCCACACTCTTGGACCCCTTTCATGCAGTTACCAGCACTCTCAGGTTGATAGCTTCTCTTATTATATTAGCTACATACATCACAAATCACGAGTCTATATCACAGTTCATACATCGTAAGACCAGGATTTAAGGATGTCTGCTATATAACAGGCTCTCCTAGAAATAGTTGTGTGCACACACACACACACACACACACACACACACACACACCAAAACAATACCAATATCAATGGGCATGTTGATGTGGATTTGGGAGTTATTTCATGGGTTCAAACTCCTAGACAAAAATGAACAGACAACTCTTGACTGCTGGGATAAAAGAAAGTAGCCTGTCTCAGGATCAAGCCTTGTTATTGGCTATGCAATGCAGAGTGATCAACTCTGAACTGATATGCATGCAAGATTTTTTTCTACTTTATCACAATCTTGTATTTCAAGTGGGATTATTCTAGTAGATTTGAATCTTGATTTTTTTAAAAAACAATTTTTGTGACAAAAATTTGTTTTTAAACTTTTTTGTGAGAAATCTCACAATTTTTACCTTTTTTCACCTCAACAAACCATACAGAAAAATTATATATATATATATATATGTATATACATATATATATATATATATAATTTTAAGAGTCATTAAAAAATTCTGGACATTTCAGAAATCTGAATTCATCTCTATGTCATTAATGAATAGTTATGAAATGAATGTTCTCAGAGGAATAAGTTATTCAAAGTAAGTAATAAAATTGATTTCAATCCAAGTATTTCATGCAGCTTAAACCTGCTCTCAATATAAATTATTAAAAATAGCACATTAGAGAAAAATTGGAGATCAAACCTCGTTACCATCTTCTAATTATACATTTCCCCTGTGAACATTGCAGAGACTCTTTTCAATCCTAATATTTCAGCGTACTGTGTCAAACCCTTCTCAGATTCTCTTCTCTTCACAGTCATCACTTCAACTTTAATTTCCCATTTATTATCAAGTACTTTAATCAACCTTTATTTTTACAGGACTAATTTACCATTATTACTATATTTGAATTTCTGTTTTAGCCCCACCCAAACATGAAGGCATGCATGCCATTGCATCTTCTCACAGCTATCAAGTGTAACTCGCTTCAGCTCCTTAGACATCTGTAAAATACCATTCCTCCTAGTATCTTAGGCTCATGTCTCGTACTCTGTAATGTTCTGCTACTGAGAATATCACATTCTTACCTTGCTTTACAGTTTTAATTTTTTTCACATTGATATTTTTTTGCAGTGTGTTATAATATTGCTATTCATTTTAATTTCACATTGTTTTACATACAGATTTCTAAAAATAAAAAAACTGGAATGTTGACAATAAAGTAAAAGATATGAATGTTTTCATTCTTTTACCTAAGAAGTAAATAATGTAACTTAAGCAGTTTAGCTCAAAGTTACTGTAAGTTAACATGGTCTTTTTCTATGGGAAATGAAATACATGAAAGGAAACAGTAAAAATCTTTCACTTACTTACAAATAATTCTGATTTGAATTTGTATGGTAATAGATATTTGAAGCTATTTCCTATATTTACAATAAAATTTAATACTTCAGGTCCAGTTATTGGGAACTGCTTTAAACTTGCATTGTATCCAGTCATTATGGTGTGTCATGACATTATCAGACATTATGGCTCAGCATGTACAGTTTGGTGGCTGAACATTTCCCAAAAGCTAAGCCCAAAGCATCTAGTGAATTGCTTATCAATAAGACAACATGACTTTAAATGTCTGCTTCTATATCCTTCTATACCCTTTTCTCAATCCTGAAGCTCCTCAACAAGCCATATTAGAGGGAATGTTTTATTTTGAAGAATTTTGTCATTCAAAGCATTGTTCACAGACTGAATGCTGAATACAGAAATTGTATTGTATATCTCAGTGATTAGGGATTTCAGGTAAGATTTCTCAAATAACTGGAGTAGTAACAATGAAATGAAAGATAAGAATGTCTTCATGCTTTTACCCAAGGATTCTATTAAATATTATTAACTTGAGCATTTTTGCTCAAAGTTATTGGGAAAGTTAAAAATTAAAATTGAAAATATTTTTCAAAACAACACAATTTCAAAATATTTAGGTGTAAATTGTTCTAAAATATCTTATTTAAAAACTTTATTTTTAATAGTACAATATTAAATCTTGATAACTAATTGAAACCTATTATTTATATTAAGTGGAAACTCATAAAAAAATTCAGGTAGCATTTAAAAATAGTTGTTTTGTGCAGGAAATATCCTTATCTCTAAATTTTGACAAAAAGATAGTTTGGGTTTTTTCCTTGGGATTTAGTACATAAGTCATTTTGATGGAAAATAAAGAAATGTTTTGTTTTCTCATGGAAATGAAAGATGCTGTTTTCATTGTCCTCCTGTGATATTCATTAATACTTGCAAAGGCTATCTTTATCAGACCTAGAACATTACAGATAGCATCATCTTATCTGTACTAGGAAATCACTGTTTTACCTTACTCTATTGAATAGAAAAATAGAACAGGGCTTTCAGCAGCAATTATCAAAAGAGGTTTACAAAAATCACTGAATCACGGACAAACTCGAAGGAGTTTTGATTACTCTTACTACACGTCTAAATTGTGACACTAAAAAAAAATTTAACAGTAGAACATTTTCCCATTGTGTCTTTAAAAGAACTTTGGTGTATAAGGTAGATCAGGTCAGAGGCACCATCTTTACTTTCTGACCAAATTAAATGAGGGTGGAGTTAAGAAAGCTTCAGGTTGTCTTTGGACCCAGACTGGTCTCTTAGTGCTTCCAGAGACTGCACAAAATCTAAATTTCAAGTTAGTACATGTGACCCACTAATTATTGTTTATCTCCAAGCACTTTATCACCCATATATGTGGTAAAGAAAATCAGAATTATATTTTATGTAATGCAAAGGAAACTTTAGAGCTGAATTCAGTTGATACACTATGCATTCTCCTATTATCTTGTAGTTTGGGTTACAAGTCTGCTGCTAAATAGTTTGTTATTGACAAATCTAGTTTTGATGTTGAAGGGATTTTAAGTATCAAAATGTTTGGGGGGTTATGGAAGTACAGGTTCATCATAAAGAAGTTTAGCATTGATTTTTTTTTTCTGATTGATTTATTTTCCCTCTTGGCATTGTTCATTGGCAGAATTATCCGTGGTATAATATGATGGCTAGACATGGTGTAAGCTTGAAAATAATAGCAGCCTCTACATAATACGTACTCTGAGTCCTTAGATACAAGAGGTCTGTGTAGCTGCTCCCTGAATATTACTAGACAAATATAAGTTCAATCATCAAAAGGAGAGCAAGACCAAGTTCAACCTTTAGCTGTCTTACAGCTAATTTGTGCAAACCTCAGACAGTAAATAGCAGCCATGAAGGGAGATTATTTAAAACAGATTTTTTAGCTTTGTTTCCCTCATCCACCCTGAACATCCCCCCCACCATCTGAAGCTCTTTACACGTCCTGATTTTATTAAAAAATATTTAGGAATGGAAACCTTCAAGCCGTGAAAGCTATGTTATAGTTATAGAAATTCTGACAAATACAGAGGCGGATGCCCACAGCCAACCATTGGACTGAGAATGGGGTCACCAATGGAGGAGTCAGAGAAAGGACTGAAAAAGCTGAAGGTGTTTGCAACCCAATAGAAAGAACAACAATATCAACCAATCAGATCCAGTAGACCTCCTAGGGACTAAACCAGTAACCAAAGTGTATACATAGAGCAACCCATGGCTCCAGCCACGTATGTAGAAGAGGATAGCCTTGTCAGGCATCAGTGGGAGGAGAAGCCCTTGGTCTTGTGAAGGCGTGATGCCCCAGTGTAGGAGAATTACAGGGTGGGGAGATGGGAGGGGGTGGGTGGGTGGGGAAGCACCCTTATAGAAGCAGGGGGAGGGGAGATTGGATAGGGGATTTCCAGTGGATAAAAAAAATATCCAAGAAAAGAAAAGAAGACAAGACAAGACACAAATATGATATTCTATTTTGTTTGGGCTGACTTTCAAGGCTCACCTCAGACAGGTGAGAATATCTTCTCCTCCCTCCAACTCAAATACTATTCTTTTCATCCTTTCTCTTGTTTTAATACAGAGTCTCAGTCTGTAGGCCATGGAATTCCCTATGTTGACCAAGCTGGCCTATAACACACAGAGATCCGCCTGCTTGTGCCTTCATAGTGTGGGGATTAAGTGCTTACTACCATACCTGGCTTCAAATTTTATTCTTACAACCCCATTTTTCAGTAAATTCTTACTCTGACAAATCTATATATAATTTATATTTTATTATACTTTTGTGAACTGGGTCAACTGTCATACAAGACAGAAGTAGAAAATGCTTCTTATTATTTTGTACTAAATCTCAAGCCAATGTGGCATTGGCTGCTCTGTGAAAGAACAATATCCCTATTGTTGGGTGACAGAAAAGGTGCCTTGGACAAGGACAGCAGGTAATGCTTATAAAGACCTCAGAGTGAGCTTTCCTGATTTCCCACTTGCTTGGTAATGCTTATAAAGACCTCAGAGTGAGCTTTCCTGCTTTCCTACTTGCTCACTCCATCTTCCCACCATGCCCACTGCTAAATGCACATCATTTTTGTCGAGGTGGTGTAATCAGACCATGTGCATCTATTAGACTTTTCTTCTTACTTGCCTCCTTCCATTATTTGAAAGCACTAAAAGTGACTTAAACTTCTGTGCTGTTTATATTCCCTAAACCGACATAATGCTTGATTGCTGATATGAAAATATTCAGAATGTCTCTACTTCTCTCCATTGCCACATATATGGGCTGAATGGTAGATAGGACAGACAATATTGACAATGATTGCACAGTAGCTTTCTGGTTCATTTAATTTTCAAAACATTGAAACATGTTTTGTATCTCATACTTTAATTACAACATTATGCAAGAAAAATATGAATGTTATGTCTAACCCACTGTAATAGCCATTAAGATACTTAAACAGTTGTTTCTTAACAAGTTAACTGTGGTCACATGATTTTCTTTGGTCATATTAAGTGGACATGATGTATTACTTTGGATAACATTGTAGGGAGTGGATGGATATTTGATATGAAGAGGTCCAAAGAAATTCATATGTGTGCTAGCTCATAGCAACCTTCATTTGTCCATTCCATATCAGTATTTAAAGGAGTATTAGTTGTAATCATTTATTGTTTTTGTTCTTTTGAGAATTTTACACATAGTTACTATTTTTTGTCTCACCTGCTCTGGCCCAGTGACCTTGATTTTCTCTCAGTCATTTCATCTTCTTTATTACACACACACACACACACACACACACACACACACATAACATATATGTGTACACACATATGCATATACATAAACACAATACACATACATATACACATATATGTACACACAAGTATGCACATATAGCACACATGCATATACACATGCACACTTATACACACTCATACGTATACATGCCACACATTTGCATGTGTATGCACACACATACACAGAGCATGCTGAATCCATTTACAATGGTTTGTTTATTTGTTTTACTGTTGTATTTAGGAATGACTACTTGAATAACCTAAAGAAATATGTTAAATCACAAAGTATGAGAGAGATGTCAGCCTTTACTTGGCTACATGTCTGAGATAAAGTTATTTTGCATATGTCTTCTGTAAATCTTATAGGATTTTTTATAAGTATGCTCAGAATTTCAAATAATTTTCTTTATTAGGGGCTTATAAATATCTCCCATTTGATTTTTAGAGTAAGCCCAGAATTTGACTATCTAATTTAAGTTCACCTATAAATACCTAGCCATTTCCACAGAAGAATACCTTCTTGTAGAACCCCTTCATCACAGATGGTCTACCATGTTCTGTCGTGCAATGTCCTGACTTTCACTCAAGCTGTTTTTTGGATTGTTTACAGAATGCATATTTTCCTTGATACAGCAAATGGAAGATTCTTTTACTAAACATTGGCAGTATAAGAATGTGACAGCATTGGGTTTTGCTAATCTGTTTAATTAAATTTGTACACTTTTTATTTGTTCTGAATGAAACAGACTTAGTCCTCATAACTGGGGCAATATTGGCACAAAATTTATCACAGAGACTAGCCAATGATTGGTTTAACTTAAGGCCCAGGCCATCAGGAGAGGAAGCCCATGCTCCATGCTGCCATAATGGCCAGGAATAGGAGACTGGATAGTATAAAATCCTAGGATAGAACTAAACAGACTGGACATAGATAGATAGATAGATAGATAGATAGATAGATAGATAGATAGATAGATAGATAGTAAAAATATTCATAAGGATATTCTCCTATACCCATATGTGAGTGCCTTGTACAGTTGTCATCAGAGAGGCTTTCTCTGGCAGCAGATGGGAGTGGGTACCGAGACTCACAGGTAGACAGTGTTCAAAGAGAATTTAAATTGGAGATCTCCACTGGGTTCCTCCCCACAGAAGATTGTGGAATCCCATGAAAGCGAGGGAGGAAATATTGTAGGAGTTAAAGGGGATGAATGAAACCAGGAGAACATAACCCATCCAATCAACTAAGCAAGGCTCATGTGGATTCGCAGAGACAGAAGCAGCAAGCACAGGGCCTGCTTGAGTCGGCAGCAGGTCCTCTGCACATATGTTATGGCTGTTAGTTTGGTGTTTTTGTGAGACTCCTAACAGTGATGTTGGGTTTGTCTCTGACTCTTTTGCCTGGTCTTGGGTCTCTTTTTCCTTCTCCATAAGAAAGCTTTTGCCTTTTCTTAGCATATTTTTGTTTTGTCATGCTTGGCTGTAGTCTTTGGAAGTCTGCTCTTTTCTAAAGAGAAAACAGAAGGAGAGTGGATATGGAGGACAGGGAGATGTGTGTGTGTGTGTGTGTGTGTGTGTGTGTGTGTGTGTGTGTGTGTTGGGGAGGCTAGGAGGAGTGGAGAGAGGAAACTGGTTGTGGCTGGAGTAAGTTGTATGAGAGAGGTTTCTATTTTCAACTGGTTGTGGCTGGAGTAAGTTGTATGAGAGAGGTTTCTATTTTCAACAAAAGCTAAAAAATGGGAGGGGGAGAGAATGAGAAAATGAGAAAGAGAGAGAGAGAGAGAGAGAGAGAGAGAGAGAGAGAGAGAGAGAGAGAGAAAGTTAGTTAGTTATGGTCTCATCTTGATTTTCCCTTCTATATGCTCTTCGGAATTCACTATTAAGTCTCCAATCACTTTAGGTACTAACAACCTACTCGTAATCTCCATGAAATGCATACTTTCCCCAGGTATTTGCACCAGTACTTATTTCTGTGTTTATGCTCAGTTGATGCTTCCAATGTATGGTCCTCAGCTGTCTCCTACTTCTTACTACAAAGCCCAGGATTCCTGGACCAATGTGCTCCATGATTCAACCATTTGCAAGTTTAATACAGTATTCCTTATCCTGAGTCAAAACCAGGGTCGTAAGCATTCTAAGTCACTGATGATTTTTTTCTGCTTGATAATGCTATTTTTAAAATTGGATGATACAACACTTAAAAGATACAATACATTCACCATTTCCACTTGGTGTGTTAAGGATTTTCTTTCTTTCTTACGCTATTAGTGAAAGTCTGATGAGGGTACTAGTGGAAGAGGATCCTAGCTTCCTTTCTACTGGTGTTACAGGTGAGCTTCTTACCTCCAATATTGCTCAGTACAAGAAATAATAACCAAAAGAGAAGAGTAATGACTAAAATAAACAAAACATGTAAACATGATCTCTGTGAAATTAAGTTAAAAGTGTGGCAGATGAAAGAACTTTTAGAAATGTCCAACCCTTGAGCTCAGGAGATGTCATGGCTTCAATAAAAATAAAGGGCTAGAATTAAGTCTTCGCAACTTGTGTACACTATGGAGCTGCAGCACAAACAACTCTGTATGTGTGGGGATGTATGTGTAAGTGTCTTGAAAAGAAACCAAGCTGTTGAGTTATTTCATCACTCAACCTGGTGTGTACACCAGTAGTTTTAATACTTAGGAAACAGAGACTGGAGCATCAGTAAGTTCTAGGTCAATTGGAGCAGCATGGCAAAACTCTGTCTTAAATAGTTATTTTAAAGTTTTAATTTTCTCAAAAAAAAGATATACAATAAAATATTTCATTATAAATAACCTATGGAGAGCTATGCCCCTTTCTTTTACAGTGCTCACTTGTATCTCTGTGTTCTACTTCGCAGATGCATCACTGACGTACTATGGATGCTGCAGTCTGATCAGGGTTCTTGGATACCCCATTTGGTTGTTTGTGGGACAGGAATCCTTAAGACTAGGCAGAATTCCTGATACTCAGACATATGGCATTTACATAGTTATTCCATTAAAATACTTATCTTAGCTATTTTGTTATAATATATAGTTATAACAAAAATATCCTTTTAATGACTTTTAAGTGCACAATTCATGGCATTTTACTGTGCGTCTAAGACTGAATTTATAAGTAATCCTATGCTTAACCTTTGAGGAACACCTGGGATTTCTTTAAAGCTGATGGCTTTGTGCATTCTTTAAAAGGATTAAGTTTTAGAATACTTTGCCCCACTAGGATGAATAAGTAACATGTTTATTTCTATTGCTATAACTTTAGAGTATTTGATGATATTTTAAAATACATATTTAACAGAGAGGGGTAGGAAATTTCCCAATTAAAACTTCTCCTGCTACCTGAAAATCAAACTCAGTAATTCAGGCATAATTAACTTGTGCACTAAGCTTATAATACAATTCAATTAAACAGCAGACACTGCACATACTAAATTGTTTTCTAGTAAATTTGTCTTTCTGCTGTTTAATAAATCTCTCTATTTTCTACCTGAGCTTCTAGATTCGTAATGCTCTTTTAGATCCACAGTAGAGAAATTTCAAATTTTTTTATTTAAAAATTTCTTGCTTTAAAAAGAAGGTTAAAAAAACAGAAAAAGTAATTTTCTAACCATCATTTCCCCCAATTAATATAAGAACAGTTTAACCGTGAATGTTAAATAATATGAAGACTCAGACTACATGTTAAAATACTGGATATTCAAAAGCTATTATTTGGAAACTATTTGTTGATTTTGTTTGTCAAAATTTATATGAGCAAACAAAATTCTGATTTTATGACATCTGGTAACATGCCGGAATATTTAGCTTGTTCCTCTGAATTATGTCCATACTAGAAAATTTCTGATTCACTCTTATAATTTTTACCCTAAACAGCGATCAAAAATACTGCGCATCTAGCCCCCAAATTCCAGTCATCTCTCTCAGTACTCTCTCCATCAATCTACCCCACACATGATTCCTTCTGTCCCCATCTCTAACCCCATTCTGACATTTTCCCTCCCTCTATCCACCCCTGATGTCTATTTTATTTTATTTCATTAGTAGAATTAGAACATCCTCCCTTGGGGTTTCCTTGTTACTTAGCTTCTTTGAGTTTGTGGATTATAGCATGGTTATTCTGTATTTTATGGCTAATAGCCACAGACAAGTGAATGCATACCATGTATGTTTTTTCTGGATCTGGGTTACCTCACTCAGGATGATCTTTTTTAGTTACATACATTTGCCTGAAAATTTCATAATGTCATTGTTTTGAAAGACTAAGTAGTATTCCATTGTGTAAATGAACTACATTTTCTTTATCCATTCTTTGATTTAGGAGAATGTCAGTTGTTTCCCGTTTCTGGCTGTTACGAATAAAGCTGCTATGAACACAGTTGAACAAGTGTCTTTGTAGTATAGAGGAATATCTTTTAGGTATATGCCAGAAGTAGTATAGCTGGGTCTTGAGGTAGAACTATTCCCAATTTTCTGATAAACTACCAAATTGATTATAACGTGTTCTATAAGTTTGTACTCCCACCAGCCATGGAGAAGTGTTCTGCCTGCTCCAAAGTCATGCCAGCATAAGCTACCACTTAAGTTTTTGATCTTAGCCATTCTGATCTTTGCATTTCCCTCATAGCCAACATGAGGGAAATGCAAACATTCCTGTTGGACATTTCTTTAATAGTTTTTCCTCCATTAGTGGTTCAGCTGTTAACAATTCTCTGTTTAGCTCTGTACCCCATTTTAATGGGTGACTTAGTTTGTTGAAGTCTAGTTTCCTGAGATCTTTATATATTTTGGAAATTAGCCCTCTGTTGGCTATGAGGTGGGTGTAGATCTTTTCCCATCCTGAACCTGCCATTTGGTCCCTTTGAGGGTGCACTTTGCATTACAGAAAATTTTCAGTCTCATATGGGTTGCATTTATTAATTGTTGATATTAATGCCTGAGTCATTGGTATTCTGTTAATGAGTTGTCTCTAATACCAGTGCATTCAAGATATTCTCTACTTTCTCTTCTATAAGATTTAGTGTATCTATGTTTATATTTAGATTTATGTTGAGGTCTTTGATCCATTTATACTTGAGAATTAAGCAAAATGAGATACAAATCTATTGACTTTCTTCTACATGCAGACTTTGATTTAGACCAGTACATTATTTTTTTGACGAAGCTTTCTTTAATCCATTGTATAGTTTTGGCTTCTTTGACATAATTAAGTAGCCATCAGGGTATAGATTCACTTCTGGCTTTTTGATTCAATTCATTGATCAACCTGTCTGTTTTTAAGCCAATACCATGTGGATTTTATTACTATTGCCCTGTAGTACAGCTTGAGATCAGGGATGGTATTACATCCAGAAGTTTCTTTATTGTAGAAAATTGTTTTAGCAATCCTGGATTTTTTTGTTGTTGTTGTTGGTTTTTCATATAAAGGTGAGTATTATTCTTTCAATATCTGTAAAAAATTGTGTTGGAATTTTGAGGGAAATTGCATTGAATCCTTGGTAAGATGGACACTTTTACTAAGTTAAGCCTACTCATACATGAACATGGAAAATCTTTTCATCTTCTGATATCTTCTTGGATTTCTTTAACCAGGAACTAGAAGTTCTTGTCAGACAGATCTTTGACTTGCTTGGTTAGAGTTACACCAAGATATTTATATAATTTGTGGCTATTGTGAAGAGTGTTGTTTTCTAAGTTTCTTTCTCAGTTTGTTTATCATTTCTAAAAAGGAAGGCTACTGATTTTTATTTGAGTTAATTCTGTATCCAGCCACTTCACTGAGGTGTTTGTGAGCTGTAGATGTTATCTGGTAGAACTTATTCATTTCTTCTCTAAAGCCTCTATCATCTTCATAATATTGAATATATGGTCATTTCTTTGTGACCAGCTATGTTGGAATATCTAGTACATGCTGTAGCAAAATAGGTGGGTTCTGGTGGTGACATATTGCTCTAGCTGTTGTTATGCTGGCTTCTAGTCATCTGGGTTTGGGGTTATTATATGTTTACAACCATATTTCTGCATTAAACATTGTTACATCAGTGTTTGAATGGTGTTTTTTTTCCTTGGTTTCTGATTTTTCTTTAGTCTTCTGGACTGAGTGGTCTGGAGTTCTGATGACCAGTGAATCTTCAGGTTTATCAACGTGTCTATCTGGGCTTTTTATAGCCTGTGTGACCACTGCAGTTCTCAGTGCCAATGTTTCCTCTGAGATCCCTGGAACGGTTGTGACTTGGGGTCCCTGACGCCAAGGTGGCTTCCAGAAAAGCATGTGAGTTGTGGGCTGGACAATGAATCCCACAGAATGGGGTGAAGTCTATGCCTGTTCAATGTGCTTTAAGAGGAATTGGCAGGTATACAGCACAAGGTAGGGTCTTACCTGAGGTTCCTGGTGTCAGCATAGCCTCCAGGAAAGCAGGCAAAGTTGTAAACTGGAAAGTGTCCAGGTTGTGAAGTCTAATGGTGTCACATTAAGCCACTGATTTTAAACTTTTGCTGTGTGCAGAATTAAGTGGGAAGCTTTTCCAAGCCCAACATCTCAAAGCAATTAAATCAGAAGCTCCAGTTCAGAGAAGTGGATATTTTAAAGCTTTCAGAGTACTGCTAGTGTGTAGAGAAGGTTGAGAACATCTCTCATAAGCTGATTAGGTAGTGAGAGGACTGTGAAAGAAGCCATTTGTTAGCAGTATGACTTGAATCAAAACAGTGATGAACAGAAGGGGCATTTTAAAATAGTCTCTCTACCTGTGTGAAGAAAGAAGGGATAGTGTAGCTCCTGGTAAGCTTGATATATCATACATTGTACATTTGGAGCAAAGGGCTGAGTCAGAGGAGATGCAGCATTTGCTCAGGCTTACTTCATCTGTGGAGATATTTCATTTTCTTCCTATAATCAGGGCAAGTTTCTACTTAGTATTTCTTTATATTACATTTTTGGAGGTGAAAACTTTAAAATGTTTTGTTTCGGGTTTTGGTTTTGGTTTTATTTTACCAAAAGTAATGGTCAAATTCTTCCAACATTGTTTCCCTATCATAGATTGAAGA
Source organism: Rhabdomys pumilio (assembly GCA_030674055.1). Lineage (NCBI taxonomy): Eukaryota > Metazoa > Chordata > Mammalia > Rodentia > Muridae > Rhabdomys > Rhabdomys pumilio. Next base: position 28,286,312 of record JANHMN010000014.1, read on the forward strand.
GCATATAATATGTTTTCCTGAGCATTTTCATGTCTAAAACACATGTTATGTGTTACAGATATTATAAAATCAATTAAAAGTAAAGGATTAGTACCCAGAATTTTTTTAAAAATTGGGTATTTTAGTTATTTAAATTTCAAATGTTATCTTCTTTCCCAGGTTCCCCTCTGCAAACCCCCTCTCCCATCCTCCCTTACCCTGCTTTTATGAGAGGGCTGCCCCACCCACCCACCCACTCCCACCTTAACACCCTAGCATTCCTCTACACTGGTAGAAAAGCCACTAGCTAGCCAACACATGTCTGTCCTTGTCAATTAGATGGTTAGGATTAATTGTGAAAGGAGCTTTGGAACTCACCTGCACATACTCACTTTCTAGCTAATTATGGAATCTGTTGTCATGAATATGATTTGATTCACTGTTTCTGATTCTAATCTATTAAATAATAGAAAACCCAATCTCATAGAAGTATCCTAGAGTGAAATAAATCAACTATGTAAAGTACTTGAACATATATTTGTTGAGTCGTAAATATTCAGTGAGTATTATCTTTGGATAATTTCAAGTTCAAAGGCTACACTAACCATTTCAAACATTATACAAAACCGTTTCAAAAAACAAAACCATTTCAAAGCTTAGATGTTCTCAGGGAAAAAGTTTCATAAAGCTTCACAAAAATGAATTAACTCTCAACAGAAACCTCACAGCCACCGCCATGAGACCCCCACTCCTACCCTTTGCATTTGTACTCAAAGCCCCATGGGCAGCTAGAATAGGGCTGAATGAAATCCCAGGAGTAGGCAGGGAACAGTCTATGGTAAGAAATCTTCCCTGTCTTTGAGATATGAGATAGGTATCAATCACTGCATTACTGGATTGGATCGCAGGTTTAAATAAAATACCTGGCTGTTCCACCTAGCAATGGACCTGGAATCTCAAAGCCCTTGGCTGTGTATGGTACAGCACAGTATGGCCAGACTGTTCTGACAGGAACTTCCTTAGGTTTTTGCTTGATTGGTCACTAGGCTTGGAAGGGTGAATCTAGACAAAATACTTGGCTGTTCTGTCTGATAGTGTATCTGGAATGCCAAGACTCCTGGCCATATATGTACAACACAATAGGGCCAGAATGTTCAGACAGAGACTATCTTAAATTTTTGGTTGATATTAATTCAGGTATAGTCTCTAGGGAGAATATTTTTGTATAACATACTTACTTTCTGAGTTTATGGTGTCAGTTTGGATCATTGGAGAAGAAACCAATCTCCCAGGCTTGTCTACTTCTTATTTATCCTGAAGCATTACAAGACCTATAACTCAAGGAACTGTGCATCACTGGAGAAGCTTGGTACCCTGTCAGGTTTGAACCTCTCCTGTGGCCTTCCTACTTGACTCTTAGGAAATCAATTATATTAAACTTTTAGGTCTTTCTATATTATGCTAATAGAAGAGAAACAGAAGGGGAACCAACTACAGTATCAGTGGCTTGGTCTGTTTATGGCTTTGTTAACTTGAGAAACAAGTTGTTTATGGTATGAAGGGACTCTAAAAGAAACAGGAAAGCAAAAGGTAAAACTAGAGTTGGTTAATCACTATTTTGTAGAGGGTAACTTGTAAAAGAAGAAGAAGAAGAAGAAGAAGAAGAAGAAGAAGAAGAAGAAGAAAGATAAAAAGAAAGAAAGAAAGAAAGAAAGAAAGAAAGAAAGAAAGAAAGAAAGAAAGAAAGAAAATAAAGAAAGAAGGAAGACAGAAAGAAAGGGAAAAGAAAGGGAAAGGGAAAAACCTCCTTACATTCCTACTGATCCTCGAAGCACTCATTCATTGTATATCTGAAACAACTACCCTAGTGATCAGTAGGTACTCAGTACTCATTGGTGAAGAATATTGATAATTGACTCTTCCATTCAGCTGTAGCCCATATTAGTGCTACATATCTGAATATGTTTGTATGTTTCTACAAGTTTGATACCTGCTGTAAGAAACAGTTCTTTCAGCAAAACACAGTCCTGTGCTATCACTTTCCTGTGCAAAAAGACAGTGGCACTGTTGTAGAAAGTTCTAGACTACCCAGGATAGAAGGAAAAAAATGAGAGGAAGACTATTTGTTATGTATAAGAATATAAGCCAAATGAGTCATTCTGGAAAGAATAACTTCTTCCCAGGAAAAGGTTTTCACTATAAAGAGGGTGAGGGGCAGAGAGGAAGTCTGAAGTTTTGAGTTTTGGAAAAATAAGATGAGCACCCTAGACAACTGGGCAGATTTTATCACTGCAGTTTTCTTCTACTTTACCTCAAAATGGATTAGATAGCATTTGTTTGTCAACTAAATAGAGAGTCCTGTATCCACCAGTTTTGTTCTCTCTGACTTCTCCTCAGAGCTCCAGAGGACTGCCCAGCATTGCACTGACAGTCATCTACGCAGAAAAGTTGTTTTCTGCAATGCCTTCCCCCATTTATTTTATTTTGTTTTGTTTTGTATGGCCTCTCTTGGAGGCCTGATGTTTTATGATGGAAGATGGGGTATGGATTGAAAGAATTGAGGTTGAGTGGAGGTTGGAGAGACAGGTCTTCAAGAACATGCAAAATTAATAAAGCCAAGACTTTAGAGTATTAGAATCAAAAGGGGAAAAAAAGGCAGAATATAATTGGATACAAGAGAGATAATTTGTTTTATGAAATCATAGAGAAGGTAGAGAATGTGTATGTGAACAATGTAGTACATATACAAAATGCAATTTTCCTTTTTTGTTTTGATTTGTTGTTTTGTGTTTTTGTTTTGAGACAGGGCTTCTCTATGTAGCTCTGGCCGTCCTGGAAGTCACTATGTAGACCAGACTGGCCTTGAACCCACAGAGATCAACCTACATTTGTCTTCTGTGCTCTGGGATTAAAGATGTGTATCAACACACCTGGCTAAAATGTAATTTTGTTAAACTCTAAAGGATTCCTCTTGCTATTTTGCTTTCATTTGACATGAGCAGGTTATTTGACCTGTAGTGAACTATGTAGCGTGAACTGTAAGGAATGAGAACTTCCAGTACTGGTACTCTCTGAAATACATCCGAGAAATTACACAAACCTAATTCTCTCAAAGAATCAAAGAGGAAACTTGTTCATTTAAGTCAGAACAGTTTGGATATTTAATTAACTATTATTTATATTAAAAGCAGATGATCTAATCTACCCCCATTTCCCATTTTCTCTTTCAATTCTCCCCCTAATCTCCCTCAGCACTTTTTCCTTCTCACTTTATGTCCACTTCTTTAAACCTACTCTTTCCACATAGTGCTGCCTGTATGCATGGACGTAGAATGATCTATTAAAGAAGAGGCAGGCTCTCAGAGACCACGGCCTTAAACAAAACTGCCTCACCCTTCACCAGTAGCTATCAATTGCCAATGGCTTCTCAACTAGGAGTGGGACAAACACAACTCCCTCTCTCCTCCCCATCCTTTATTTTCCTCTAGCTTGATTTTGTGCATATCACAAAGGTACACTCACAGCTCTCGTAAGTTTACATCTTCCGTATCTAAAAAAACTATTTGCTTCAGTCATCTACCCTCCCTTGTTTTGACAGTCTTTCTGGCTGCCTCCTCTTCCACAATGATACTGGAGCCTTGCGAGGAAAGAGTGTAATATTGATGTTCCATTTAGAACTGATCAATCCCCAGTCTCTTGTTATCTTTACATTGATCAATCTTAAGTCTCTATATTAATGACTATCTACAACCAAAAAAGCTTTTCTACTGAAGGTTGAGATATGCACTGATTTTGGGCTATAAACATAAGTACCTAGGGGGCACTTTAATGCTATGTTTTCCTTAGAAAATTGATTTTGTTTCTGCTACAAGGTCTCCATAGGAAGTTCAAACTCTCCTGGAACTTGCCAGTCTGTGTGCCTCCCTGGTGCTAAGATTATAAGCATGTGCTACCATGCCTGGAAGAAAACAATAGGATCCCTGACAAAGACTGATCTTCACAGGTAGAATCTATATAATCACCATCATAATTTTCTCTTCCGTTCAGTAAATATTTACTGAGAAATTACTGAATATAATGTAAATCATGGGGATGAAGCTGAGTATAGCCGTGCTATCTCTCCAGGCATAAATGCTTCCAAGTGGCAAGATTATAAACAGCAGATATGTTCTCAGACAATGCCTGGCCTGTTGTGTTCCATCTTTTCTCTTACATAACCAAATAGAGAAACACTTCGAGGTGTCCTTTATTCCCCCTACAGGACTATCCCAGAAACCAAAGGAGTAAGCGGGGCTGCAAAGTGACCCTTTTCTCAATTCTAAATTGGAATATAGCCATCTTATAAGGTCAGAGATTCTAGATCTAATAACTAATTGTCAATATATTTCTGAAACAGATCTCAGAAGCACTGCCAGTAGCTAGCAAAGTTCATGATCCTATCCCAAAAACAAAGCAATGTAAGGGGTGGGTATACAGCCTTGTGGAGAAACGGAAAGCATGGTCTTCGGTGCTATGCTTTAAAACATGTTTCTTCAACATTAAAGAGTCTTCATGTGCTCTTGTCTTTGCATTCGTTGCAGAAGGAACACTTATAATGAGTACATTTATTTGATATTGTAACCAAATTGTTAGCATAAAGACTGTACCGTCATGTCTTTGGCCTTCCATTTTGATGTCAGTGAAATGAAGCCAAGTACTTTGTTCTGGACAGGGTTTCAGTGCTTCCATTAACAACCTATGCACAAAACAGATGATTTTAAGCATCCATGGATTATTTGACAAATTCATTCCCCACTTGGAAAAGTGAGTAATTTTAAAGAAATGCTAAGGCAAGCGACCTTTTGATTAACAAGTGGCATTGGAGTGATGTGCATGAGAGTTAAGCCTGCTTGAAGTGCACAATTCAGGCTGAGGGAAGCCAAAGAGAACCACAAGGAAGGTAATTATAGCTCTAAGCAAAGCTTTCAAAAATATGAAGCAGACTCAGAACTTCTCACCTTAATTGGTATCTATACAAATATACATAGAGCCCATCTGTCTGTCTGAATACAGAATCTTCTGTGTTTGGGTTAAAACTTCATCTTACTCCTTTCTATCTTAACTATATAGATACATGAGAAAGTTTTGCTCTGCTATATTGGAATGTTACAGCGTGACTAACTCAAACCTAAAATAGAGAACAATGTGAAAGCCTGTGAACGTGACATTCAGCTTGAAGGCCACATGGGAATGATAAAACCACAAAAGTAAAGTGTGGAACCGGATGTGCCCACAGACTGCCTTTGTGGGACTTATCAACTCTGGGTGGCTTAAGAAATTTTCACAAACAATTTTTTCCTTCAAGTTCATTCCTACTCATCTCATTTAATTCTGTCTATTAAAATTTTATAAAGTATTTGTGAAGAGGCACATCCACTACATTAATTCTTCTAGGTGGGAGAGTAACAGAATGGGCAAATTCTAACATTGGCGTTCCTGTTTGGCTTTTGGTGAGCAAGGCTAATGCTCTTGCTTTTTATGCAAAATGCTAGAGGAAATATGAAAGAAATTATTGTAACTGATGCATCAACTCTGTTAATCCTAAAATTATCACACACATATTTTTAAGTAGTAAGATAGACGATTTGGGCTGGAATAAAAATGTTGCGATTTTTGTCTTCCCAAGATAGGCAATGTTGGAAAATTTCCTCTTGAGCTTCAGTTAACTAAATCTCTTTCCAACTATCTCCTGGCCTCTGCACTTTGTTCTAGTTTGTATATTATCTAATTTTAGTATTAACCCTTCCAAGTCAATTCAATCCAAATTCTCACCTCCAATATTTGACTATCATATAACTGGGTTCCTCTTCTTTTCCTATGCTTCACATCAATTCTACCAGCCTGATCTGCCCTCAGCAGGAAGGTTTCTGTTAGGTCAGTTTACCAAAATTCCTTCCTAATACACACACACCATACCCACTATCTCTACCAACCTGATCTTCGGGTATCAATTTTTACTTTTCATTGTCATATTTATTGAGTACACTCTTTTCAACTCACTGCAAAAACCCTTTGAAGTTAATATCTAAAACTGTTCTAATTATATGGAGGACAATCTACTATATCATGTCATTCTTTTGAAAATAAATAAGTACTAGATTAAAAAACACTAAAAGCTGAATAGAAGAAGCTTTTGTTCTGCTTCCTTTATTCCAATGATACACAATCTACCCTTGTTTTGTACTGGTGGCAGTAAGAACACTCCATTTGCTTTGTGCAAGAACTGAACCTCTAGCAATGAGCATTTATTCTGATGGAGAGTCATACAAAGACAATTTATTAGATTGTTTGTTTTCTTTAATTTCTAAAATGTGCCCTTCATTAAAATAGCCTTGGGGTACAAGAATCACTAAACAACATTAGTAAACTACAAGCAAAGTCACAAGCTGCGATGAATAAAATAGATGACCTTCCTAACACATATTTTAATTGTATCCTAATCTATCCATCACTTAGAATGGTCTCTGTTTTAATGTATAACTGGATGTTGGCTAACACAGCATCCATTGTAGACAGTGTGTAAATGTCTCATTTGAGGAAATTATTGGAGCATGGCTACGAATGAAGAGGAATAAAATGACTAATGCTGCAAGTAAAACTGTCCTTACAGAACATCACCAGGGGCAAGATGTCCTTGAGGAATAAGCTAACATGCCTGAAGTTATAACTATATACCTTATGCTAGGATAGAATTTAAATTGTCATTCCTGCCTAGTTTTTCCCAGTTCCCTATAGCTGGGCTCTATGATAGCTTTGACAGCAAGATGTGTTTCATTAATCCTTTATTTGTTCATTGTTACAATTACTTACTGAATATCTAACATGCTCAATGTTTTCAAGGATACAAAGATAACTTAGACAAGGTTCACATGCCCTACAAGTACTTGTGCTCTGTGCTTTGGTGATAAGGTTTGCATTCAATCTTACATATTTGTTTCCCACATTTCCAGGATATCTTCTTCCACTTAGAATCTGCACATGCTAAAGCCACTGTCCTCCATCCTACTTTTACCAATAATTACCTTAAACGATGAACTTCTATGTTACTCTGGTTTAAGTACATTGTGCACAAATTAGTGTCTGTTTTTAACAGACAAGAAAGACAAACAGAACACAGCCAGAAACTCCATGTGCCCTAGTGAGACCAACTGGGAGGGAGAAGACAGCATGTAAAATAGCCTCTTACAAAGTCTGAGTTACTCCACATGCTAGGAAGGCTTGCAGTACTGATAACAACCTTAATTAAAAGTGTTATAACAATAACAAACCATTAAAACAGATCCTAAGCATGTTATAGACAACGTGTCTTGAAGCACATGAATACATAACAAAGAAAAAAGATAGTAACAAAGACAAGACAATTATGAGGTAATACTTCTACAAATTAAAATCCTACTTTATTTCTTTTCCTTATTCTCTCTTTGTAAAATCCACTTCTCCACAAAGTAAATCCCAATCTTGAGAACTGTCTTACTCCTTTTCAACTGCACTAATAAAACACAGGAAATGATTCCTTAACTGAATAATTTGTTGTTAGGTCCAATGTATCCCCAAATGGCAGTACTGGTAACAGTGTCCTACACAGAAGGATTCTGGCCAGATAAACAGATTTTTTTTATGTTTACTGGGAAAACAAATGGCTCATAAAATATATTTCTGCTTACTAAGAATCTTCTTTAATCTTTCACCAAAGATAAACTACCTAAGGAAAGGGCATCTAGTTCTTGATCAATCTGAACAGCCTTCTCAAAGATAATCATGCCTACCATGCTGTCATATAAAATCTGTTTGCTTTTTTATCATTTTATTCTTCTCTCTACCCACTTCCCAGGAAATATCCCTAGGAGTTTGATCCCAAAAAACACTTTTCCCAAAATTAAACCATGGAGTGTTCCACATAGTGGTCTAATTTAGTGGTTTCATAGTGCCCTTGCTTACAGGTATGAGCTTCTATGTCATATTATGACTTCATTAAACTAAGTATACAACACACAAAGCCTCCTGGCCTGCAAATTGACCTCAGTGGATGGTGAGAACAGATTTGGATAGATATATGTATGGCACTCAAGAGGGGAAATAAAGACGCAAATATCAATAGGAGAACACTGCTTTGCTGCAATTTGCTAATTTTTAATGAGTTAGTCTCTGAAATTTCAATGTTATAGTTTAGATTTTGGGAGACCCCTATACAATGTCTCATGTGAAAGCTTGGTCATCAGTCTGTGGGTTGGGTTTGTTTGTTTGTTTGTTTGTTTGTTTGTTTGGAACTGGTGGAAACATTGGGAATTAGGGTCCTTGAGAAAGAGGTTGCATTACTGAACTGTGTCCTTGAAAGGTATATTAGAACAGCTGTCCCTTCCTTTCTCTTTGTTTCACTGCTTCCATGAGATGAGCAGTTTCCTTTGTCACAGGCTTCCTGACATGATATTTGGTCTTGTCACAAGTCCAAAGGCAACATTATCTATCCACCAGAGATGGAAACCTTTAAAATTCTTAGCTTATTATAACTTTTTTCTCCCTAAAAGTGATTTTTCTTGGGTATTTTGTCCCCAGCAATGGAAAGCTGATGAATACCTCTAACAAAAGTAATAAAAATCTTTGATAAAAGATAAGAAGTTGACCTATGAGATTTTGACACTAGAGTTTATACCCAAATCTGTCGAACCCACAGAAACATTTTTGTAAAGGTTCACTGGGAAGTGTAGTTTCACCAAAGTTCATTATAATTTTGCCCATTTTCTATCAAGTAAAATATTGCTGAACTGTTGTACCTATTCTTATCTACCCTCTGGCTTCTCCTTTTTTTAAAGATGAATTTTAATCCAGCACCATGGCTGCTCTACCAATAAATCAAATCCAAAGATCTTCTAGGTCAACATGGTCCAGCCAGAATATAGACACACCCTTAGTATATATACACCTTTAATTTTTAACAATGTTGGTAAAGTTATTTTGTAGAGGGAAATCTTCATGTTTGTGAGCAATGTCTCTTGAGGAACAGACAAAATGATGATTTAGAGAAAATTTTGATAGAATGAGTCAGAGATAGGATACACCCAATTCTCATAAAAATAGCACAGGAAAGAAAAGATATTTTAGAGCAGTGCAGTTAGGAGTTGAGTCAGTTAGAAGTTGGTATTTGTAAGGCTTCTTTTTCTAGTTGGGTTATGGGACTTAGAATTCCATCTTCGTTTCAGCTTGAGTCCAATTGAATGTTTCTATTTCTTTAGTAAATTCTCTTCCCAAATCCCAGATCATCTTTGTCATTTCCGTAAGCATGGTAATATTCAGGCACTTATTCTCCTTAAGTTCTTTCTACTTGATTCCATTATGTTGTGCCTTTGTGTCATCTTCAAGCTCCTTCAAGTTTATGATGGTTTCTTTAGATTCTCTGTCTGAGTTCATCTATGTAATTCTTATTGGAAGAAATTTTCACAAGACAGGTAGTTTTTAAAGGTGAAATGCTGGCTTGATTTCTCATATTTATCTTAGGTCTGTATCTGGATCAGCAAGCAACAGGAAGGAGGGGATTGTGGCTTGAGCATTTGAAACCTCAAAAACCCACTTCCAATGACACATTTCCTCCAACAAGGCCACATTCCTCAATAGTCTCACTCACTGGTGACTCAGCATTAAAACCTATAAGCATATGGGGCCATTCTTATTCAAATCATCATACTACTGTTTTTATTTTTGCAATGAGATTCAAGCATGTGAACTTCTTTTCTTAGATCTAGGCCTGACATAGAGTAGGCTGGGGCAGAAGAGGGGATGTATGAGAGGGATGAACTTAATGGTTGGAAACGTTTTGGATAGAATAAATTCAGGTTGATAAAGGAGACTGGGCTGCTGTGCAGATGTGTATTCTGACCATGCTTAGAGTATTGGGGTTAGATATATCTGGATGAAGATATCAAATAGAGCTTTTGAGGCAGGCAGTGTGGGTCTTGGTGGAAGCCTACAGTATACTCAAAGCTCAGAAAGGAGTGGTCAGTTTGGCCAGGGCACTGGATGTGGGGCTCAGGCTAGATCTTACAGATAGGGCACTGGATCTGGGGGCCAGGTTAGACCTTACAGGCAGGGCAAAGTGCATGAAGGAGAGGTCAGACTGACTCATTGGGGTTAGACCTTATAGAAAGATGTGTAGTGTTTAACAGGGTACAGATGTCAAATGTCATATAGGATGGACCAGGAATAAATAACAAATAAAATCATCTCCAGTTTCAAGCTACTATTAGTTTAACCAAATTTTTTTAAAGATGCAATAATTAAGCAAAAACACCAGAAGTCTATCTTTGTATTTTTATCATACATTCATATTTTAGAGAATGTAAACTCCATAAATTCTTTGGTTTATCAATGAACTTATTTAAAATGTGTTTGTAAAATTTTGCCACTGGTTCAAAAGAGTAAATCAAATAAGATAATGGTGAAGATATCGTGTAACTGGCCAGTAGAGCAGAGGAAGTAAAAAGGAAGGTCCATCTGTTACAAAGGAGGCTGCAAACTTCATTTGTCCAAATCAAAATTATACTGTATCTATCCTTTCATTTTACACTCCACTATTTAAATAGATTTCTCTGCTCCAGTTGTCACCAGTCTAACTCCCCATCTTTTATTTTTGAATCTTTCTGCCTTCCTTCATCATATTCTACGTTTCCTCTATTTTTTATTCCCTAGATAAGTAAATACATATTTTGTGAGGCACTTTACAAGTGATAATTTTTCTCACCACTCCATCTCAAACTTTCTTCTGTTGTGTAGTGTTATAAGCCTGTATTTCCTAAACTTGGTAGATCATCACAGGCATTTTGCTTTTACACAACAGACTTTTTGGATCAGTTACTATTTTTAGTGAAATCTAAATTGCAAACCAAACAGACAACATCTCCTGAACCCTCCAGTTGCCAGACATTTTTAAAATCTAGCTACCCGTATGGCTACTTAGCATATAGAGACCATTTGAACTTACTAGCAACATACATTTTAGCATAGCCAAGTTGTAAGTTCTGTGAGATAAAATATCTATTGTGCATGTATATGTATGTACATGTACACGTTCATGTATATGCATGACAAGAACTTGAATTCCTGAGCTAGCTTCCCAACTATGAATGGCTCATTTCTCAATTTGGGATCTTCTGTATAAGAGGTATATCATTAAAGAAGCAATTCGGTGGTAACTGCTTTAACCAAAAATCTTTTTCTCAGGGAAGAACACAACTGTTTGTGGTAAATATAATCCAGTTATTCAATAAATATGGGAGAGAACAATGACTTTCATTATTGATAGAATTCCTTTGACTATTTGAATGATCTTTTGAGTATCAGCAAACATAGAGTACTGTGTGTGTCTTGGGTTATAACATTTTATTTTGTTGGTTTTTTGTTTGTTTGTTTGTTGTTTTTTGGTTTTTCAAGACAGGGTTTCTCTGAGTAGCCCTGGCTGTCCTGGAACTCACTCTGTAGATCAGGCTGGCCTCGAACTCAGAAATCCACCTGCCTCTGCCTCCCAAGTGCTGAGGTTAAAGGAATGCGCCACCACTGCCCGGCATAACATTTTATTTCAACCGGTACATTCATCATCAGTAATATTCTAGTGGGAAATTGTTTAACTTAATGTATGCCTTTATTACTTGTTTTTTTTTATTTTATTTGTTTATTGAAAATAGATTCTACTCTCATACAATACATCCCAAGCACAGTTTCTTCCTCCTTATTTGTTTCTAATTCCTTTACACAAAGAAAGCCCCCACCATTATTAAATCCTTGCACTGTAGGGAGTCAGGAGAAACCTATGAATTTTAATGTAAGCACATATGCAAATGCAACTGTGAGCATACACACAGATGCTGGAGTGCTGTTTCTCTTGGGACCTAATCAAAATCACCCCTTTCAGTGTTCTAACTGATGTAAATTTCAGTCTTAGCTAAATGAAACATATTAGTTTACTTCATATAACTCGAGATCTGAATCATTTTTTTTTATTTTAATGAGAAGGAATATGTAGCTCAATCTTGAAATCAAACTCAAGATGAACCTTTTACTTATAAGCAAAATAATTGCTATCATAACTTGAAAAATATTGTTATAGAATTTTTTTGGAACAGATCACATTTTAAATATGAGGACAGTGATATTTTCAACCTAAAGATCAGTGATTCTTAATGTGTTCTAAAACCCTATAACGCTTTGCTGCATGTGTTGACAAGGTCATTAATCTTTAATTATATCCATTTAAGAAAAGATTAACCCCTTGAAACCAGATATAAAGATCACTAAAGTAAAAAACTTTATTTGTGTGAATTAGTTATATAAAACATAGAAATAAAAAGGTTAGCACTTTCTACACTTTCTGGTTACTAGTTTCTACATTTCTCTTGCATTTGACATGAACATATTCATTGTTTACAATTTTATGAGAGACAATGATATAAGTTAGTCCTAGTACATATGGCTATAGAACTTTACAAATTACTAAACTTTATAAATTCCAGTAGCGGGATGATGTACAGAATTGATGACCTACACATGATGCTTAACAAATATATTATCATTTAGTTAGGCTAATTGAGGGTCTTTATATTCATAACTAATAATATGTTACACAATTGTACCAGATTACTGTTCCTTGTTAGTGTGCTCTGAGTAATAGCATATGGCAGGTACTAATCAATATTTAATCATTAATTAATGAGTTAATTTATTTCTTAATTCTATAGTCAGCTTGTTTAAGTATTTCTATTCAAGAATGTGCTTATCAATAAAAGCATTTTTCCCAATAAATTCTCTACAGAATTCTTTCATCTTTATCCCACTGATATGATGGAGGTAAACACACCTTCTTGTATGTACACTGAACATCAAGACAAGAAATAATGCCATAAAAAAAAGATTAGAGATAAATGATTTGGAATATGCCAATGCAAGTAAAAGAAAAATTTTGCTTGCTGTATGAACTTACTTTGATACATAACATGTGTGTGGCAAACATACATTATTTCTTGTATTCTAGAAGCCCCTTTGAAACATCTCTGGTCACTACACACTCCTGAGTTATTAGTATCATGACTAAATAACAAAATAAATAAATTGTTTTGTTTGGACTTTGTCATTATTCTTACTTTTTGTTTAGTTTGCATAGAGTAAGTTTCATTGTGATATTCTCTATGCTAATCACCATGTTTCGCTCACACTTAACCTATATTCTTCATGTATTTTCCTTCTTGCCATTTGTTTCCCTGCTCCACCAAACAGCTCCCTTTTTGTTTTAATGCACACACACACACACACACACACACACACACGCATTATATATTATATTCAATTTATAATTCTTATAATATATAATGAAATATATATATATATATATATATATATATATATATATTCCACAAGAGAGAAAAATGTGATACTTGCCCTTCTGAGTTTTGTTTATTCTATTTAACATAATAACCCCCAGAAAAACAGAACAATTTAAAGAATAAATGCACTTGAATTTTCTCTTTAAAATTTGCAAATTATTTAATTTCTCCTTCACAGAAAGTTACCTACAGGTAGTAGATTAACAGTCTCAACAATATGGTACTGAGTGCATATACTGTGTCAAGACTTATAATAGGATCTTTATTAAATCTTTACTAATTCCTTACATATATTTTATGTTCTATGTTAAAGAATATTATTATAATTATCTAATCAGGGAAAATGCTTCATGAAGAGGAATCCTATATTTTAAAGAACTTTGGATTATAATCTAGGAATCTTGTAGTTAAAAGTGTATTCAATTTCTCTTGGACTTGGTCTTCCCAATGACTTTGGATGCAATATATTATAATAAGCAAAGAAATTAGGGTATAAACCTAGCTTTGTCTCTTATTGATATTGTGCATTTTGAACACAGTATTTATAAAGTATTTGAGATTTTTTTTGCTGATAACATTTTGCCCTTGGCCTGTTCGTCCTCAACTCAGGATCTAAAGCAAGGTCTTGGCATATGCTATTCATGATACAGGATTTCTACTTCTTTATATGTTAAAAAATAATGTATTATGCTGTATTCATATGTAAGAGTTCCTAGAAAATGCATTTAAAAAGAATTTATCAGAGGAAAACAGAGATCTCTTCCACAGCTAGTCATTTCTCCTACAGCCAAGGCATCTAAAGTGACTTGACAAGTGTATTTGTCCAATATGACTTAGAGTATTTACCTACCTACTAGTGTCCCAAGTGGTGGGAGTTTGCACATAAAAATTATACAGAGATTAAAAACTTGGAGCTAACTAACTCTATCTCAAATATGAACACAGAGAAGGCTACATGAGCTATTTTCAATAGAGGGCATAAACCCTGAAGAATATATACCCAGCATCTATACAGGATTGCTTTCAAGATTGGTATAAAGAGCAATACTTTATATCAAAACTCCACAAATGCTCAAGGCTCTTTTATATAATGAAGTGTTTGCATAAATCCTGTACATATCCTGTTGACTATTTTTATATTCTCTCTGGATTTTATGTAATATATAACACAAAGCAATAGTGTAATGATGACAAAGGAATGGCTGTATGTGTTTAGTACATATGCAAGGACTTTTCTTTTTAATATTTCAGTCCATGGTTCTGTGATTTGCTAAACTCACGCATATAGAACCCAGAAATATAGAGGGCTGTCAGTATTTAAATAGCTAGTACCATCTGAAACATATCTGGTCATTAATATCTGAAGCAGCCTAATTAACTAGAAGTTTATTTGTTACTAGAATGATGAGCAAGACACTGAGTAGCCAGCTGATAAACCATGTAGTTACTCCAATAAAGCACATTTCCCAAACTGAGAAGGATGTAAATAATGATACTATGCATAGAGGAGTACTTATGGAAAACAAAAGGGTTAACACTTTTTTTTATTAAGACAAAGCAAGACTTTCTCTGGGGTTACACATCACCAAGAAACTGCATTGAGAACAAAGAACAGTGCTGAAATGACCACATGACCTCATCAGCCAATTCTATCCACATACAACTAACAGTTTGCAAAATGGCATCCCCCGCCAAAAAGAAAAAGAAAGAAAGAAAGAAAACAAAAAAGACAAAAAAAAAAAAAACAAAGCCATCAATGGCTAATCCTGTCAGACTTGACTGTATTTTACTTTATTTCTTTCATACAAACAAATTAGCCATAATAGTACCTTAGATGATGTTGTCAGTCTATACAGGACTTCTATCAGCTGTGGACCAACCAAATATGTCAAGAAACCAAGCTCTCTGTTTTCAGCCTTGGTGGTACTCCTCTGGCCTTGGCATGTTAGTTCTTTTCCTTTCTGCATATCGAGACAACATCCCCTTTATCTCTTCAGGGATGCTTTTGCTTTCTAAAAATAGATGTAGCATGGTGTCAAGCTAGAGGTGAAACTCCAAGATACTAATATAATTTTGATGATTTGGGGTATATATTAGACAGTTGTGAGCTTAAAGTAACAGCGATCCTCAATTAGCTTATGCAGCTGAAAATCAGGCATACTTTAGAATTTGAAAATGCTCCTTAGTGGTCATTCAAGGGGCAGGCAGAAAGAATGGATATCGTCACATGCATGAACATGAAATAGGATGGGCTTAAAGTGGTTTTGCCTTGAGTTATTCATGTGACAGGTTACTGCACTTTTGCCATGAGACGTGCGTCATTAAACATAGCCAGCCACACCTGGCAGATGGCAAGGAAAAAGAAAAGAGAAATGCCACTCCCCCACACAACAGTCTTCACTGCCACTATGAGTTATGTAGTATTTCTTTATTGATATTTATATTAAGGTCACAGATGATAAAAGGAGATAATTTTGACAGTGAATCAAATATGTAACAGCTGGTATCCTTCTATTATCATGAAGTAACACATGCAATACATGGCAGAAAAGCTAATTCTATAATCCAAGTTAATCTACAAATGCCAATTCAAAAATTAGTTTCAATAAAGTTTGTTACCAATTGACTGCCTAGAGTTGCTCCCCAAAATCTCTTAAAATGCAGTTTCTATTTTCTGTCGCATCCTTCCCTCTGCAAATTACTAGTTTGAAGATTTGCCAACACCTCTTATGTTAAAAATTAATGGTTTAAGAAATTATTTGGAGACAGACAATGTGCTAAGGAGGTGAATAGGTCCTGCCAGTAGCACATCTGATCACAGTGGAGCATGGCTTCCTCGACAGGTTGCTTGGAGTAAACAGATGTCTCTGCTAACTCAAGCCTTGCAGCAGTATAAATCACTCACATGACTGTCCCAGTGTGCTCGAATTTTCTCTCAGATAGTTTCTGCAACCTCAGAGGTCCCTCTCCAAATCACAAACACCCAATGTTTCAAAGTTATCTCTTTTATCAGCAATCTTTCAAAAATGGGAAAATTTTAGATAACTTGTACCAGAACTACAAATGAACCAGGAGCAGGCCCCCAAATTTTTCTAATTATGACTATAATATTAAACAATAATATTACTCATTGCAATAAAAGTAAAACCATTCTCAACCCATTGGCTATATTCATTCAGAAGTACTTCTGACATGTTTAAAGATTTCAGCTCAATGTGATTGAATTCCAGGATGCTGAGAAGACCAGCAAACCTCCAGAATTGTTAAATGTCAACAGGAAAAAAAAACCTCTCTTCAAAGTAGGCAGGAATAGGATAGTACCTAAGTGCTGTTTTTAGAATCTGGTATTTATTGCCAGTCTCTAGGGAGCTACCTGTGTGCCAGAATGCAAAACACACTTCTTGAACACACAAGCTTTTGTGTTGAAGCTTAGGAATAAAGGAACACTGCTTGTTCTAAGTGGGGTGGCATTTTTTCTCTGTGAGTCTTTCATTAAATGTTTTGAGGACAAAGTTTTAGGGCCCGGTGTCACTCTGCTATAACTTTGTTTGTTTTCTCAGGATTTTGTTTCAGCCCAAAGTGTAGAGCATTATCTAAAAGCAACGTGCAAGATTCCACAAATTTCCATCTTAAATGTGCTTGGGAATAAAGCTAAAAGCTGTTTTTGCCAAGACCCACTGAAACATGATATTTAAATTTAAATGAAATGTGTAGTACTGGGTGTCACAACACGTTGAAGTGAGCCCCAGGATGCTTTTAGAGGCAGATCAAATTTACTACATCATTTCTTCTATAGGTTTTTACATGCTATTGAATATGAAATGGATTCTATTTTTACATATCAACTTATGATTTGGAGTGTTTGTTTCTTTGTGTTCTTATTTCCCTCAGCCTTTCATGCAAGCTGCAGGACAAGAACTGATAGGGCTCAGAAGAAGGACATTATCGCTTGCTTTTCATTACAGATTTAGATTTCTCACTTCACAGTGATTTGCAATAGGCTTGATGGTTAAGACTTAATGAGTAAGGGGAAGTCCCCTTTATAATCAAAATAATTCACCCTCATGAGTTACATAAGCATTACTTTGAAAGAGATAATATAGAAAAAGAAAACTTGCCTTCTGACTAAAAGAACTGGTTTGGTTTCAATTTTCTATTGGAAGCAGAGATCTAAGGACCAAGGGAATGTTTTGAGGGACAAACAAAACTGAGGGTCTGTCATATCTTTAAGGTGGTGGTATACCTACTCCTTCCTTCCAATGTAGTGCATCCTCTCTGTAATGTTAAAAGAATCTGGGAGCTCTTAGATGTTTCTGGATGGATGTAGAAGTTCCTTTTATCACGACAAAGGACAAAAGTAGCTTTGGAATCAAAAGGCAAAAAGGAATATCCAAACACCAAACTAAATAAAAGATGCTACAGCCAGGCCTAAAAGTCCCGTCGTGCCTTCAGTTAAAGTAGTAAGAAGACCCATCTCACATCGCATGCTGTCAATGCCAAGAGATCACGCTAAAAGTTATACAAGCCCAGGTCTTGTTGCAGTGAATGTCAGCCAGTGTCCACAGGGAAAACTGTCATGTCATGTTCCCAGACTCCTGCTACTGGCAGGCATGCTAATGTATTCCACAAGCTTTCTCCACAACCTGGAGGAGAGAAAGGCAGTGAGAGAGAGAGAGATAGGGAGGAAACTACAAGAGCTGACAGTTTGCAGAGAATACTTCAAGCCTGACTAAATAGATTCTTAAGACAAGAAGAAAGTTACCTTAAGCCAGCAAGACTTTGCTGGTGTTGTTTTTCGGTTTCTTTCACCAGCAATAGGAAAGTAGCATGAGACAAACTTATGAGAAGTTACACGTTTGTTTAAAGCACTTTATCATGTATGAGTACTTTGCTAGAATTGAAGTTTTCACTCTCCCTTTTTTACACAATTAGATTTATTTGATGTGTGAAATTTGTGTATCTAGTTTTAATTGATATACTCAGCCATGAGCTGGAAGGCATGCTCATTATACAAGAGATCACATTAACAGTAGTTTTCTATTTATCTTTTATTGAAAGTAGTTTTTTTTCATATACTATTTTTCTGATGACTGTTTCTTCTACCCCAATTCCTCTAAAATTCTTCCCACATTCCCTCCAATCAGGATTCATCCACTATCTGTCTCTAAAAGTTATGATCTAGTCAGAGAAGAGCCTAGCTATATGGCCGCAGTATTTGTAAATATGTTTTGAGTCTAAGACTTATTTCTGGGAGCATGGGGCTGGGAGAAAGAACCAGTCTCAACTTCTACACACACACATACATACACACACATGGGTGCTCGCGCACGCATGCGCACACACAGACACTATTATATGACGACTATTTATATATTGTTCACTACTATAAACCTAAATATAACATTAGGCCATGTACTTTGTAAACATTCTGATTTTGTAAACAATGAAAACATTTCCAGTGGCTATGATTCTACTACTAAGCTGCTAAAAAAATCTCCACACACAAGTTTTGTGTTTGGGAAAGATATATCTAAGTCTGAATTGAGCTTCTTAAAGTGTACTAGGATTCTCAGTACAGTGGTAATACAGGGTATGCTGAGAGCCCATACCGTTGAAGAGCACTGGCTTTTACTAATAAAAAAAATGAAAGGTAACTAATTATGATCATTGTTTCACTAATAGCCAGAACCCAAATTACCCTTAAAGATTTATTTTTACACCCAAACAGGACAGATTTAACCTATTAGATGTCCCTTTCTACAGATGGCAGCTATAAAAACTGAAAATATTATTAGAAAGAAACTAGCTGTCCAGAGAGATGGCTCAGCAGTAAAGGGCCTTTGCAACTCTTGCTGAGATCTAGGTTTGGTTCCCATAACCCAAAGAGAGGCTAAAAACCATCTCTAACTCCAGTTCCAGAGGATCTAACAGTGTTGCTCGCTCTCATGAGAACCAAGCCTGCATGCAGTACACATATATACATTCATGCAAAATACTCATGAACATAAAAAACAAAAATAAATAGATGTTTTAAATAACTATCTAAATGTGTTACAGAATGAACAGAGCACAACAGCTCTGATGGATGGCGATATACGCTTCCCTGGAGAACATTTTCTATCTTATTTGGCTTTTGACTTGGGAATAAATGTGATGGGTATACACTGTGGCAAGAGGGCTCACATCAAAAGCATGTAGAACTTACGTCCTTGAGATCCAAACAGGACTCAGACAGTGTCCAGACATGAGGATCTGAATCAAATCAATGCCTAACTCTCAAGCAAGGGAGCTTGTAGTATGAGCACAGCCAAGGCATTATCTACTAACAAATGGCAACAACCTTCATCAAAGTAAAGCAACAGAATGCAGAGTCTCTACAAATTAACATCCTAGTATCATCAATATACTCAAAATTTAATCAGAAAACAAAAACAAAGCGAACAGAGAAATAGAAAGAGTTTTCAGGAAAATAAACAAGAAGCTGGAACCAGCATAGAAGTAGCATAAAGTAGCTTTCATACTTATCACCAATTAATTAAAATAAAAATATTGTTCTGTAAATATAAATATAAACACATATATATGAAAATATCCAAAGTGAAGAACAAAGAAATAAAATATTGGGAAATGATAACTTAGAGACCTAGAGAATGACTAAATTATACTAATTTATCTAATATGCATGTCAATTAAACACAGGAAAGTGGGTACAGAGAACGAGGAAGAAATATTTTTAAATGTAATAGTTGAAACAGCTGAGGAGGAGGACAACCCCATAGGAAGACCAGCAATCTCAACTGACCTGGACCCCTGAGACTTCTCAGACAATGAGCCACCAACCAGGCAGCATACACTAGCTGATATGAGGTTCCCGACATATATACAGCAGAGAACTGCCTGGTGTGACCTCAGTGAGAGAAGATGCACCTAACCCTTGAGAGACTTGAGGCCCCAGGTATTGAGGAGGTCTGGTGGGGTGAGGATGAGGTAGAAACATCCTTTTGAAGACAGTGGAGGAGGAATGGGATGAGGAACTGTCAGAGGGTGGAGGGCAGACTGGGAGGAGGATAAGGACTAGACTAAAAAATTAATGATAATGATAATATTTAAGGAGGCAAAAATAGTTGAAACATTTCTTAATTCAATTAAATGTAGATACTTTTAAAGCTACTAAGAAAGCACTGAACAAAATAAATGCAAAGACCCTGTGGTGATATTTATCATAATAAAAACAATAAAAGGCAGTGATAGACAGCAGGTTTTGAAAGTGGAAAAAAAAAAAGACAACGTAGTACATACAGAGGAACTCTGACCTATAAAGAGAGAATATAACAATAAAAGATATTTTTAAATGACAAACCAGGATTATAAGAAATCTGAATGTTGATTTAAAAAAATACAGATAATTCCTCAATATTGCTCTAGGAGTCCTCAAAACAAAGAGCTGCATTCTGCCAACTAGAAAGAGTAAGGAAGAGTGTGCCCCTGCAGTCTACAGAGAAGATAAGACTGTGCTAGTGACTGGAGCTTAGTGGGCTCCATTGGAGGAGTAGGGGAGGAAATATGTAGTTTAGTGGAAGAAAGCTTACACATCCTCAAGACCCAGGTACATACTACAGTATAAAAGTACTTGATCTGTGGAAGATATCTAATATAAAGAACTGTGGGGTTATAAATTGGCATTGCTTTGATTTAATAGCAGAGTGGTTGATTGGCAGGAGTAGATGAAGCATTGGTTAGTAAAGTTAGAAGAGCACTGTAAGGTTTGGGGGTCAATGGTAACTATTAAATCTCTAGAAACAGCTGCCTTTTAATAATTGCTTTTTAATTCTTGTAAAGAAGGGTGGGCCTCTTCAGTTATCCAACTAAATTGAAAGTATACTGTAAAAACGCTGACCACAATTAAGGCTCTCTACAGCCCCAGCTGTGGTAAAAATTAGGCTCAGTGGTGAGTGTCATACATTTACATAGAAGCTGACTGTACAGCCTCCACCTCCACCTAAAGCAGGGCCCTAACAGAAATAAACTTTGTTTATAAAAAGGACTCAGAAAATTTGCAGACACCAAGGCAATAATAGCAAATCCCTTTTAGCTTAACAGAGACCTCGTCTTGCCTAAAACCTTGTGAAGACTTACCTGAAGCAGGTATATCATGATGTCACTTCCATTTCTACAATCATAATGGCTAACTCTATCTTGAGTTTATCATTTTTGAATGTTAATGAAAACTATAAAAATATAAATATGTCAACATTCAGAATTTGTATGAATCATAGTGTATCAAAAGCATAGACTTTTGGAAAGAACTTTTAATTGTCTCATAGAGAGAAATGTACATTTAAAAAATATAAAAATGAAAGTACTATCATGATTTATGTCAAATGTATATAGCTTAAGGACATTTATGTCATCATAAAATGTAGGATTCATTTTGCACTGGAATTTTAGACAAGGAATGATATTTGCTTTTTTTTTTTTTTTTTAGCTTTCCCAATAGATACTGATGTTTGAATGCAATATAAGGACAAAAGAAAACACCAGTTAGTTCATTTGAGTCTGTTTATATTGCTAAAGCAATAAAAAAAAAGGAAAGATAATCATTTAACTGGTGATATTCCATCTGTTTATGAATGCTTTGAGTTCTGCAAAATGCTTTAAATAAAGGATGTGAATCCATCCTTCCAGAAATCAGAACGTTCTTTATTACCATTCATGTTGAGTTTGGTTATAAACAAAAAAATTTGCCTCCACTCAAAGGACTGTTTCCCAAGTCAACTGAGTGAATTTAGCAAGCAGACCTTTACAATATTCATTTCAACAATCATAAGCCAATGTTTATGAATGCAAGAATGCAATGTAGTAACAGGTAAATGAATTAGCAATGTGTTCATTTACAATAAATGTTGCAGAATGAAATTAATAGATTATAGAAGCAGAGAATCTTACATTCAAATCCTGTTCTGCATTTATAAGGTGCAAAAACTTTGGCAAGCCAATTTCCCTCAACTCAAGCTACCTTTCCAACATACTGATATAAAAGTCTTCTATGTTAAACTATACATTACCAATAAATATAGCAAATATGTATTCGAAAATAGACTTAAAATAAAACCTTCCAAGCTTGGTATGTTGAATGCACTTGTAAGCAGGGAAACAAGACAATAGAATTCCAAGTTTGATACCAGCCTGGTCTACATAGCAAAAGCCTGTCTCAGAAAAGGAAATGAAACCTCAAATCCATCCATAAATCTTTGGACAAATATTGAATGTTGACTAGAAAGAAGTTTAACTATAGAGTATTGCAGCATACTGTGCTACACATCAAAAACAATATGAAGAGATAAAACAAAGTAAAACCAATCCCTAGCCCCTTCATCAGCCAAATAGATACAACCCATTGTGATATTCCCTCAAGGTCCTATCATATAGGACCAACAGTAGTCCAGAATCAGAGAAGTTAATAGCAACATCTATTAAAGAGTTCAGCCTCGATTAACCTGGCAGTGGGGCCACCTGTGATTGATTGAGCCAAAGGAAAAATAAACCCACATGTTTATGACAAGAGGTATATATACAAATTTGGAACATTTGGCCATAAAATTTAGCAGGTAGCTAGAGGTGATGTGGCAGGCCTGTTACGCCAGCATGAGCTGAATGCTCTACTGACTTACAGTTAGCCAATATCTCTAGAAGTTTACAAAAAAAAGTTAAGCTTCTGCCTTGTAACAGGAATGACTGTTATGTTTGTTGATGGTTATACTTCAAAAAGATGGCCCATGTGTGTGACAAAGAAACTCTTGAGACTTTAACTTGACATGAGAGAGGCTTATTAGCTGTCTCAAAGATTCATACACAACTCACACATACCACAGAAATTTCAAGCACAATGCTATACAGGATCTAGCCAGCTATAGACTATATTTTTATAAAAATCTACATTATTACCTGGAGATAGAGAAAGCAGGAGCAATCTGAACTGTCAAGACATCAACATTCAGAGAACAACTGCTGAGCATGATGGGAAAAGCTCAACAAACTGCATCCTCAGACAATTTGCTGGAGGCATAAAAATGTCAACTCACATGAAGTTTCAGACTACAAATTTCTTTAAATGACAGGTAAATCCAGGCACTCTGTAAGAAATTATATTGGTTGACAATCTACAGTTTACAGATACCAAAATATACTGTAAGTTAGCAAAGGAATAATATAACCTAAAATATATTTTCAACATTATTAATGAAATTAAATGGATAGCCGAAAAATAGACATAGCAAAAAAGGTGGGCATATGTTTCTGGCATTTAGTAAAAGTACTAACAGAATTATCAAATGCTCACACAAGGTCAATAGTTTACTAGTTAGAGGATACACACACACACACACACACACACACACACACACACTTATCCACTGAGTTCCCACCCGTAGAAAGTCTCAGTAAATACAGCAGATACTAGGCAATGCTCTTTAGAGATAGCACAAAAATAATACCTAAGTATGAAGAGAGGGACCCTCTAATTTTGTGATACTTTCCAAAAAAAAAAATCACAATGAGAATAATAATCACTTGACTTCTGCTATAGTAAACTAATTACTGAAAGAGATAAGATGCACATAAATAAAATTTCATATTTATAAAAAAAGGAGAATAGTTAGAGACCAAACATTTGAAACTGAGATAGCACAGTCAACCATAATCAAGTGGCTGGCCAAGATTAATTGTATAAATTACTTAACAATTACAAAAAGTCAATGAAATTTCAAAAGAGAAAGAAAAAAAAATGTAAATACCCAGCAAACTTTAACATATATTGTAATGTAATAACAATAAAAACTTTCACCCTACACTGTTTGCGAGTGTTCACTAACAGTCAGTATTAATGTTATACTTGGTACTTAAACTTAGACTCAAACAATTGTTGCTGTTCTGCTTTGAAGCAAAGACGAGTGGGAGCAGCCAGTAAGCTCTCAGTTGTGATACCAGCACATTTAAAAGTAAATTGCTTCTAGCTGAAAACACAAAGGAATTTCCTACTTTGTGTCGACCTGACCTATCTTTGCAAGTAGCTATTGATGGCCTTCTTAGGCTTAGATAGTTCATTGTTTCTGAAAATCTCCAACAATCTGTGTGAGCATTAACTTTTTTATTGTAGAAGTGAAGAACCACACATAAAACTGGTTTATTTTCACTGGCTTGATAACTGCTCATCATCACTTCTGTTAACTAAGCAAATAGGCTACACATTGGCTGTGAAGATCAAAGGCGTCATCTTTATGGGAGGAAAACCATTTCATGCTCCTTACACTTTGGGAATAGAAGAGTTGATTCCCTTTGATCATTAATGCTTCTTGAATTCTCAGCCCACTGCTCTCTATATTTATATGCCTAGGCCACTGTAATAATCCGTAACTGCGGGGAAGAAGAATTTTAGGTATGAGTCTCACTGGGCCAATTAACAGTAAAGTGTTGTTGAAAGACCTTCCCCACCTAAATGTTTTCTGAAGCAGCATCTGTATAATTGTAGATCCCAACCAACAGCATAAGTATCCCTGGGAATCTGTAAAAATGTAAATCCCACAATTTGCTCAGACCTTCTGAATAAGAAGCTGAGGAGTGGAGCGCAGAATCTGGAGACTCACAAAGATGTGCAGACACTTCGAGGATGACTGAAGTGAAACTGCCACCAGTTTACTAAGCTATCTGTAAACTGTAAAATGTCAACCAATAGTATTTTATTCACTTTACCTGAATTTACCTGTCCTTTTAAGATAAATGTAGTCTGCAAATTCATGTGAGGTGACATGTCTAATGACTCCAGGAAATTGTTGTACTGTATTTAATCTCAAGCCCAGCATTCTTCCCGATAATGTCTTGACAAGCTGATGTGGCCCTACTCACTCTTTCCCAGTGTTTAATCTACATATTCCCAGGACAAATTGTAAGGAATTCTGATGTAAGAATTTGGGATAAAGTCTAAGTATCAGTGTTTTCTGCCCAGCATATAACAAGAACACATGTGTGCATCCCAGTACAGGGACATATGCCTACGTCTCTTCCTAGTTTATAGCACAGTAGAATTCGAATGTTCTTTAAGATCATTGCTATTTCAAGGAACATTTCTGATACTAAGTGCCTAAAGTATTCTTCAGAACACTACCTCATCTCCTTTTCCCCTTTCAGTTCATTAGATACAGACTAACACGAGTGAACAGACATAGCCAGGACCATTAAGACCTCCACCACCAAGCTTCACTTTCAAGCTTTTATGCATGAGTCTAGGCTCCAGAAAAAGCATCAATATTGTGTTATTGCTGTGGGCTGGAATGGTAGTTGGCAAAGAGAGAGTTGAAGACTGGTAGATTTTAAATTGATGATTGGGCTCACTGTTCAATGCACAGCAAGATTCCCTAATGTTAAATGCAGCCCACACTCAGGACAGCCTCCAGGAATGCTGTTGTTCTGAAGGGAGAATTCCCATCTTGCCAAATTCCACCCCCTCTTCTCTTCCAAGTTCTTAGAATTCTCCACAGGAAAGAACCTTCCAAACATAGAGATCTGCCCTTTACCCTTTCTCTTCCTCCAGGACATGTGTTTGCCTGCTGGGGAACCAATATCTATATTGTGAGATTACATGCTGCCAAGTCAATCTTCACAGCTGTATTCCAAAATCATCTGGAGACACATTTTGCCAACGCTGTTGTTCTGCTTAATCAGAGGCTCTAGATGTAATTGTAACTCTCACAATTCCACATACAGGTCCATCACTCTTTCTTCCATTCGTCAATGCTTGCTAATGTTTGAAAACTCAAAATTCTGAGATATCAAAACTGCATGTAGGGGTGTATTGTGGCTTCATCCACATGTTGCAGAAGTAAGTAATATGTTTTACAAATAGAACACAAGTTAGTTCTACTATTAAAATCTACTCTGTGTCAATTCAAGATTACATGAAAAGTACTTGCCCCCATAACCTAAAATGTTGCTTTCTTTGAAAATCTTGCTTAAAGTGTTAATGAAAATTAAATGAAGCCATTGGACTAGTTCTTAATCTGGTCTGATAAGTAAATCCAACATGACATGCTGAAAGTGACCATGTGACTGCACAAGGATAAGGCAGCCCTTTCCAGGCCAAAGCAGCATCAGGAAAAACAAGCAACCTGACCTTGAAGATCAAGTCTCAAAAATTATAAATACATTTTTATTGTTTTATTTTACATTTTGCATTTAGGTTGATGATCTACTTTAAAGGTGTGTGTGTGTGTGTGTGTGTGTGTGTGTGTGTGTGTGCGCGCGCACACGTGCGTGTCTGTGTGTGTGATGTATGTACATGAATGTTTGGTGTGAGTGTCTGTGTATGCACATACAGAGATCAAATCTCTTGCAATCTGTCTTTTTCCACTTGAAATAGCATTTTTTTTTTTACTTAATTGAGAACTTGATGTTGCAGCTATGCGGACTGACCAGCATGTTCCTGGGTTCTACCTGACTTCATTTCCCAAGGATGGAGTTACAGTGGCTTGCAGCCATGCTTGGCTCTTTTATATGAAGGCTGTTAATTAACACCTAGGCTTTCATGCTCAGACAACAAATATTCTTACCTACGAAGGCATCTTCTAAACCTCTAGAAAATAAAGCTCTGTTGTTTAAGCCATCCCCATTGGCAATTTTTGGTGACAGCTTTTGGGAATGATGCACTGGCCATTTTCCATGGCCACATTTTCTTACTTCCTTGAGCTATCCTCTTCTCCTAATCATCCCTCTATCATAGTGAAGTTCTGATGTGGCCAGACAAAATAATGACAGAAAAGTAAACTCAGGTTAACAAAGAAATAGGAAAGACAAAATCTAAAGAAGAAAAACAGATGAAGCAAGAAGGCGAGGATGTGCAAGAGAAATGTCAAGGCCACACACAGCTAATCTTGACTTAACAGGAGTAATCCAGGGCAAGAAGAGATCAGTGGGAGAAAGTATGCATGAGACCCTTAAATTCATTTGTTATGGATTATAATAAGAGGTCCAGAGATTGTAATATGGGTGTTAGGAAAGGGAACAGCTTTTTACAATCAATTATGGGTCTGAATGTGCCAAGTTCATACACTGAAATTAGGTCAAAAGCAACACAAGTTAAAGAAATTAATATTTCAGCACATAAGAGTCACTCTCAACACTCTAAATTTGAAAGAAATAATTCCACAATATAAGATTGTATCCTGAAAGGGGAACAGGACTCCGAAATGAAAAGAGAACACTGGGAACCCTCCCCAGCCTTCTAGTCACCAATTTACTCACAGTGACATTGTCACAGCCCTAGGTTGTGTGCTTGATGACCCTGCCAGCACAACATCAATTCCTGTATGCGGTATTTTTATTTGACACTGTCTTGTCTACTAAGCAAGATATCTCCCTCACAGACACTGAAGACAGATGTCTCACCTTAATAAGTCCCTCCATTGATTCTAGAACTTTCTATCAACAGTGGTAGGGAGACAGGGTCAAAAGATGGGGAGTAAGCAAAGAAGAGACTGGAGGCTTAGGTGAATGAATAACCATTGAATTGAAATTTTTACCTCTTCCCTGTTTTCAAGAAAGAATGTCTCCAAATTTCTATTTTTCACATTTATGTCACTTGAACTTTTGAAATCTTAGGCAAAAAAATTCTTCTCAAAAACCCTGAAGCGGCCCATTTTATATACACTCAATAATAATACACTCAATAATGAGATATTATTAGTAATAGCACTGAAATATATTTCTCTCTTCATACAAAATATTTTCTTATATTATGAGAAAAGAAAAAAATTAAAACAAGCAAAGTAACTCAAGAAGAGTCAGACAGATGATCTGGGAAGAAAAGACAAACATAACAAAGAAGGAAGGGAAGTGGCTGATGTTTGCAAGAGAAAAGTAAAAGCAAGCAGCAGGTAGGGTTTAGCATGCAAGCCTCAGTTTTCTGAAAACAAGATCTCTACAAGAGTAGAGATGGCTAGCATGGTTATCTTATCACATCCCATCTATGACAAGCACATATTCAAGGACCTCAAAGATATATTAAACAGAAAAATGAGTCATAACTGGATAGGCCATATCAATGATGAACATCTTACATGCAACTCCACTCTACCCATAGATAGACCAATTGATCTGTAACTCACTTTACATAGTTTCCCACTGTGGCTCAAAGACATTTACTCAAATGATTTAGCTAGGCCACTAGCCTAGCACTAATCTTTGGCTTCTAATCAGAATGATTTCTAAGAGGTTTGAGTCCTTAAAGGCAAGAGAATAGGTAAAGAAGATATTAAGTCACAGTGTAACTATCACAGGGAAATCTAAAGCTTGCGATCTATTCAGTAGGAAGAGGTAATCCTCGCAGAAATCATATATTGTTGCTTCTGTGCTTTCTAAAAGCCAGATGAGCAAGACTAAGCCACAAAACATCACTTTTGATTCTGCCCTAAATGTGAAAGGCGAGTCAAATCTGTATAAGCCACTAGTATTTAAGAGAGGACATCAACAGAAAGAAATATTCCCCATCTCCACAGGCTTCTTCATACTTCACCATAGGTCACATCAACGTGCTTAACTTTGAAGCCTGTCCATTTGTCTGATTTTCTTTTCTTGTCTAATGTATTAGGGTTGTTTTCAAGAAATCACTGACAAGATTAATTTCATAGGCATTTGCTCTGTGTTTGTTTCTAGTTCTTTTACTAATGTAAAATCTATTTAACATTGTTTTAATTTATTGTAAGTATTTGTTGTTTTTAATTGACACATGGTAACTGCATATATTTTTGGATATAGGGGATATTTAGGTACATGTATACAATGTCAGGGTAATTAGCATCTCCTTCACCTTGACACTTAGCATTCCTTTATGTCATGAACATTAAAAAGACTCTAAGACTTATCTTAGAACATTCAATTAATTAGAATTAATTTATGTCAACTATTGTTGTTTTACTTTGCTATAAACAAAGGTTATCCCTCCTGTCTAAATGCATACTTTAACTGATGAGATGAGAGCTTGGTTTAGTTCTCCTGCATGAAGATAGTATGTGTCATATATTGCTGTCATGTCAATGAACTCTTTAGCCAGCAAGTCCTAGTTCCAATGGATACTCCTTTATGTTCTGTCAAATAAGTTCAATGTTGTTTTTATTCTATTTTTAATTAACATTTTAGTAATTGTAAATATTCATGAGAAGCAACATGTTTTATACATGTATATATTATAAAATGATTAAGTCAAACTAACCGACATATTCGCAACTCAGGTGTTTATCATTTCTTTGTATTAGGAGCTTTAAAAATCCTTTCTTTGATCATTTTGAAATATAAATTAACTGTAACTGCCGTAGTTAGCAGAAGAAAATCAAGATTTATTCCACTTATCAAACTGTAACATTATATCTATAGCCATAGTTTTCTCTTTGATGTTTCAGGTGGCAAAATATATTTTTAAGATGAAATACCATTTTATTTTGCATATAAGCTATCTTGAAATAATTTGCATTTGGGTTACTTGAATACATTGGCTATTTTGAATGGTTTTTAGCATCCTGATTTCAATTTCTTTAGGTACAGACTTATTTCTGATACTACTGGATTATATTAAAAGGATCAAGAGAAAATTTTTCCAAAATATTTGCAAATCATTTCTTAATTAAAAGACTGTGATGGTTAATGGTTATTGTTAGCTTGTTGGGCTCTAGAATCATCAAGATACATATTTGTAGAAAATTATCTTGATTAAGTTAATAAGAATGGGAGCACAGCCAGGCAGTTGTGGCACGCCTTTAATCCCAGCACTTGGGAGGCAGAGGCAGGTGGATTTCTTAGTTCAAGGCCAGCCTGGTCTACAGAATGAGTTCCAGGACAGCCAGGGCTACACAGAGAAACCCTGTCTTGAACTCCCCCCCCAAAAAAAAGAATGGGAGCACATATCCACTATGGGTGTCACCATTCTGTGGGCTAAGATACTGGAAGCATAATCATAACCTCAAACTGTGAGCTTAAACTCTTCCTTACACTGCTTCCATTGAGGTATTTTATTACAGCAACTGAATGAAAACCTGATACAGAGACAAAGGTCAAGGACTCAGTAATAAACAGCCCTATTTAAACATTAAAAGACTTGAATAACTAGTCTGAAAAAAAGGCATACAAATGACCAACAAATAATCTGGGAAATCTGTAACATCTCCAATCATTAGACAAATATAATTTAAAACAGCAGTAAGATGTCACCTTGCATTAGTAAAAAGGCTTTGATCATAAAAGTCATAATGATAGAAGTTGATAAGGACATCATGACACAGGTTTTGAATCTTCACAAACTTAGAATTTATTGAAATGTGTAAATTGCAACCATTTGGAAAACAGTATGAGATATGTCAAAAAACTGAAAACTTAAAATTGCAAGAAAGGTCTTAATCTACTTTTAAACATGAGACATATTTCTTTTTTATTTTTATTTGAAAGTTAAAGTTAGGTCAATATAGTTTTCCATTTGTCTATGGGTATTCAAGTCACAATTTATTTATTAAGCTATCTCCCATTGAATTCCCTTTGACCTTTCACAAAAGTTATAAGTTTTCATTTTGTTTTTTTGTTATCTCTTGGCTCTGTGTTCTGTTAAATATATTTATTCTCTCTGCCAACATCAAACACTCTTACCACAGTGCCTATCAAGCAGTTAAATTGCATGAACTCAATTCTTTTACCTATTCTCTTTCAAAATTATTCTATCTGCTCCAGATTCTATAAAATCTTTTCAGATGGTACTAATAATTGCAAGTTTATAAGTTACTTTGGAAGATATACGCAGAAAGATGAGACCTCTCATTAAAATCATAGTATATAGCTCAATTTCTTTTATTTCTTTTTTGTTCGTTTGTTTTTATTTATTAACATCCCAAATTTTGCCCCCTTCCTAATTCTCCCTCCCAGAGTTCTTTACTTCATTTCCTCCTCCCTTTTGCCTCTTAGAGGGTGCTCCCCCTTCCCCCTCATGCATTCCCCTTCCCTGGAGCATCAAGTCTCTACACGATTAGAGGACACGGAGGCCAGACACTGGGGCCAGACAAGGCAGTCCTCTGCTACATATATGCCAGAGGCCTCAGATCAGCCCATGTATGCTCTTTGGTTGGTGGCTTACTCTCAGGGAGCTCCTGGAGATCTGGGTTAGTTGACATTGTTGATCTTCCTATGGGGTTGCCATTCCCTTCAGCTCCTTCAGTCCTTCCCTTAATTCTTCCACAGGGGTCCCCTACCTCAATCCAATGCTTGGCTGTAAGCATCTGCATCAGTCTCAGTTAGACACAGGTAGAACCTTTCAGAGGACAGCCATGCTAGGCTCCTGTCTGCAAACACAACATAGCATCAGTAACAGTGTCAGTGTTCAATGCAGACTCATGGGATGGATTACCGGTCAGCCTTTCCTTTAGTCTGTGCTCCATTCTCGTCCCTGCATTTCTTTTAGACAGGAACAATTTGAAGGTAGGTTGGTGACAAATCCCTCCACTCAGAGCCCTGTCTATCTACTAGAGTTGATCTCTTCAGGTTCCATCTCCACACTGTTGGGCATTTCAGCTAAGGTCACCCACATTGTGTCCTAGGAGTCTCTCACATTCCAGGTCTATGGCAGTTCCTCAGAAAACTGGAAATGTTTCTACCCAAAGACCCATCTATACTGCTCCTGGGAATATACCCATAAGATGCTCCAACATACCACAAAGACACATGCTCTACTATGTTCATAGCAGCCTTATTCATAATAGCCAGAAACTGGGAGCAAACCAGATGTCCTTCAACTGAAGAATGGATGTAAAAATTGTGGTTCATTTATGCAATGGAATACTAATCAGCTTTTAAAAATGAGGACATCATGAATTTTGCAGGCAAATGGATGGAACTAAAAAATATATTGAGTTCTACTTCTTTATGAAAGTCCGAATATAACTTTGGACATGACTTGATGGATTTATAACTAACTACTTTTTAGAAATTATTATAATTGTAAATACATCATCGTTGCTCTCCTCATGGGGCCACAAACCCTTTCTGCTCCTTCAGTCTTCTCTCTAACTTCTCCATTGGGAAACCCTTGATCAGATCAGTGGTTAACTGTGAGCATCAGCCTCGCCTTTGGAGTGGGGTGGTAGGTGGGGGCACATCCTCATAGAAGCATGAGGAGGGGGGATGGGATAGGCGGTTTCTGTGTGGTGGGGGGAAGGAAGGTTAGGTGATAAAATCTAAAATGTAAATATAATATCCAATAAAAATAAATTTAAAAATAAAGTTCTTTACATTTCAAAAAAATAATTGTAAATACTTACACTTTCCTCGGCTGCTTATTATGTAGATTTGGATCCTTTGCTATCTTCGTTCCTTTTTCCAGTCACATTTCTCCAGTACTCGTTGAATTTCTGATGACACAAATGAGTATGTAACTACTGCATCCCTGGTCTCTGAGGCTCTGCTCATCTCTCATTATTGCTTGGGTTGGTACCTCTCACTGCTCCACTTTCAAGGTCACCAATGCTTTCCTGTGTGCTCCATTCTTTTTTACTTGCCCACCGAGATTTTCCAGTTATTCTGTTTTCCGGTTCTAAAACTTCCACTGTATTTCTGTTTTCATTTTCTACTGAGACTTCCTGCTTATCATCTTTAAGTATCTCATGATTGCTTGTGAAAGCATCTTATATTTGTTTTATAATTTTGTGATATAACCTTAATATTTATTTTATCCTGACTTGTGTACTATTGATCATCAGTTTGAAATCTTCCTATGTCTTTGTCAACAAGTAACATTTTATTAAAATCCTGAAACTTTGGGTCTTATCTGATTTTAGATATTATTTCGAACATTCTCTTTAAGCAATGCTGCCATTCTAGTAAGGGAAAATATATAACCTCTGTACTATCATGGAAGGCTATGATCCCCACTCACCCTCTATTGATTCTGGCTAGAATCCTGTTGCCACTGAAAATGGAGTATGAGTCCAAGTTGATTCCACTAACATAACATAGTGTGTAGACACAGCTTCGATGCTATCTCCACCTAGATACAGGAATAGGCAGTTATTGTGGGGTGCCTCTGACTAAATCCAGGAGGGAGGGAGAGTCATCTTCATTATTACTGAGAGAAGGACGTGAAGCCAGCTTCTATACAAGGTACCATCTGAATCTGGAAATTTATGGTGTAAAGAAATATAACTTGCCACTGCTCACCTGGAACACCCCACAGATGCACACTTGGCTTTCTCTACACTGTTTCATGGAATAAATGGGACAGTAAGAGTACTTCTCACTTACAAGAGTTCTTGCAGCTTGGACCAAAAAGAAGTCAAGATTTTAATCAGTCTTAAGTAGGAGGGAAAGAAGATAAGCACTTTTTGTTGTTGTTCTTTATTTTGGTATTTAAAATCAGTAGAATGGTCATTATGAAAGCTTTTTTTCTGTTTTGTTAAGGTGTGATTTTTGGTCCTTTGGCAAAAGAGAGCAGGTTTTTATTAAGATTATTGCTTGCAGTTATTGGCAGTTTTGTGCTGCTGACCTCTCTAGCATTCTCACAATAAATAAGGTGGAATGAAAACCTAGGAATGCACCGCTGTGCAATTCCTCCAGCCTTAAGATCCCTAACCAATGAGTCGTCTCTCTGACATAAAGCCTTCTAATATTTGAAAGTCTCTCATAGGATAACCAGAGTCTTTGTTCGTATTTACCTGGAGAGACAGGAAATAAAGTAAATCTTCTCTATAATTCTGGCAGAAATCCCAAGTTTTCACTTTCAATAATAAACAAAATCAAAAGAGTAAATCCAAAGATAAACATTAAGACAAGTTAATGAGATTCTTAATAAATAACAGTTCAAATTTTTACTAGAAGAAGTGAAAAATTAAATGGTTTAATATGTAATGGCTCATAATTTAATTTCCTAAAGGCCAATCATGAGACACAACTTTAAGTGGAAAACCTTCAAATAAAGTATAGAAAACAAATAGTGGATGGAGAAGACTGTTCTCGGAGAGCTGAATTGAGCCTAATCAAAAGATAAAGAGACCCACTGCCACTTTTCCAATGTTCTAGGAGCCCTTGTCATAAGATGATAACCCAGTCTCTAGGAATAGGTGTTTAAGCATCTGATGCAGACCATTTTGCAATCAGATTTAATCATGAAAGAAGCCCAAAAAAGTGTTCAGTAAAAAAAAAAAAAACAGTTGTATGTACTGATTAAAATCAAATGTCTAAGTCTTACAGAAACTTGTGTTTATTAAAGTGATTGACAGCTAAATTAAAAGAAACGGAGACATTTTCTGATAGAAAAAAAGGCAAATGGGCTATCTACAAAGATAAGAAGCTAGTTGGGAAACGAACAAACAAAGAAACACCACTGTCAAAATAGATAGGTACCTCAGTGGATAGTTTTAGAAATGGCCACAGAAAGGAGAAGCCTTCAGAAGGATGAGTCTGAGCTCCACCACATGGAAAACAAACAAACTATTTTCTAGGAGCAGAAATGGGCCCAGTCAAAGTGGCCCTGTGGACCTGCTAACAATTTTATTATGAGTTTCAAAATCATCATGGACAAAGGCAAACTGTAACTTCCATTCTCACCCTACTTAAACTGTGTTGACTCATTACATCATTTCCTTTCTGTGCCACGGGTATCTATATATTGACTTTTTGGAGACCGAAGTTTTAGTTAGGCTTCTAGTGTATATATTGATTGCCAATTTAGGAGTGGTATGAAAGCCTGTATTTCAAGCCCAATGCTATTCCTGGACAAGAGTTTTGGAAGCCTTGGGTGGGGAGGTGAATGTACTTTGCATATAAGAAGGAAACGAGTTATTAGAATAAGAGTGAAAATCATAATACATTATATTATTAATTTCAGTTTTATTCTATCCATGGCTTCAGTCAGATGATTTGCATAGTCCTATTCTCAGTCTTTGATTTGGTATTTGCCTTGAAATTTGATTTGGTCAATGGGATAGTGGTAGACAGAACTCAAGCAAGTACTTGAAACCCTGTGCTGTGAGAAGGGCTACCACCTCTGTCTCTGCTGTTGCCATGAGAATGGACTCTTTGACACTGGCCAAATTGGCAAATAACATCTACCTCTGCTATCAGTCAGTAAGATGCATCTATTTATAAGTATTTTGCTTTTAAATTCAGCAAGTATTATATAGTACAATGGGGAAAAATAATTCTTCCTAATATCAAGTAGGGTCTTAAAGAAAATGAGTATTGTAACATAAACTAATGGAAATTACAGATTGTGGTAATAAATGCAAATGACTAAGTCTCAGAGCCATGTATTAAGAAATTACAGATGGGTGATTTAATCAGCACAATTTTTAAAATCTATCTAGTTTATAATGGCTGATCACTCTGGTTCAGTCTATCTCTGTTTTTTTATATACAATTACATACTCTGACAGTCCTAAATAATTACCTGTGTCTTTAGGACTGATTTAAGCAACTCACAAACACAAGCATAACATTTTGTTTTCAGGCAAGTTTTTAAATCCTGCCACTGTTGTTATGAATTTTTTTCTTCAGATTCATAAGAGTAACTGGGCATTGCACATGTACATTCACAATCCAACTTTACAAAAATATTTATGTTCTAAAAGGATTTGGGTACAGCAGATCTTATCTGGAGCTATCATGGAAGACTTACCTAGTGGCTACAGACTATGAGCAAATGATGTGCCAAGAGAACAAACAAATTAACACACTCATCCTTTATATTTATATAATTTACCTCTAGTAGTGAATATGAGCCCTCCTGTGGGTCTTACATAATCATTGTCTCAAAAATAAGTATTTCTGTTCCCTAAATTGCAAATAAATACAAGGAAATGGAGTACCATTTATCTTGATACCCAATAGATAGAGACACCAAGGGAACCATTTCAGTGACTGATGGTGCTGTTTATCTTCATGCCAGACACATTCATTGACTCCATTCATGAGCTTTTAAATGTAATTTGCTTATTCTGCTTGATGATAATATGAAAAGAGCTGAAGAATGGCACAATGATTCTCCTATCACTCATTAGAGGATTAATCGGTTCTTAGTTAAATCAACATACTCCCAAGTAAAAGTCAGATGTGAGGTCTGGATGCTGTGCTGTGTGAGTCAGACATTGTCCCCATACTGGACTCAGTACATTTTTGTTAGTAACTTGTGATGGTACCATTAGCAGCTAAAACAGTTGTACCCAGAAATCCCAGTAGCTCAGTGCATGAGAAGTTTTTCTTCTTAAATTAGCTATAATGAAGCTTATAATTTGCAGCTGATTTTGCTGGGCTTCTCATCAGAGGTGACTTAGAGTCCATGCTCCCTTAAGTTCAAAGCTAATCCTAAAGAAGTCCTTAGAAGTCTTCTTCCAAATATGTATATAATAAACAACAAGAAGAGCACTTGATTAACGTGTGTGTGTGTGTGTGTGTGTGTGTGTGTGTGTGTGTGTACACGCACGCGAGCACATGAACACACAAGCACGCACGTGAGCACGCGCGCACAAACCATAATGTATTTATGGTGTCAGAAAACAACTCTGAGGAGTTGATTCTTATTTCTACTCTCTTAAGCCTGGCTTAGAAATTAACTTCATATCTAAAAATAAATAAATAATCAGTAGAATTTTACTGCCTCTACGTTATAGAGATGTGTTTGCTACTGACACAGAGGACCAGCTTGATAGGACAGAAAACTATTTTCACAATTAAGGTTTCAATTTGTGATGATTACAGTTTTATTTACCACTTAGTTTTGAAAGTTTCTTCATGAATAAAAATACAAAGGAATCAACAGCCTGTGTTTTAAGTGGCTGCTCCATAAAAAAAAAAAAAAAGAAAAAAAGAAAGAAAAGAAAGAAAGAGAGAAAGAAAGAGAGAGAGAGAGAGAAAGAAAGAAAGAAAGAAAGAAAGAAAGAAAGTTTCTTAGTTCATCAATACCTATCTAGCAGACAGAGGAGACAAAACAATGTAGAAATCACCTCTCTTTTCTGGACACTGTATCTTAAGTATCATAGTTTTCAAATGTAATTTGACACTTGCATGAGGAAGACACATGGCACCACCCTAGGTATGAAGAGAGCTCCATGATAGACGGCAATTTGCCAGTGGCAGCTCTGCACTACAGAACAGAAGAAGTGATGCTTGCCAGATGACTCTGCACTTCTACCGTAGCATTATTTATCAACTATCTCAGGAAGATTTTGTCTTTAACCCCGTAATCTCAAATCTTGGAAATTTTACTAAAAAATACTTGAAATCTTCTGAATTTTCACAAACACGAGTATATAAGGGTTCTCATGAGGCTTTTCAGTCCTCTTTTCTCCTCCTGTGGAAAACACAAAGAACTTTGTAAAAAAAAAAAAATACTAGAGATTTTCTCCACTGATACGGGTGTGTTTCTGAGTGGTGCCTTTTAATAGTCCCCTGGGTGATAGCAGTATTAGCCCACCACTGTGTATCTGTAAGCACGTATAGTGTTGGCCAATGCAGCTTATTGAATAGTTATGACATTCCACCCAAATTGGTCCACACAAAATTCATTGGCGCAAGCTTCTAGGTGTAAGACAAATGTTGTATTACAGCACTGTTTGTGGTTGGAAAGGGTGTTAAACAGCTAATGTGTTTAAGAATAAATAATTTTAAATACTTATATCTATGAGATATAACTGTTACAGTCAATCTAAATGATAATGCATCAAAAATCACTCGTCAATGCAGAAAGGTTATGTTATTTTTTTCTTCTTTTATTTTCCTACTGTCTTTCAATGTACCCCTTATTTACATTAGGGAATGTCTACATATACGTATATACATAGCAGCTTTGTGATATGATATCTGGTACCAAGTAGAAAATCTAAAGCATCACTGGACCATTGAGACAAAAAAAAATCAATGTTCTACCTTTAGAATATTAGCTAGATTATTCCTGTAAATATTGTTAGTCCAGAGAAAAGAAAGGATCTGAATTTTATAAATGAAAATGAGGTATTTTCCACTTTTTTCTTGCTGTAAAAGCTCAAACAGTAAAAGAAAGCAAGGAATGGGGATGGTTTGAGTGAAAAACAGAAAAGGATCTGGACCTTTGATGAGACAAAAGCTAATGGTTTGAACCTGAACTCACATTATATAAATTACCCCAGGAACAGTGCCTACTTGCCAGAGCTCACAGTATTACTAATGGCAGGGCTGAACCAAAAGTTGCCCTGCTGAACTCCTAGCACCAGAGTTCTAGGGATGAGATCTATAATTCGTTGATTCAATACCCTTTATCTGCAACCAGATAAGGACATAAAGGCTGCTGTAAGACCTTTCTGCTTCTTGTAAAACAACACCAAATGCCACTGGAGGTCACACTAGACATTTATAACCATTAAACATGCAGAGGAGAATCACAATGAGACTCTTTATCACTTTTTTACTAGTAGTAGTAGATTTTGGTAATTTTACACATGAATACAATGTCCTCAGCTCCTATATAGCCCTTCCCTTCTTCTGTCTCCTCCTGAAGCCTCCCAGTCCTCCTTTTCACTTCATGATTTTTGTCACCACCATTATCATAAAACCCAGTGAGTCCAATTAATTCTTTCCGCATTTGCAAGGGAATAGGGTATTGTATTGGAACACAGACCACAATGGAAAAGAAAACTGACTATCCCTCATTCTGCAGCCATTACCCATCAAACTCCATAATTAGGGATAGGGACTTAAGAACAACTCCCATCCATGCTATAGTGTTCATTGACTGGCTCAATCTTCACAAGTCTTGAACAGGCAACCACAGATGCTATGAGATCATGAATGTACCAGCCATATTGTATCCAGATATATTTTGAATAAGTCTTCCCTGACCTATAGCTCTTACATTATTCAGTCCTCTTTTCCACGATGTTCCCTGAGCCACGTGTGGCAAAGGATGTGATACAGATGTACCAGTTAAGACTGAGCAGTTATCCACTGTTCTTTGATCAGCTGTGTGCTTCTGTGTCAACTGCTGTCAATTGCATAAAGAAGCTTTTTCTGCTCAATACTGAGAAGTGCACTAATCTCAATACTGAGAGGCACTAATTTATAATCTATAATAAAGGAGTAAGTATTAAGAAAGCAATTTAATGTTATGTCTCTTTGGAAAAGTAATAGATGTAACAAGAAGTAGTCCTCAACAATACAATTATATTAGCAAAAGACAAGAAAGCATAATTAGGAAAACTAGTAGCAACAGAGCAATGACATCTAACAAGAAGCTTCTTAGTGGCCAGAAAGATTTCTCTATGCCCTTATGCATGTTTTTTCACTGTCTCTGCTATCTTAGGAAGAACTCTGCTCATTCAATAATGAAGAACAAATAGAGACAACTGTAAGTTTCATTTAAAAAAAACGTATTAGGGAAAAAATATAGAAGAACTAAGCTTTAATCTTGGAAGGAGGAAGCATCCCTCCTCTACTCTGATGTTTGTAGTTGGTGCTGCAATGGAATGACAATCCATTGTCATCCTCATTCTGAGGAATGACTTAAACAGATGGGTAGATTTGGACAATGAAAGGAGAAACTTAGAAGTCAACTGCATTGGAGAGGGAGTTTGCCATCTCTTTTCCACGCAGTAGATCTGTTCTGAGGATGATTGTTAAAGAGTAACACTGGATATCTTAATATTGAGAAGTTTGCCTGCCAACTGAAGTAAACTATATTTCTTGTCACTTTATCAATTAAAAAGTGATATTTTAATACTGAAATGCCTTTCTTTCATAAACAGATCAATTCAGAACTTATGTAAGAAAGCAAATTTTTTTCTGAGCAACAACAGAAACACCCATTAAGCAAGTGACATGGTAACAGAGTTCTTGCAGACATGAGTAGGTGGGCTTCCAAATAGAGTCACTGATTCAAAGAAGAAATAATAATACACAAAGAGGAGATGAAATATTCCTTTGATCGATAAGTCGTAAGAGAAAAGAAAGAATATAAATCCATCGAACAAATGATGGCATCCTTGTAAGAGGCAATAAGTACCACAGAAACAATTGTGGAAAAGGGGCAGAAGAGGGGATAAAAATAACTGATATATAGATGGAGAATAGAATAAATGTTTTTCACTAGTACAATAGAAAATATCTTTCTAGTTACTGGTAAATAGTAGTGAGAAATTAACTGGTTTGTGTATTCCTAACTTACCATAGAAGAAACAAGAGCCATTAATTACATTGCTCAGTCAAATAATGGCACTTTAAAGATTTCCTGATTGTTATATACACACACATGCATATGTGTGTGTTTATACACATACGTGTGAGCATTATACATGTCACATGTAGCACATATAGAGACTTTAATTTTGAGTTTTTAGTGATTTTTCAGTACATATATATGTATATATATATATATATATATATAGAGAGAGAGAGAGAGAGAGAGAGAGAGAGAGAGAGAGTAAATATGTACTACCAAGAACACTATTAAAAAAAACAAGACACAGTTTCACTGAAATAAAAAAGAACATATAAAGGCAGCAGCCATGAACCAGTTTTCTAATTATTCATCCTGAATGGGAGCGTGGACAGTATCTTTTACAGAGTTTGCTCACAGCACTGGGCTATTCAGCACCACCGTGAGGCCATTTTCCCCAGATGAGGTCATGAGCTGTATGCTAGCAAAGAATCGTGAGGTAGATTGAAGATTTTGAAAAAAAATAAAGAAAAAAAAAGGCTTCTTTATAAATATACTTTAACAGTAATTTTCTTAAGTTGTTTGTAACACTAACACATCTAAACACTTTGTCAGTTAATACAAGAGACACAGAAATCAGGGTCCACTTGCTAAAACCCGCTTTCATGACAGTTCAATGTCGGTCCTTTTGTGCCTTGATTCCTGTGCTTCATTGTCACCAATTATACTCCAAATTTACAGAACTGAGTCATTGACATTATTCATCAGAGAAAAATATATAAATTTAAATATACAAATATACTGGAATTTATGACGTTATCAATACAATGTCTCACAAGCTTCAAAACGAGTAAAAAAGATAGTGCACTTAGAAAACTGAAATTATGGGCTGGAGAGAAGGCTAAGAACACTGACTGTTCTACTAAAGAGGTTCTGAATTCAATTCTCAGCAAACATGTGGTGGCTCACAACCATCTGTATTGGGATCTGATGCCCTCTTCTGGTGTGTCTGAAGACAGCTATGGTATACTCAAATACATAAAATAAATTAATTAATTTTAAAATAGCCAAGATTCAATTCACAGACCACATGAAGCTCATGAAGAAGGAAGCCCAAGTGTGGATGCCTCAGTCCTACTTAGAAGGAGTAACAAAATACTCAAGGGAGCAAATATGGAGACAAAGTGTGGGACAGAAACTGAAGGAGGGGCCATCTGGAGACCATTTCACCTGGGCATCCATCCCATGTGCAGTCACCAAAGGTAGACACTGATGTGGATGTCAGGAAGTGCATGTTGACAAGAGCCTGATATAGCTGTCTCCTTAGAAGTCTGCCAGAGTCTGACATATTCAGAGGCAGATGCTCACAACTAACCACTGATCTGATCAAGGGTTTCTCAATGGAGACGTTAGAGAGAAGACTGAAGGAGCTGAAACGGTTGGTGGCCCCATGAGGAGAGCAACAATACCAACCAACCAGAGCTCCCCAGGGTCTAAACCACCATCCTGGGAGCACATAGGGAGGGACCCATGACTCCAGCTGTACATGTAGGGGAGGATGGCCTTGTTGGGCCTAAGTGGGAGAAGAGATCTTTGGTCCCATGAAAGCTGAACACCGAGTGGGGGAGAATTCGAGGGTGGGGAGGTGGGAGTGGGGGGGGTATGTGGGGACACATCCTCATAGAAGCAGGAGGGGGGATGGGATAGGAGGTTCCTGGGTAGTGGGGGGAATGAGGTAAGGGTATAAAATATGAAATGTAAATATAATATCCAATAAAAAACAAAACAAAACAAAACAAAACAAAACAAAACAAAAAAACAAAAAATGAAATGGTAACATTAGATAAGAAAACCAATCTTCACTTCTTTGATTTGACTGTGTCTGTATGAAGCATCACCAAGCAGCATCATGAAGCCTTGGAAGTTCAAAGACCATTTTAAGACAAAAATGCAATGCCATCGCAAGTCAGCAGCTGTCCTCAGGATCAAACTCATTAACATTTTGACAATAAAAGGATTAAAGCTGTAGAAACATCATTCAAAGTTCTATCTATTTTAAAATTTTAAGTTATTTCATTGACTGCTATGAACCAACAGCACAAAATTAATGGATACAGAGTACAGGAAGCAAATATAAAGAGCAACAAACTTGCCTTTCAAAGATACTTGTGGATATAGCACAAAGTAAGCAGTATTCAGTCACTGTGTGTGTGAGCAATCATTAACACAATGCCTGTGATGACAAAGATTTAATTCTACAACTGCAAGAACCACAGACAAAGCATATTCTTGGCATGTGTGCAGTATGCACATGAAACATATTTTTTGTTATTCTTGAAGCATGTTCTTCAAAAAGCTACGTAGTATATAATAGAGTTTGCTTTTTAGTATATTTTTGTGCCATGGTTGAGGCTGTAAAGCATCCACAAGAGCCCAAATTCTAGATACAGTCTGTAGAGAGATCACTGTGAAGGAAAAGTAGTACTGCTGGGTCAATGCCCTGCCCTTGACTTTGATTTCTGGGTCAAGAATATGATGAAAATATGTTCAAAATATATTCCAAAGTGACCAGTATTGTATCTTTGTCAATCTGATACCTAAAAGTATAAATAGTAATGTTAAGAGTATTGTACTTTCCTCTCCAACATATTTTTATATTAAAGACAATTTTGAATGCCTTGTCGGTAGGAGGCATTCTTCTTATTTTTTATCACTTAAGGTTTACCAAAAACTGTGTGTGAAATAAACTGGTCCTAGTAAAACCAATCATTGTAGCTTCCAGTTTGCCTCTTAGTTGAAACTGATAGAAATGAGAAAGCCCTTAGACCATTCAAGGCTAAGTAAAGAGTATGGTTCTTTGGAGAGATTCTTGGTTTATTGTAAACATAACAACTGTTAAAAGTCTTTTGCGGAATTTTTCTCAATGCCTTCCTGGTGGAAATAAAACACTAAAGTCCTAGATATTGTACTTCTCTGACTATTAGTCTCATGCACCTCTTATGTAACCACAGTTCTACAAACACCATTTTTATGTACAATCTTCCTCTTCATACAGCCTATAAAACCTACAGCCTCCATTTAATGTGCTTAGAGTATACTTTAGAGCATGTGTTTGCTCTGTTATTCGTACATGTTCTGCTTTGTTGCTTGTTTTTGGCTCTACAAGGTTGAAGCTCAAAAATGGCTCCCAGGAGTCAATGCTGGTGATTTTAGCTGAGATGCCTAACAGTGAGTACATGGAACCTGAAGAAGCCACCTCCTATACCCTGGCAGGACCTCCTGCGAAGGAATAAGGACACCAACCCACCCACAAACTTTTGACCCAAAATTTGTCCTGTCTAAAAGAAATGCAGGAACAAAAATAGAGCAGATACTGAAGGAATGTCCAATCAATAACTCATCCAACTTGAAACCCACCCCATGGGCAAGCTACAATCCCTGACATTATTAATGATACTCTGTTATGCTTGCAGACAGGAGCCTAGCATAACTGTTCTCTGAGAGGCTCTACCCAGAAGCTGATCAAAACAGACATAGACAGCCACAGCCAATCATTGGGTGGAGGTCTGGGACTTGTGTGGAAGAGTAGGTGGAAGTAGATTGAAGGCCCTGAAGGTGATAGGAACACCAAAGACAAACCAGCAGAGTCAACTACCCTGGAGCCCTGGGAACTTTCAGAGACTGAGTCATCAACCAAAAAACATACATGGTCTAGAACAAGGCTCCTAGCACACATGTATCAGGCATCCAGCTCAATCTCCATGTAGGTTTCCCAACAACTGGAGAGGAAGCTCTCCCTAAAGCTGTATCTATGTTCCAACAGGCTGCCTTTTCTGGCCTTAATGAGAAAGAATGTGCCTAATCTGGCAGAGACTTGATGTGCCAGGTTTGGGAGATACCCAGGGGGACCCCACATTCTCAGAGT
Organism: Rhabdomys pumilio; assembly: GCA_030674055.1. Classification (NCBI taxonomy): domain Eukaryota; kingdom Metazoa; phylum Chordata; class Mammalia; order Rodentia; family Muridae; genus Rhabdomys; species Rhabdomys pumilio. The sequence goes on from JANHMN010000014.1 coordinate 28,330,815, forward strand.
AGAAGGGGACGGGGATGGAGGGAGGGACTCTGTGAGGGAAGGACCAAGAAGGTGGTAGTGTTTGGAATGTAAATAAATACATAAATAAATGAATAAATAAATAAATGGCCATATGTCAACAATTTGCTCCTATTTCTCATGCTTACTTTATGAAAAAAAATGGGACTATTTATTATTGGTTCCCATAGAGAAGAAAATGACATGGTGTATTGGTTAAGTTAAAGGAAGGGGATTCTGCTTCTGGATTCTCTACTTTATGACTTTCTCCCCAGAACACCACTCTGCCATCAGTTTACCTAGTAAAACTATTGCATCTCATTTTTCTTTTTGTGGACGCTAAAGCAAAAGCTTGTCTGAATCTTAGTGTTGGAAATCTATTCCTTTTACTGAGCCTATATCTAGTCACATCCTAAATTATAAATCTGTAATCATAGAGGTTTAGGATATCCATGAATACATTATAAAAATGTATGTATAATCTTGAATGCATTTATGTCCTTTCTTAAAACAAGCCATAGGGTTGCTATCATTGGATTTTGTCTGTTCCTTGCCAGCAGGTCCAGGCAAGAGGAAAGAGGTCCCAGTTCCGCCAGGTCTCTCTGGGTCTCTCTTCAGGACTGAGTGGGATGGAGAGTGTCAACAAACAGCCCAAAAGAAACATATCAGGCCAGGAGTCTTGTTGAATCAGGAAGTCAACTTTAATGTATCAGCCTCTCGCTTATATAAACTTGGAGCATAGGAAAGAGGAGTTTTGGCAGGGTTAGTTGACATGGGGGTGAGGAAGGGTGACAGAGGGTATGGGATGACTGACAGGGCCAATGGCAAAGCTCTACACCACCAACAGTGGGGCAGAGGCAAGGGCAAACAGGTCTTGCTGAGTCACCCTGATATGGAAGTGACTGAAATAGGTCTCAAAACTGGAGCCAGGTTTCAGTTCTCCCACAAGGCCACAGAAACTCAAGCCAGGCTTGTGTTTGTCCACAAGGCCCAATACAAGGCCAAAATGGGGCCCAACAAGATTTTCCAAAAGGCTCATAGCCCAGCATAGGTTAAGAAGTGGTGCTCTGTCTGGGTGTGTCAGTAGATGTCCATATCAGAGCACTTGAAAGGTAATTACAGAGGGATCTGAAATTCAAGGTCACTCTCAGCTGCATAATAAACACAAATGTGTCTCAAAAAACAAACAAAAAACTCCACTGTTTAAGAGTTTAGACAAATATAGATAGATGACATAGGATAGACAGACAGACAGACAGACAGACAGACAGAACAGACAGACAGACAGACAGATCTATTACATAGACATATGAGATAACGGTAGAAGAAACATTATTGGAAAAAGGAAGAGGGCTTTCAGGAGGAATCTAAAAAGGAAGCTGGCAATTTTGAGCAATACCTGACATAATATATATATATATATATGTGTGTGTGTGTGTGTGTGTGTGTGTGTGTGTGTGTATGTATATATATATGAAATTGTCAGAATAAAACACATAATTTTGTACACTAATCTAAAAATTAGTAATAAGTGTTATTTTGAGAGATCTACTGTTTTTGAAATACTCCACAAACTTGCTTTCTCTCTTCCAATGCACTTGCTTCTTAATTTATTAGCAGAAGTAAACAAGTATTTCCTCATTCAGGTAGTACCTTTATTTCCATGAGATTTTTCTGACTGCTGTTTGCTTTAAGAATCAGCATTGGCTATATGTTTCAAAATTATTGTTTAAAAATAAGAGGGACTTATGAACAAGGGGATTGTGTTCACATAAGCCAGATTCAGAGATGATCAACTGCAGAATGTAATCCTTGGGGACAGATATGCTTTACAGTGCATATCGTTTCTAAACTTGCAAACTTGACAAAGTAATGATTCTGTTTTTTTCATGTTCAGTACAGATTTTATTTGAATATATAGCAAACTTAATTTATGTCTCATCACTGTGACAAAATAATGTAATCAGTCAGGTTTTTGGTTTGTTTTGCTTTGGTTTTTGACAGGATTTCATGTAGTCCACACTGGCCTTGAACTCACTATGTAGCTAAGGATAACTTTGAATTCCTGAACCATTTGCCTTAGTCTCCCAAGTGGAGATCTAATGTAAGACCGTGCTAGGCAAGTACTCTACCTACTGAGCCACATCCACTACCCCAGTAACTCTGTCTTAAAGTGTAGTTTAAAAATTGTGACTTAAATATAAGTGTATGCCTATGCATTTTCAGTACAGGGAGGCTTAAAGAAACTATATAAAATAAATATATTAGTTAAAGAATTCTTAAAATAGTAATTGTACACTTTAAAATAACATGTTACTATGTGATTTTTATCACCATTTTTAATACTGATTGCCAAGCTGTATCTTTGTGTAGATATAGATTTGTACTTAAATCTATAACCTCATTCTCTATTCAACTCCTTCTGAGATATGATTCTTATAGCCTAGTACCTAATGTTTCCCACAGGATCTGGAACATTTTTCTATAATCAGATCCATTCGTATTTCTGCAGTAAAACAGGAATGATAATATTTAGTGGGACTGAAATTATAAAATGCATCACCTTGGTTCCAGTTACAGTCTTGTTCTTAAAGGAGTTGTGGAAAATTTTTCTTTCTCAGTACGTTCTAGGAGGAGACAGAATGATTAAAGGATGCTTTACCTAACTGGAGTCCTTTCATTGCCTTTCCTTCAATATTTATGTAGATCCAAGCAACTACTGTCAGTTAACATTTCTCTGAAAGAGTCTTTGTTTACATCTCTCCTCATAGTTGTTCTTCCCAGCACAATCTGACAGAACCTGAACATAATAAATTAGTATGCAATGGGATCTTATTGAGAGATCATTTTTGGCTTCAGACCTCTGGTGAGTGTTACAACAGTTGAACTTGAATGTCTCCTGGGATGACACATAATTTTCTTCTGTATCAAGTTTCCTATAATTAAACCAGTAATACCAAATCTACACCCCAATACCAAAATCTTACACTCCCCCAAATTATTTTGTTCATATAGCCCTCAGAAATAGACCTGATGATCTGTTTATCCTACAATGAAATAAGCAGTTCTAAGATGGAACAATAAGTCTTAATGCATAATCAGTTTCTTTTATTAAGGATATTTAGGCAAAACCTAGAAGGTATCATGAACATGTTCATAATATGGAACAAACGAACTATAAATGAAATTCATTTAATCCTGTTTGATTGTCATTTTCACAGAATTCATAACTAAGCTTTATTCCAAATGCTCAAAACCAGGAGCTAACATTTGGGAAAATGAAAGCCTAGGATCTCAAATCCTTTGTTGTCTGTCAGAAGAATAATTATTAACCTGTATTTTTTGGGTTCTAATAGCATATACAGGAGATATATACAACTACAATGCCTTCCCTTTCCTGTCAAAGGTTGAGTATTTGCTGCTGACCAATAGTATCTCTTATAAACTGCTTCAAATCTTTTGGAAGAAAAGCTTACATGTATATGTGAGGAGAATGACATTTAAGGACATCATAGAGCATATGTCAAATAGTGTGGTGGCAGAAATTTTTACTAGATATCAACTTTGGATAAAACTTAATATTGTGAAAAGTTCTGATCATATAACTTAATTATCAGATTTTGTAAAAGATTAGTATTTACAATCTAATGCTATAGAAACACTTATAGGAGTGGTTCTGATGCTAAGGTCCTGTTCCCCAATTGATTCTTGATTTATCAGTAAAGATGCCATGGGCCAATTGCTGGGCAGAAGGATAGGTGGGACTTCCAGGTCCCTTTCAGCAAGCTAGCAGAGGAGGAGGAAGGAGAGGTCACTATGCTTTGAAGAGAGAAAAGCCAACCAGCCATGTGAGATCTCCAGTGGAGTGACCATAGGCTGTTTCTTCAGATGGGAGGTTGGGGATGCTGACCTGGGAATGAAGGTGGCTGAGCAACTGAAGTTGAGTGTAGATTTAGGGTGCTGAGCTGGTAGTGCTGGGAAAGGCGTGATAGCACAGGTAGATTAGAGGCACCCACACGTTGAGCCAATAAGGCCAGTTGAAATTGAACACCCGTGTATGTCTGTGTTTTTCATCAGTGGAAGAGGATGCATTTAGTCCTTCTGGGACTAAATGTCCCAGAGTAGAGTGGTTTCAAAAGGAGGTTTCTTCTTCTCTAAGGAGAAGAGCAGGAGGCAAAGATTTGTAAGGGCAGGACTAGGATGCGAGACAAGAGAATAGGTTGCTATTGGGATGTAAAGTGAATATTATTGAAAAGAATAAATAAATGGAAGTTGAATGGCATACATAGAATATCATCTTTGAGATACATGAAAGTGTTATATACTTAGACATATATGGTGGAATTAAGTATAATAATAATAATAATAATAATAATAATAATAATAATAATGGCTTTCTCTGGGGAAGGAGAGTATGATTGTTAACAACATTATTAAGAGACCAGGAATTGAAAAGAGAACAAAGGAAGGTGCAGGCAGGTTTGAGGGAGAAGATAAAAAGGGAAGAATGATGCAGTTATATTATCACTTTGAAAAATAGGCAAATTGGTTTGTAAAGACATTAGGCAGGACAAGGAGATTTTATAGAAATCATTGCAAATATTTTAGTTATTTCTCATTCAGATTGTCATATTTTCTCTTATAACATGGAAATCATTCAGCCAAGAGTTTTATGTATTAAGCATTTTCTCATATAATTAGAAATTTATTTTGGCTAGGAGTGGTGGTGCCTGCCTGTAATCACAGGCAGCAGAGGTAAGAGATCACTATAAGTTCAAGAACACTAAATTCTACATAGTAAGTTCCAGGTTAGCTGAGGCTGCATAGTCTTTTCTAACCCTGTCTCAGAGTCTGGCTCTGTCTTTATTCATAATTTGTTTTTTATTTGAAACTACAAAACCAAACTGTTCTTATCTTGCAAACAGAGCAAAAATCTGTGATTAAATATAATAAAAATGTCAAAAGGTTTCCTTGGATCAACCATATTGACCATAACTTTCGTGAATTGATCTTTGTTAACTTGCTGGCATTTTAGTTTACATAACACAGAAACCAACATACAGACACACATACACACACACACACACACACACACACACACACACACACACACACACACGCATTCTCCCTTTCCCTGGGCTGAGTGAAACATTGGTAATCATGCACAGAATTTTTTTCAATATGAAACTTGTTTTATTTTTTGAAGTCAGTGAACTCTTTAACTAGTTGTATTATGTGTTTCAGATAATGGAAATAGAGCTATGAACATGACAGGCAAGAGCTCTTCATTTGTAAAGCCCTTGTTCACATTACATGACAATCATCATGGAAGGTCGATCCGCAGTTCACTCGATGCAAACTTAATAGTGTTTTAGCCTTCATGAGTGTTTTGTGCTGTTTTTCTGTAGTACTTAAATCTCTGTGACAAATGGAAAGATGACAGATAATAGATATTGTGTAGTGAATTCTCCAGCACTTCACAAAAGGCCCATGCTCTGTCAGAAAAAGATTACTGTAATGATTTTCCTTTATAGTTACGGACTCTCAATATTACAATACAGCTTTTCAGTTTTGCAACTTTTGTGGAACCAAAGAAACTATAGTTTGTTCAAATTTTTATTTTACACTTATGTATAAGTCAAGGTTTGACTATTTAGTAGTTTCTGATTCTGTGGAAGACTTTTGGCTATTTTCTAATTCTATTTGTCATTTTTCTTTATCAGTGATAGGACCCTATATTACATTAGGGATACAAACACTACTTCGGCTGGCTGAAGCTTTTCCTTTGCCTGACATTTTTTAGTTTTACTATTTGCTATATTTTGCATCGTTCAGATATTTACATCATGAAAGACTCCACCAATGCTCTCTAGCTTTTGGTCTTTTCCACACATAGTTTCAGAAACAAACCCCTCAACTATATTCCAATTCCCAATTTTGTTTCTTATCTTCTATTTAGAAAATTATTCTGTGTGTGATTTGTGTCTGTAAATAATACACAGTGGTAATTCAGATTTATTCTTTCCTACATGGATAACAAAGTATGGTTTTACCACCTGTTGTTTGTTTGTTTGTTTGTTTACCACATTAAAATTTTGCTTTATTAAGAGACCATCATTGCCCCAGATTAAATTACCCAATATTCTTGAACTTACTCTTAATTTTTCTTCTATAATCTATTTTTCTAATTAATTCCATGCTGAAAGCATACACTTTTAGTGACTTGTCCATCTACTTTAATGTTTGTTAAAATAAATATGTAGGCTAATCTAATTATTAATAATTATCACAAATAAAACTTTAAAAGTTTATCTTGTTCCAAAACAAACTCTATTTTTATGATAAGAATTATATTAAATGTGTCTATAACTTTGAAAATCGTACTTTTCTCATTATAGTGTGTGTGTGTGTGTGTGTGTGTGTGTGTGTGTGTGTGTAATATTGCTTTGTTTGATTATACTAAGTTGTATGTCTCCCTATTTTACATCAAAGTTTTACCTTTTAATCTGGCCCTAAAGTGTTCTTTTTTTTCTTCTTAATGAATATGTGGGATTTTTTTAGATGTAAAAGAAATAACTATATCAGAGTATATTTTTGTATCCATTCTAAATGTGAACTGATGGCTTCTCTTAAGGCTCTTTCATCCATCTGAGAAAAACAGATGCCATAAACAGAATGTGATTGCTAAGTCCAAACCATGGTGATCCTAGGCAAGACAGTAATAGAAGGCCAAGAAAGGATTGCCCATCTTACTAGGCACAAGATTTTAAGAAAAGTGCAGTCTACAGAAAATGAACAAAAGAAGAAATTAGTTTATTTGCTCCCTTTAATGTTTAGTTCATCTTTTCTTTTGATCAATCATGAAGTACTGTCAATATAATATTAAGAATTTTCATATTTCAATGATTAACAGCAGTTTGTTTTATAATAGTGATTATAGATTACAGCTGAAGGAATTGGAGGCTACTAAAATTTTCCTATATACAAATTAAGTATAACGTGTGCATTTTTGTGCTCAAAATCATTGCATAACTCAAACCTATTCTTGAATCCCTAGAAAGTTAGCCACTGAGTCCTCTGTGTTATATGGGATCAAACAGGGCAATACAAGACAAAGAAGACAGTGACTGAAGGAGCTTTTGTTTTGTTGTGTTGTGTTGTGTTGTTGTTTGTTTTTCTTAATCACTTTGAAAATCTTCAACAGCATTATAGAATGACTCAGAGTCTGAGGGGCCATGTTGAACAACAGAGAGAAAAGCATGAATCTTGCTTTCCTATGCTTTTTCTATTAAAAAAATTAATAAGGACAAGAAAAAGGAAAGGAAAGGCCATTCTAAAGTTCATTTTCTTAGCAATATATTTCCCTCTCATGTCCTCATTTCAACTGATTCTATTGTGAAACAGAATTTCCTGCCTTACAAAAAGTTCAAAATCAGCCAAATTTTAAGGCTCCACTGTAAAACTATCTTCTGTTTGCTGTAATTGTCAACTGGGGGCTTACTGATGAATAAGCTCGCCCTTTCCAGTTCTTTCTGATCTCTGGCTGGCCGGTTAAATTCAGCTATTCTGGCTCAAACTCCTCTTCAAGCTAATTCATTCAGTCTGGTTTCTCTCAGCTTCTCACTTAATTACTCTGCTTGGCCTCAAATTAACTCTGACAATCTTTTCTAATCTTCTGACTCCTTCTTATCATCTGGCTTCAGCTGCCTCAGCTGACCTACACTGACTGCATGGACTCATGAATGAATGCCACTGCACTGCACTCACTGCACTGGCTCCCAACTGACTGACTCAACTCCACTGCAGTGAACTCAACTGTCTGAACAGAACTGACTTCCCCTGCACTACTTTTTAAAAAAATGTTTTACTGGTTATTTTATTCATTTACATTTCAAATATTATCCTTCTTCCCTGTTTCCCCTCCAAAAAACCCCTATCCCATTCCCCCTCACCCTGCTTCTATGAGGGTACTGCTCCCCCACCCACCCACCCACTCCTGCCTCACCATCCTAGCATTCTCTTATGCTGGAGCGCCAAGCCTTAACAGGACCAAGGGCCTCCCCTCCCACTGATGCCAGATAAGGCCATCCTCTGCTACATACACAACTGGAGTCACAGGTCCCTCCATGTGTATTTTTTAGTCCCTTGGAGTTCTCAGGAGTCTGGTTGTTTGATGTTGTCGTTCTTCTTATCGGGTTGCAAACCCCTTCAGCTCCTTCAGTCCTTCCCCTAACTCCTCCACTGGGATCCCTGTGCTCAGTCCAATGGTTGGATCCATATTTGTATTGGTAAGGCTCCTGCAGAGCCACCCATGGAACACTCATATCAGGTTCCTGTCATCAAGCACTTCTTGGCATTCGAAATAGTGTCTGGGTTTGGTTTCTGCGTGTGGGACAGTCTCTGAATGGCCTTTTCTTCAGTCTCTGCTCCACTCTTTGTCCCTGTACTTCCTTTAGACAGGAGCAATTCTGGGTTAAAATTTTGAGAAGGGTGGGTGGCCCCATCCCTCAACCAGGGGCCATGCCTAACCTCTGGATATGGTCTCTACAGGTTCTCTCTCCCCTTTGATGGGTATTTAAGCTAATGCCATCCTTGTTGGGTCCTGGGAGCCTCTTGCTTTCCTGGCATCTGCACTACTCTTAAATAGCTTTTCTTTCCTGTCTGTTCTCCAAAGATTTGGATGAATCCTATTCTGACTCATACTGTCAGATCTTTCTCTGATTTGTCACTTTGTCTGCCCCTCAATTAGACATCACTTTCAAACATGGATGATTCCTTCTACTTCCAAACCAACCTTTCCTACATTGTTTGGGTTAAAGATGTATACTAAGGGTGTGTGTGTGTGTGTGTGTGTGTGTGTGTGTGTGTGTGTGTGTGTATTTGGATTCAAGTGTCTCCCCACAAACCATAGAAACACCAATCTCAGTTAGACAGAGATGGTTTATTGAACACACACCCTAAGAGATTGATCAAGACCTTAGCTCAGAATTCAGGAACTGAGCTACAGCACTGAACATCTTTCTCTATCAGCTTATAAAGGCTAAAACTGAAAAAAAAAACCCACAATGAGCTCATATGAAAGTGCAGGAAGTTCTTCTAAGTGGTCAGCTCTGACTCAGGCCATTTTGGACCTCACAGTTCATATTGACCTTTAATTTGATAGGTCCTATGCTATGTAAAGCTTTGGGGAATTTGTTAGGATTAATAAACCTCATATAAAACATAACAATATGAACTTACTCTGAGTCAAGTTATTATTCTGTGTCAATGACTGGAAGGCATATTATAGCAACAATATGAAATAGCTGACAGGCATGGAACAAAATGGCTACAGTTCTGTTGGGAGGATAGACCTCAACATTTGTATTCTAACCAGAGCAGCTATGTTGCTGGATTAAAAGTCTCTACAGTCGACATTGAATTTGATGCTGTTTGCCTGCCCTTGCTCAAATCATTGTTGGCCTCAAATTTGTTTTAGTGCTTATATGGCAAAAAAGAAAATCACAACTGATAACTCAGTGATTATATGTTGTAAATATCTTATAATAAATGCATGCTATTTCCAGAAGAGGATTTCTGTCTTGGCCTAGGCCTAAGCTGACAGATCTCACTTGGCTCTGAAGTCTTGCTGGCAGACTCCAATTATGCCATTGCTAGCACAGCCTGAGACATGATGACTTCAACAATAAATAGATTACATCAACAAATAGTTCATTAGCAAATATAGGCTAATCTCTTCAAACACTTAGCACTGTGGCCTTCGAGGAACACCTAGAGATGGCATTAAGCCCCAGTAAACTTGCAGTCATACCATGGAGAATTGAAAGCCCTTGACTCAAGTAGACAATTAATTACAGAGTCCTAAGAATCTATCAAAGTACCTCGATGATAGTTTCACTTTGCAATCTTGAGAAATCAGTAAATTCTTGGTCTTCATTTTTTATGGCAGAAAGCAAGAGGAGAAAGCTAAACTATTTCTGCTCAATATTTAATTATTTAATAAATTCAGTCCACCAACTATATGCTCCTGAGGGGGAGCTATAAATAATATTTATACAATTAAATTCTTTAAACAGTCTTGGGTCAAATCTCTTGGCCTTATTACTTATTCATTATGGAAACTTGAGTAACCTAATCTTGCTAATCCAAAACATCTTTAGTCATTAAGTATGGATATTACTGATGTTTACAACTATGTTCAAAGAGGCTTAAATGAAGTAACCCATTGTGTGAGTTGCCATTGTTTTGAAACAAATTATTGTTTTGAAACAAATCGCACAAACAGAGTGACTTAAAACAGTATATTATTACTGTCCCAACATGTAGGGTTCCTGGATTTGATTTTTGTCTCATTCTACTCTTGCATCTTCAACCAATTATAAATTGAAAAGGCAACCATCCTGAATGTCTGGAGGCCAGATAGCATAAACTGACTTAGCACTGCTTCTCGAGGAAAACTGATCCCTCCTTGAAATGGATTTTATCCTTTAGCAGGTATAACTGCATAATGTAGGGATTCCAGGATGTTCCGTATAGGCCTGCTAGTGTTCCTTTGCAGCTTTCCCACATTCTACTGCTCAGTGCACTAAAGAATGTAAAATAAACTTTGCCATTTGCTTCATGGATATGCATTGATCCATAGACAGAACAAGTGAGGGACACAGAGCCAAGAACCAAGGATTTCTTTTTTAATGAACTGCTACATTCTTTGAAGAACTTAAGGGGCTAAAGAAATGGGGTAGCAACTAAGGACATACCGTTCTTACACAGAACCTGAAGTCAAGCAACCAAATTGTCTGTAACTCCAGTTTTTCTTTTCTCCACAGATACCTCCACTCGTGTATACACACACACACACACACACACACACACACACACACACACACACTCACACACACACTTTAAAATAAATAAAAATAAATCTGAAAAATGTGAAGCAAAGCATCGATCACTGTCTCTCTTCATGTTTTGGTAAGAACGAACCAAGGAAATCATAGACTGTGTATAAATCAAAGATGTTGAATTTATATTTGGTTAGATGGCACTGCAAATGATCAGCTGAAAAGCCCGAACTATGTAATTAACACTCCTGGATTATACAGTTAAGAATAAAGAGGAAAAAAAGATAGACACAGTCTTTAATAGGATTTATTTGCTTGAGAAGTCTTTAAGCGTCTTTGCCAAATTAGAGAGGAGTTCCAACTTGCTAATATGTCCTTTATCTTTCTGAGTACCTAGACTCAGAAGACAAAGCATTTGGAAAACGATGAAACTGAAAATAGTTTGTAGTCAATCTAGATCAATCCAGAGTAAATCATTAGAAAAAAACAGTCTGAACTAGCTGCACCTGAGACAGAGATACTGTGATTGGAAAAGCAAATGTGAAGCATTTGGATGTGAAGAAGTTGGCTATTGGGCCTCTTGGAAGACATCCAAGCCTTTTTCGGTTACTTTGAAAGATTTTGACCAAGGGGGAAGGAAATAGGAGGAGGAAAAGGCACATTTACTTCAGTCACAGAATGGACAGATTAATTTAGGAATCAAAAAACTGTGGATGTTTTTTGTAAGAATTTGACATTTAGTGTGAAAGTTGAGACAGGAAGATTAAATATCCAAGAATGCTAAGGGCTATTCGATTGGACTGTGCTATGTAGCCAATAATTCACAACCATTCTTTAACACCAGAGCCACACAGGTGCTACAATTACTCTAGATATGAACATGATAGATCCCTTGACCATGAAAGCCTGTGTTCTTACCTTTAGGTAAAGAAAATAGTAGGAATAATGGGTGGCTTCTGGAACATCAACAAGGCTTAAATATAAACACACCTACCTTATTAACCAGAAGCACTTGTTTTATAAAAATCAATACTGTATGATGATCAGATTATGATCTTGCTTTTATGAACACAGTGAGATAATATCTGGGTTACAGTTCGGAATCCGTAGCTTAATTCTGACTTTGCTGTTAAGCCATGAAATTTCTTTATGGCTCATTATATTCACCTTACAGGGTTATTATTAGCACTAAATATGAAAGTGCATTCTTTTTAAAAAGTTCATTGTTATTTTATCTATATTGATTTATAAACGTTATTTATTTAGCAACACATATATACCTACAAACCTTGCATTATATATTATGGTTTAAGGTAAGATACCCACCATATGGTCATATATTTAAATATTTGGTAGTTGGTTGGTTGAGCTATTTTGAGAGATATAAAACCTGTAGGAGATGAGGGCTGGCAAAAAAAATGGGTCACTTTAGAGGTAAGAAGAAGTCTTGAAGCTGACACTTTCTTCTGTTGTCGACCCAGACTCTCTGCTTCCTGGTCAGCAGCTTGTAAAGAGCCACATTGTCTCATCCCCACCACCATAGATGGAACTTGTTGACGTCTGAATAAAAAATGTTTTCCATAGACCTGAACCTCAGTTAGTAGGTCTATTTTGGGAAATGAGGTGCTGTAGCCTTGCTAAAGGAAATGCATCAGTGGAGGTGGATGCTGAGATCCACTCCATTTGCCTCTCTCTCTCTCTCTCTCTCTCTCTCTCTCTCTCTCTCTCAGATGAGGATATGAGCTTCAAACTTTCTTCATGCCTATCACCGTACATATTTGCCTCCCTACCATGATGAACTCTTACTGCTCTGGGACCATAAAAGCCAAAATGAACTCTTTCTTCCTTGACTTGCTCTGTTGGTGGTAGTTTATCACAGCAATAGAAAAGTGACTAATTCAGAGTCCTAGATGCAATGCCTTCAGTCATGAGAGACTGTGTTCTTTAAACCAAAATAAGTCATTTTTTCATCAATTATTTTCCTTTTGTGCATTCAGTCCCAGCAAAGGAGAAATCAAATAATATGTCACATTAATATAATGAATAAAAATTTATATCATGTTGGTATAATGAATAAAATATTAACATTAGTCTCAATGAATTTACAGGTTATTCTAGGAAATACTGGTAACTAACTACAAAGAAGAATATAAAAATGATAGCAAACTGTTGTGAAGTCTCCAAAGAGGGAAAATTGATTATGAGAAATAGGGAAATTAATGAGTCAAAACAAATGAATAAACAATGAGTAAATTCTGGGCTCTAAACACTTATGAGAAATTTGTGTAGCAAATAATCTGAAACGAAGGCAAACTTAGCATAAACTGAAGACAGGAATGAAACCACTTTAGAAACAACTAACTCTTTGTGACTAAATTGGATGCAGGGGGAGTCTGAGGATAAGGTTCTTCCCTATGGGAATGACCTCCCTGACACTGAACCAAGATGGTATTGGTCGGTCATGGGAAGCCATCAGAGCTTTTGAGCAGCGGGGTAGGTAGCAAACTTAAGTTCAAGAAGGATGAACTTAGCGATGTTAGAAGACAAGATGAGAACCAAACAATACAAAGGAAATATCTTTTTCCTACTTCTCTGGTAGAGGGATAAAGAGACAAAACATGGAGGAGGAAGTAAGGTGAAAAGTTAAAGATAAGAATGGGTTAAAGGACTGTTTCAGAGGACAAGGGGAAAATGCTTTATAATGTACTGAACACTGAAAATGATTTTAAAAAGATGAAGAAGAAAAGAAAGCTTACTCAGATGCTTATCTCTGGAAACTGTATGAATAGTAACACCATTAACACAGACATATTCCCCCCAAAAAGGGGTGCATTTTGTAAGTAAGTAGAAAATGGATTCGGTGTGGAATAAGCTGACTGACAGACCAGCAGGATATCCAGATGGAAATGTCCAGAAGCTGAGACCCAGATGCAGAGTGAGCAATTTATTTTACCTTTCTTCCAGTACAAAATGATGGGATATTGCTTGGCACTTCCCTCCAAGGACCATAGAGAGGATTAATGAGGCAGTGTTCACATTTATTCCACACCAAGGATCAATGAGAGCTTGGCAAAGAATTAGGTTTGAAGTCCCATTACGTGAAATTGAAAACAAAGCAGCTTAGATATGAAAGCCATTGAGGGAGAGAATGCAAACCTGCGAGGCCTTGCTGCAGAACGGAATTGTTCTTAGGCGTTCACTCCAGACATAGCCTTTGTGTGGGTAGGTATTCACCTGTTTTTAGCTGGAAGCAATGGAAGTTTGGCAGCTGTCCTACTGTCTACCATTTTCCTTTGTGTTTCTTTCCAGAGCTTCCAGGACACAGCTCTAATATGACCTTAGGAGTTAGCCAAATAAAGCCACTGCAACATTTCCCATTGAAACACATCTCACTGTTTCTCATTCTATCAATAACATAGACAGGCTTCTGTTAACTACCTCTGTTCTACATAAGAGGAGCTTTGTGTTGGCTTGTGTACCAGTGATTCATGACAACATTGAGATTAAAGTGATCATTTTGGGTGAAGGGGCACCAGGAAATATTCTGGAGATCACTGCCAAGCCAGTAGCCCATGCCTGAGATTCTGTCAATATGTGACTGGGCTCAACAGTACAGGTGTGTCTACAAAATAGGAATCTTCCATAATCATTTAAAATCCTTCACAATTCACAAATCTTATTTTCTTTTCCTCTGCTTTAGAAAGGGTAGAGAAATAATGCCTAGTATAAAAACAACACATATTGAGAAGTCAGATGAGCTGGAATTCAAATTTGTCACTAACTAGATAAGCTGGTTCTGTCCTCTTTTGACCTCAGAGAATTTATTTGTGTGATTCTAACCTTTCTCAACCTTGATGACCTTGTAAGGTATCATGACATGGGATTGGATTTCTGTCACTCATGTTACATAGGAAGACTTTCTGCTTGACTTTTTTTAACCTGTGAAACAAGGACTACATGGCTCACCATAGGCAGTTTAATGGTTGAACGAAATAAAATGAGTTAATGTCTTCAGTCTTGGGTCTCGTACTTGTTATCATTGAATGAATTGTAGTGCTTCCGCTGCTACTGCTGTCACCGGTGGCAGTACGTGATGACTTGAATCAGAGGGCTCACTGTACATCTTCAATATAAATGAACTATGGATATGAGTATCAAAATAAAGAGTGCCTATGTGTTGCAGGTAACAATATAATAAAGGATTGTTTACACAGGAAACTAAAGCCCCAGAACCAGAAATGGATCTTCGTGCATAAGTAAAACATTACCTGGTTTACCTCAGTTTTAGGTTAGAAGGACTAAGAAGTTGTGTAGTTGCTTTTTAAAGAAAGAAACTTCAATAAAATAACTGCTTGGGACGTTTTCAAGCACCCACTCTGTAGTAGAACAGTAGTTCTCAACCCTCCTAGTGCTGAGACCTTTTAATACAGTGCCTCATGTTGTGGTGACACCCAACCATAACATTATTTTTGTAACTACTTCATAACTACAATTTTGCGACTGTTATGAATAATAATGTAAATGTTTTTTGCCAAAGGAGTTGAGACCCACAGGTTGAGAATCACAGTAGCAAAGCTACTCAGTGCAAACTCTGTGGTAGCCTCTCTGATGTTCTTGTGAGCTCTCTAAAGCAAGTCCTAGCTAGACACTGGTCTCCTGTGGCCCTATCCTAAGAAGATCCCCGAATATGAGATTTAAAGACCATGTACAACGTGTTCAGAACTAGAAAAATCAGCAGAGAATGCAAAACTAACACACAGTCCTCCGACCCCCGTAAAGGGGCGTGGGGTGGAGCTGATACTAAAATCTGGTTTCCTAATTGTTTCTTGATTATGTCAATAAAGACAGCAGAAGCAAATCACTAGGCAAAAGAAAAAAGTGGGATTTCCAGGCCCCAGAAGGAAGAGGAATAAAGGCGGGGTCAGGGGCAGGGGGTACTTTTTCTTCCAGGCTTTGAAAGGAGGTGCATGAATCATGTAAGGCAGAATTCTAACATAGGATAGCTGATGAGTTTAGGGCTATAGATTCTGAGCCCAGCAGTTGTGTTATCTGGCTGGTTTTAAAATATTAAGGTTGTCTGGTGTTTTCCATCCGTGGCAACTCAGGTGGGCAAGAGAAAGGGCAATTGTTAGAGGACTGGTGGAGCTAGCAGCTGGGTGGTTGGTCATGTAGAGCGATCACATGGGAAAAGCATGAGCTGCTGGTTTGGTAGCGCTGAGACCAGAGTGGCTTGGCAAAACTAGCCATGGGGCCTGGGTGAGACAGCCATTGGTGGCGGTTGATCTTGGAGCATAGTGTGGGCTGTGGCACTGAGCAAGAAGAAAGCTTGCATTTAAAATTACATAAAACAAACCCCATGGTCCAGTAGCTTCAGGAACCTTCACTGAATGTCAGAGGGGCCTTACTTTTAATATATTTCCTCTGTCTTTGAAAACTAGTTTCTTTTGCAGTATTTTATTTCTTGCCATGTTGGCAAGCTACAGGCTCGAACTATACATTTTTTTAAAGCAGTGTCATTTGAGACTAGAATTGGGAACTATGCAAAAATGACCCTATTTTTCTCCTTGCTACCTGAGATTTCAAGTTGTTGGAACTACAAAAAGCCTTAAATCATTACTAAAGAACAAGTCAGGGCTAGCACATGCTCTTGACATTGCTGTCTAGTATTATTCCTGTTCTCACATAGCCCTTGGTTTCACTGAAGAGCTGAAGACTTCTTTGAACTCCTGCAGGTTCTGCCTTCACCTCTCCAGTGCTGAGCATACAAGTGTGCCTTGTCATATCTGGATCTTCCTGCTTCTTTGGCTGTTTTGTGTCTGTCCCACACCCCTGATTGCAACTCTCCTAAGACACAACCCTAAGGCCTTCCTCACCATTAAACACCCAACTTAGTCATCTCATGATTCAGGGAATATCTACTAAATCTATTCATCCTCAGGAGTTAAGTTCTCTCTCCCAGTAGTATCTACTAAGCTCCCTGGATAAAAAGTAATTGGCCTTAATGATGAAGGTTTGGCCTCATCGCTTATTCTACTTAATTAGTATTTAAGAGAATGAGTCCACATCTCCATTCCAATTGCATTCCTCCCCACAGCCCCTCTAAGAACAAAATATCAAGCACGATGGCATCTAGGGAAGGAGTATAAATTAAACGGAGCCCTTCTCATTGCCTCTTTAAGCGATTCCTTGGAGACTACCACTTATATTTTCTCATACTAGGGCTACCACTGGCAATGTGAAAGAAAAGAAAATTTGCAGTAACACCCACAAGTGTCATTCAGGCTAAGCAAACAAATTAGTTCAAGCTCCCAAATGTATGATGTTTTACATATTAGAGATAAGATAGCTTGAGGTACAAAGAAGTGAAATTTATTTTATGTCAGATATAGAAACAGGCTCATGTTTAGAATATGGTCTTTATCATATATGTTTTAAAATTATTCTTACATGCAGAAAACAATAACTTTAGATAACTTGGTATTGTGCTGGCTAGAGATGAAAAAAATCATTAGAAACCTATCTCAATTTCCTTTATTAGTATCAAAATGCTTTCTTACATTGTGTACAGTATTATTAAATTTGTAACGCATCAAAGATGAGTGTATAGTTGGTCAATTAACTGCTGTGGCTACCTTGACCTCATTCTAGTTATACAGATAATTAGTGTTATCACACATTGCATTACCTCAAAGAGAACAATGTTACAAATAATTTGTGAAAACACAACTGCAGCCTACTGATTTTATTAAAATATAACTGACTGGCAGATTTTAAGCTTATACAAAAAATTAAAATAACTTACTTTTAAAGTTCAAAATGCCTAGAAATATTAATAAGCATGCAGATTCCAAGGTAATATCTACTGTTTCTCACAAAGAATGCATAGTAAAATATTTTCATGCCTAGTCCACAAAATGGATTTTTATGACAGATTAAGCAAAAATCATACATAATGAAACCTTTAAAATATGGATTATAACAAATCCCTGGAAATTAAATAAAACTTATGTGACATGGCAAGTAAATGTGTGTCTTAAAGTTAGAATCAATACTGAAACAATCTAAGCTACAGCACAGAGATTTATGACAGAACAAAGAAAAATTTTATTTTCTCAGAAAGGATAATATTTCACAGCACTGAATTCCAAGAGGAATTCATCAAAGTTTACACACACACACACACACACACACACATATACATGTATATATATATATATATACATATATATATATAATTTCACTAGCTATTAGACAATAAATTAAGACAGAAACTACATTTGCATAGTTAGACTTTATACATATCTATATCAATGAGAAATGCTTTTGAATAACCAAGTTACACGGCTTTCATGTTTCTCCCTGTCTATCAAAGGCAAGCCACAGTTGTTGTCTCTGATGACCAAACAGATGAGAGGAATAAAAGCCATCTAAGGAAAAGACCACACTCAGCATTTGACTGAATGGACTACTTCCAAGCATTGGGAAACCTGCATCCCTAGAGCACGTGCCCTGCATCCCTAGAACACATGTTGCTGTAAGAATGCCTGTGTCTTCAATATGGAGACATATTCCCCAATGAGATAGTGTTTAGTAGGGTAACTTTGAGAGCAGGATCATGAGCTGAAGTGCCCCTAGAAAGGAGTCCAAAAGAAATTTACTTATGCCGTCTTCTATTGAGTACAAGGAAGAGCATACAACCAATGAGCAAAACAGTGAGCACCCAGTAGAAACGAAACTTGACATCTTTTTTCTTTTTAAAAATTATTTATTTATTTACATCCCAAAGACTGTGTTCTCAGAGTTTCTCCAAAACCACCCCTCTCCTTTGCCTCTAAGAGGGCATGCTCCCCACTGCAGTATCCCCAAACCCTAGTGCATCAAGTCTCTGCAGGATTAGGGTCATTCTCTCCCACTGAGGCAGACAAGACAGTCCTCTGCTACATATGTGCTAGGTCCTTCAGACCAGCTCATCTTTGGTTGGTCAGTCTCTAGAAGCTCTCAGGGGTCCGGGTTAGTTGTTGGTCTTCCTATAGTGTTGCCATATCCTTGAAGGTCTTCAGTTCTTCCCTCAACTCTTCCATATGGGTCCCCAACCTCTGTCTAATGCTTGTCTGTGGGTACCTGCATCTATTTCAATCAACGACAGAGTAGAGCCTCTCAGAGGGTTGCTATGCTAGCCTCCTGTCTGCAAGCACAACATAGCATAGCATCATTAATAGCATGAGGGCTTGGTACCTGCCCATGGGATGGGTCCAAAATGGGCTAAGTCACTGGTTGGCTATTCCTTCAGTCTGTGCTCAATTTTTGTTCCTGCATTTATTTTAGACAGGAATAATTTGGGGTCAAAAGTTTCATAGGTGGTTTGGTGTCCCCATCCCTCCACTGGGAATCCTGTTTGACTATCGAATATGATCTCTTCAGGTTCCATTATTTGGCATTCTGGCTAAGGTCATCTGCCTTGACTCCTAGGAGCCTCACTCATCCAGGGTCTCTGGAACTTTTTAGAGAATCTCCATATTCCCCACCCCCCACTCCTGCAGCTGAATATTTCTATTCATTCGCCTCATTCTCTGTGCCTCTCTTCTGTTTTTTGCCATGCCTGATCCTGCTCCCATTCCTCTCACCCTCCCTTCTCCCACCCAGATACCTCCCTCCTTCTGCCTCATATAACTATTTTGTTCTTCATCTAAGTGGGATTCAAGTATCCTCACTTGGACCTTTCTGCTTATTACACTTCTTACAGTCTATATGTTGTATCCTAAGTATTCTGCACTTTTTGGTTACTATCTACTTACCAGTGAGTATATACTATGCATGTCCTTTTGGGTCTCAGTTACCTCACTCAGGACGATATTTTCTAGTTCCACCTATTCGCCTGTGAAATTTATGATGACCTTGTTTTAATTAGCTGAATAGTATTCCATTGTGTAAATGTACTACATTTTCTGTATCCATTCTTCAGCAACATTCTGGGTTGCTTCCAGTTTCTAGCTATTACAAATAAAGCTACTGTGAACATAGTGTCCTTGTGGTATAGAGAAGCATCTTTTGGGTATATGCTCAGGAGTAGTACAGCTGGGTCTTTAAGTAGAACTATTTCCAATTTTCTGAGAAACTGCCAGATTGATTTCCAGAGTGATTTTACAGTTTATAAACTCACCATCAGTGGGGGAGCGTTCCCCTTTCTCCACATCCTCACCAGCATGTGCTGGCACTTGAGTTTTGATCTTAGCCATTCTGATTAGTGTAAGGTAGAATCTCAGGAAATTTACATTTCCCTAATAACTAAGGATCTTGAATATTTCTTTAAGGGCTCCTTAGGAATTCAAGATTCCTCAGTTGAGAATTCTCTGTTTCATTCCGAACCTCATTTTTTTTTTTGATTGAGTTATTTGGATTTTTGGAGTCTAACTTCTTGAGTTCTTCATATATTTTAGGTACTAGCCCTTTGTCAGATAAAGGGTTAATAAAGATTTTTCCTAATATGTAGGTTGCAGTTTTGTTCTACTGAGAGTGTACTTTGCCTTACAGAAGCTTTTCAGGTTCATGAGGTCCCATTTATTAATTCTTGACCTTAGTCCCTGAGCCATTGGTGTTCTGTAGATTGTTTTGGGTAAGATGACCATTTTCATTATGTTAATCCTATCAGTCTTTGAGCATGGGAGATCTTTCCATCTTCTGATATCTTTCTCAGTTTCACTCTTCAGGGACTTGAAGTTCTTGTCATATAGGTCTTTCACTTGCTTGATTAGCGTTATGCCACGGTATTTTATGTTATTTGTGAATATTATGAAGGGCTCCATTTCCCTAACTTCTATTTCAGTCCATTTATTACTTATGTAAAAGAGGGCTACTTATTTCTTTGAGTTAATTTTGTATCCAGCCAAATAGCTGAAGATGTTTATCAGCTATAAGAGTTCTTAGGTGGAATTTTCGGGGTCACTTATATACTATCATGTTTGACTTCTCCAGTTTGTATCCCCTTGATCTCCTTTATTAGTCATATCGGTCTAGACAGAGCTTCAAGTACTATATTGAAGAGATATGAAGAGAGTAGACAGCCTTGTCTTGTCCCTGATTTTAGTGGAAATGCTTTAAGTTTCTCACCATTTAATTTGATGTTGTCTTTATTGTGTTCAGGTATATCCCTTGGATTTGTGCTCTCTCCAAGACTTTTATCATGAAAACTGGCATCTTGATCTTTGAATTTTAACTTGTAGAACAATGGGAAATAAACCACTTTTCTTGAAACTGTCCAGTTCAGGACTGGAGAGATGGTTCATCAGGTAAGGAACTTTCTACTATACCTCATCACCTAAACTTAATGCCTGGGACCCAAGGTGAAACTCGAGAACTGAATGTGACTGCCCAGATCCATGCATTCTGAACAGCAGCCCCAACTGGACTATGATAGTGTAATATCACTGATCATTACAAATTGCTAACATTATTCGCAGTTTTGCAAAACATGGAGTTCAGGGACTTGAGTACTTTCTGAAGTGGTGGTGACCTGGACCTGGACACATCTTTAAAACTTTAACTACCTTTTAATCTGTGCTCACATTGCTTAAGTTATGCACTATTTCTGATTGGGTGACCTCCAGAAATGTACTGTCACTAATTTAGCAATTGTCAAAAGTGTAATTAAATAACTGAATTGTCAAGAATTAATTGGAACACATTATAAGCAAAGCCTAGTCAGCCTTATGGTCAGAGTTTATAATAAGATTTTATTATCAGGGCAGAGAATAGAGATATGACTAGTTACAATGACTTATAGAGGCCAGCTGTAGAATTTTTTAGGATACTCACTAGTAGTCAATTTGGGTTTCAGTTACCTTGAAATCTTTGAATAATCAGTATTCATGTTTTTGTTAGAAACCAACAATGTTTGGACAACAATTGTATAGATAACATAGTTCATACTTTTTACAAAAATGAATTTAACAGTTATTTTTCTATATGCTAGGAAGGAATGATTACAGATAGCAACTAATTATTTAAACTAGCACCAATGCAGAGGTAAGTGTAAGTATTTTAAAACGATAAATGCAAGATGTATTTTAAAAATTTGAAAGAAACAATCAAAGAAAATTAAGGTATTCTGCATGTATGGACAAAAGGCTTGACATGTCAAGATGTCAGATCTTTCTAATTTGATCTATGAGATCGTGATAATCCCAATCAAAATTCCAGTAAATCATTTTTACAATATCAACAAGCTAACTCTTAGATTTATATGAAAGGCAGATGACCCAGAAGAGCTGCCATGATATTGAAATAGAAAAACAAAGTTGGAGAACTAGCTCTGCTTGACTTCAGGATTTACTCTAAAGCTATAGTAATAAAAATAATGAGCAAAGAGATAACTGCAAAATATTAGATAAAGAAAATAAGAGCTCTATTTTGGAGAAGGTACCATGAGGTGCTGAGTAAAGGGGCCGTCTGAAAAATATTCCACCTGGGTATCCATCCCAAATATGCATTTGGTGCAGTCACCAAAGGTAGACGCTGATGTGGATGTCAAGAGGTGCATGCTGACAGGAGCTTGATATAGCTGTCTCCTTAGAGGTCTGCCAGAGTCTGACATATTCAGAGGTGGATGCTCACATCTAACCATTGAACTGATCAAGGAGTTCCCACTGGAGGAGTTGGAGAGAAGACTGAAGGAGCTGAAAGGGTTTGTGGCCCCATGGGGAGAGCAACAATACCAACCAACCAGAGCTCCCAGGGTCTAAACCACAAGCTTGGGAGCACATAGGGTGGGATCCATGGCTTCTGCTGTATATGTAGGGGAGGATGGCCTTGTTGGGCATAGGTGGGAGGAGAGATCCTTGGTCCCATGAAGGCTAGACACTGAGTGTGGGGAAATTTGAGGGTGGAAAGGTAGGAGTGGGATGTGGGGGCACATCCTCACAGAAGCAGGAGGAGGGGGGATGGGATAGGGGGTTCCTGGGATGGGGGAAACGGGGTAAGGGGATAATATCGGAAATGTAAATAAAATATCTAATAAAAAAGAAACTGAGAGCTCAGAATAGATTCACACAGATATTGTCAACTGACATTTAACAAATAACAAATGAAATTTAATATATAGATTGTAGTATTAGGAAAAAAAACAGTGCTAGTACGATTGGATGGAGACATGTAAAAAGAAAAAATGAATCTAGGCCTTCACGGATGCATGTCTCTTAAATCCTAACATTTGGGAAACTGAGGCAGGAAGATCACAAGTTTGAGGACAACTTGACCAACATAGCAGTCTCTAGGCAAACTTATGCTACAGGGCAATACCCTGTTTCAAGAGGAAAACAAAAAACAAACAAGCAAAAAGAAAGCAACAAGTAAGAGGTGAGGAATGGGGATATGGTCCAGTAGTGGAACATGTGCCCAGCATCTTTGATGATTTGATCTCCAACAAACAGAGGGTATTTGGGGGAAGGAAAAAAGGAAGGAGGAAAGAAAGGGAAGGAGGACGGGAGATGGGGGAAATGAATCTAGACACAAACCTTATATCCTTCACAAATGTAATTCAAAGTACATCCACCAGCCTAAATGTAAAAGAAAAACTATAAAATTTGTAGAAATCTATGTAGAAAAAATCTATGCAACCATAGGTTCAGAAATAGTTTTAAGAAACAACACTAAAATCATGGCTTGTAAAAAGAAAAAATAATAATAATTTGTATTGTATTGGAATTTAAATTTTCTATTGTAACAGACACTGGTAGAAATAAATGCAAAGGCAAGGCAGATTCTAAGAGTAAGCATTTACAAAATGCATACTTTATAATAAGACACATCTGAATATTAAAAAGAATTCTTTAAACCAACAATGGAAAAAACTAGCTATACAAATGGACAAAATATCAATAAACCAAGGATGTGACAAATGTCAAATAAGCAAAGGAAAATCTATTCAATACCATGTGTCATTAGAGAGGTGTAAATTAAAACCACAAGAAACTGGTACACACTGATAATACATACTAATATTAGTACAGAAGAGATTGCTAGAAAAACAGTAGGAGGAGGGCAGAAAAGAATAGATGACACAGAGTGACCCTACAGCAGTAACACTAGTCCAGTAAATATTATAATGGTAGAAATGTGGACAGTACACACTCATCAAAGTCTATAGCATTTACTATGGGCTTTAGTCAATAATAATTCATCAACAGTGGTCCATATGCAGTCACAAGCCTACTATAACAATATAAAATGTTAAACTTGATGTTGACAAAGAAAAACTTTCTCAATTTTTCCAGTAAACCTACCATTGCTCTAAATTAGTTCTAAAAAGTTGTGAAGACTCTAACTTGCCCTTTGGATTAAGTGAAATCTTTCCATACTTTATCACTGCATGCAAACAAGCATCATGGGTCAAAGGATTATTGAGGTTTAGGTTAAGACAAAACTTCTCTCAGGAACTATATATGAATGGCTATTGTGGTACAAACTAATTATACTTTACATATCTATAAAAATCAATTAAGAATCTGAGGAAATATTTCTTACCTTAGCTCTACATATTCAGACATCTTTCCACATATTAACAAATCATCTCAAACTAAAGATTGTAGACTTATAGCTCCCCTCCTAGACTTAGGTATAGACAGGAATTTATCAAGAGCTGAAGGGATGGCTCATCAACTAAGCACACGTGTAGCTTTTCCAAAAGACCAGAGATCAGTTCCCATCACCATTGTCAGGGGGCTCACAACTGCCTGCAACTTTGGCTCCAGGTGATATGATATGATGCCCTCTAATGACACCTCTCTAACATGCCT
>JANHMN010000014.1:28365540-28411384 GCA_030674055.1 Rhabdomys pumilio
GTGTGTGTGTGTGTGTGTGTGTGTGTGTGTGTGTGTGTGTGTGTGTGTGTGTTTGAAGAGTTACTAACACTGTGATGACAGCAGTAAGGCTGTAAATATGGGATGTCATCTCTTCTCCCATTGCAGAAACAATTAGAAAGTAAAATTTAAAGAATCAAGAAAGCCTCCTCCATCAGGCTTATGGAAAAACTGCTGGGATCCAACTTCAAAGTCTCTAATTCAGTAGATCTTGGAAGGGGCAACACACATGTTTTCACTGTGTAACTCCACTGCATCCTTGGCTGTGGATACACCATCAAAGCATTTGGCATTGCACCTGTCTTCATGTTACAGAACAACTACTGCCTGAAACTCACTAAGTCAGATCTAAAGTTATTGTCTGTTTAAGATGTGTTCTCACCGTTCATGCAAAATAGTTTTCTCTGATAGGAACATAATATATTAATTACAGAAAACAAAGACTATTTCTAGTATAGACCCCTAAAGTTTCTTGTAATTGTATTTAAAACAGCATGCTACAGTTTGTTTACTAAGATATATTCCTCATTTTTTTATTTTGTATTTTAGGTTAGCATACAATGTAATAATTTTATCACAGTATCTTCATATTTGTGTCATTGAATTTTGTTCCCAAACTACTCTTTCCTAAATTCTGTCTCTATTCTGGTTGGTTTCTTTCCTTCCTATAAATTATTCTTCCCTTCTTCTTTCTTATCACATGTATTTTATTATCATATTTCATATGTTCCAGATAGATAGGTAGGTAGGTAGATAGATAGATAGATAGATAGATAGATAGATAGATAGATAGATGTTATTTCATTTTAAAAGTATATGTGCATGTGTGCCTCTGTATGAATGTCTGTGTGTGCCTGAGAGTGTCTGGCACTGTGTATGAGTGTGGTGTGTGTGTGTGTGTGTGTGTGTGTGTGTGTGTGTATGTGTGTGTGTTTCTCTCTCTCTCTCTCTCTCTCTCTCTGTGTGTGTGTGTGTGTGTGTGTGTGTGTGTGTGTGTGTGTGTGTGTGTGTTTTATTTTTAGTTCTAACATTTTACCTGCAAAGGCCCTGAGTTCATTTTTTACTTTGGCTGCATAAAACTCCTTTGTGTACATGGACCACATTCTCTTTTTTCTTTTTCCATTCCTCTGGGTTTATGGTACACATGTAATATATATAGTGTAATATATATAGTAATATATAGTACACATGTAATTATATAGTAAAAAAATAGTATGTACATTTACATGGATGCGTGTGCATGTGAAGGTCCCTGGTATTAATGTTGAAGATCATCCTCAATCACTCTTTCAAGCTACTTAATGAGTTAATTCTTTCAATCAAACTCAGAACTCACTTACAGGCTAGTCTCCCTAGCCAGCTGACTCTGGTGATCCCATATTCTGACAAGGGACCACCGCAACAGACAAGCATTTACTACACATCTTCCAGAGAACCATACTCTGCTTCACAGGCTTGCATAGAAAGTATGTAGCTGCTTCTGGTCTGAGCCTGAGCACTGAGCAGATCCTGGGTGGCAGCTCTGCCCCCAATCTCTAAGAATCTAGAGGAAGCGGGGCTCCTAGGTACTCTAGCACTGGCATTATCTTAGGTAAGCAGACAGCAATGCCTGTCCCAAACAGGGAGTAACTGGAACCCACTAGGACCCAGGAAGTCACTCCTGGCCCGGAGCACTGAGCAGATTTTGAGCCCCAGCTCTTACCCCAGTAGTAACACCCACCCCACACAGTTCTGATAAAACTAGGACAATAGGAAAGACAGGCTCCAGTCAGACACAAGGCAGGTAGCACCAAGGAGATCCAGATGACAAAAGGCAAGCGCAAGAACTTAAGCATCAGCAACCCAGGGTACTTGGCATCATTAGAACCTAGTTTTCCCACAAGGAAAAGTCCTGGATTCCCCATAGTACTAGGAAAGCAAGATTCAGATTTAAAGTCACTTCTAATGGTGATGATAGAGGACTTTAAAAAGTACATAAGAACACGTTCAAAGAAATTGAGGAGAACACAGGAAAACAGGTAGAAGCCCTTAAAGAGGAAACACAAAAATCCTTTAAAGAAATACAAGAGAACACAAACAAACAGGTGAAGGAATTTAACAAAACCATCCAGGACATAAAAATGGAAGTAGAAACAATAAAGAAATCACAAAGGGAGACTACCCTGGAGATAGGAAACCTAGGAAAGAAATCAGGAGTCATAGATGCAAGCATCACCAACAGAATACAAGAGATAGAAGAGAGAATCTCAGGTGCAGAAGATACCATAGAAAATATTGAAACAACTGTCAATGAAAATGCAAAATGCAAAATGTTCTTAACACAAAATATCCAGGAAATCCAGGACACAATGAGGAGACCAAACCTAAGGATAATAGGTATAGATGAGAGTGAAGATTCCCAACTTAAAGGGCCAATAAATATCTTCAACAAAATTATAGAAGAAAACTTCCCTAATCTAAAGAACAAGATACCCATAAACATACAAGAAGCCTATAGAATGCCAAATAGACTAGACCAGAAAAGAAATACCTCCTGTCACATAATAATTAAAACATCAAGTGCACAAAACAAATAAACAATATTAAATGCAGTAAGGGAAAAAGGCCAAGTAACATATAAAGGCAGACCTATCAGAATTACACCAGACTTCTTACCAGACACTATAAAAGCCAGAAGATGCTGGACAGATGTCATACAGACCCTAAGAGAACATAAATGGCAGCTCAGGTTACTATACCCAGCAAGACTCTCATTTAGTATAGATGGAGAAAACAAGATATTCCATGACAAAACCAAATTTACACAATATCTTTCCACAAACCCAGTGTTACAAAGGATAATAGCAGGAAAGTTTCAATACAAGGAGGGAAATTATACCCTAGAAAAAGCAAGAAAGTAGTCCTCTTCCAACAAATCCAAAAGAAGATAGCCACACAAAGATAATTTCACCTCTAATAACAAAAATAACAAGAAGCAACAATCACTGTTCCTTAACATCTCTTAACATCAATGGACTCAGTCTCCCAATTAAAACACATAGGCTAATGGACTGGATACATAAACAGGGCCCAGCTTTTTGCTGCATACAGGAAACCCGCCTCAGTGACAAATACAGACTCTACCTTAGAGTAAAAGACTGGAAAACAATTTTTCAAGCAAATGGCCCTAAGAAACAAGCTGGAGTAGCCATTCTAAAATCTCCAGCCTGAGAACGCAAAGGGAGGGACCCATGGCTCCACCTGTATAGGTAGTTGAGGGTGGCCTTGCCAAGTATCAGTGAAAGTGGACAGCCTTGATACCTGAAAGTTCAGATTCCCTAGTGTTGGGGAATTTCAAAAGCAGGTAGGTGGGAATGAGAGGATGGTGGGAACATACCCTCATAGTAATTGGAGGAGGGGGGATGGGGTAAGGGGCTAGGCATCAGTGGAAGTAGAGGGCCTTCGTGTCTGAAAGTTTAGATTCCCTAGTGTTGTGGAATTTGAGAACAGGGAGGTGAAAATGGGAGGATGGTGGGAGTACACCCTCATAGAAACTCCCAGAATTATATGGATTAGACATGATAGAGGCAGGCTGCCAGAAAACTAG
Source organism: Rhabdomys pumilio (assembly GCA_030674055.1). Taxonomy (NCBI): domain Eukaryota; kingdom Metazoa; phylum Chordata; class Mammalia; order Rodentia; family Muridae; genus Rhabdomys; species Rhabdomys pumilio. The sequence continues at coordinate 28,369,145 of JANHMN010000014.1, forward strand.
ATTCCAGAATTCAAACAAAAATTATCTTGATACTAAAATTTGTTTTGAGAATTGTATATTGCAGAATACACAGCATCAGTGTATCTGCTCATCAAGTGAGTGGAGCAGACCTGCTCAAACCTCTGATGTTCAATGCAATGTCTGGAATTGCACCTGGATGCAGTGAAGACACAGACATCAGAGGCTTATCAGTTTACTCTTCCCTCTGCCCCTCTTCTAATATCTCAATGCCCATAATCAGCTTGAAGAAGTTAATGAAGAGTCTGCGCCCCTATTCCCTGGGCTTGGGGACCGAGGTGGTAAATTTAGGGGTGTCTCTCTAGGGAAAAGTAGTAGTTTTGTTGGAACAGGGAGGATTAGCTAGGATTTATTGCATAGCCATAACCTATTCATAGAAATATGTATAATTGTTGATAAGATGAAGTTATAATTTCTTAAATGGTACAAAATTTACTTTGATTTCAAATTTAAAGTTTTCATTGGTATGACCTTCTTATTGATATAAAAGTGAGATTAATATTGTTACTCTCATAGGCATTATGCCTATATAACACATTTAGGAATACAAGGCTAGACCCAGTCCTTCTTTAACTTTTTTAACTGATTTGAGATGGTTAGCCTGTGAATTAATGGCCTATAGCAAATTCATGGCTCTGAGTTTATTGTTAGGGTGTTTTCTATATTTTATTTAGCTGAGAGGAGTTAACAAACAATAGTCCAGATTGACTTACATAAATAGTTGGTTTTCAAAACGTTAGAAGTCCACAGAATTGACATTACAAATATTTCTGTATTAATATCCATTTTGATTAGAGACCTGTCTGCTCCTAATAGCTTCCTGTCTTGGATTCTAAGAAGAAATTGAGCACCTTGGGAGTTATTCCAGTTGTGGTGAGACAGCCATTAGGCAAGAATTGCCTCTTTTCATCTACAGACAAATCATTGTCCAGAAAAGGACACACTTGCAGAATAGTTGACTGATTATATCTGCCAAGACAGAGTAATCAGCCCTTAATAATTCTGCATCACTTGGTCTGTCAGATGATCCTGGGCTGAAGATCGAATGCTCCAACATTCTGTAGCATACGGACTGTCCTGGTGCTCAGTGGTTTCTATAACTTGACTAAGTTTTAGAAGCTATGCTTGGTGTTTTACATAATTTCAGCTAACTCAGTCATTCTGGATTTCTGACAGGGTTGAAGACTTATAGTCTCATAGCCAATCCCGGCTATTTACTTTGAGAGAAAAGGTTTGAGAGGATGATTTTCAGCTGACATTCATTCTAAAGCCAAGAAAAAAAGCCAGGTTCAGAATTAAGTCTTTTAGTTAGGAGGGATGACAGAGGTTCTGTTTAGTCAACAAAATGATGGACTGGGTATTAGGTCTATCTTGTACCTTACTGACACAAATTGGTATAGTTATGCTCTAACTGTATTATAAGAGAAAAGTTTTATTTTAACAGAAACAGTGATATGTAGAAGGAGCTAAGGTTGGAGGAGTAAGGAGAGGAAGATAAGGGGAAGGAGAGGAGAAGGAGAGAAGGAGCTAGGTGACAAGAAGGGGGGGACACTGAGGTGGATGTTTGCGTGTCTCCACCAGTCAAAGATAGTTGATATATCTAGGTTGGGTATTGGGTTATATTTCTGATTGATATTGAGCATTACCAAACTTATAAAGCCTTTGATTAACATTTAAAAATAGTATAAAAACAAAAAGGAGAAGTGGGGATGGGATAGGGGTTTTTTAGGGAGGGGAAATGGGAAAAGGGGATGGCATCTGAAATGTAAATAAAATATCCAATAAAGATTTTCACATTTAAAAAAAGAAAGAAAGAAAGAAAGAAAGAAAGAAAGAAAGAAAGAAAGAAAGTGGCCACTGAGCCATCTCCCAAGACATGTAGCACATTTTTATTCACCCATTACCTATTTAAAAATAATCTAGATTAGTTCTTTTACTTGGCTATTCTGAATAGTGCAGTTATAAATATAGCTGCAAGAGTATCTCTGTGGTATTAGTTCTTTGCGTATGTGCTTATTAGCACCACTCGGTTTTGTGAGGAACCTCCATACTTATTTCTAGGTAGACTGTGCAATTTACATTTCACTAGGAGTAAATAAGAATTTTTCTTAGTCAGGGCTTTACTGCTGTGAACAAACTGCAGGACCAAGGCTACTCTTGTAAAGGACAACATTTAATGGGGGCTGGCTTACCTTTTCAGAGGATTAGTCCATTTACATTATGGCAGGGAGCATGGCAGTGTCCAGGCAAACATGGTGATACAGAAAGAGCTGAGAGTTCTGCATCTTGATCCAACTGTCTCCAGGAAAGAGACTGGACTCCTCAGGCATCAAGGAAGAAGCTCTCTGCCGCAATGGGTGGAGACTGAGCATAGAACAAGACCTCCAAAGCCCACTACTACAGTGACACACTTCCTCTTAAAATGCCACATCTTCTAACAGCACCATTCCCTATGAGCCAAGCATATTCAAACCACCACAGAGTTTCTAGTTTCCCATATCCTTGACAGAATTTGCTGCTGTTTGTTCCTTTTTTGTGATAATATTGCAACTGGGGTGAGATAATGCTCATAGGAGTTTTAATGTGTGTTTCTCCGTGGCTAAGAATGGAAAACAAAGATTTTTAGTATTTTGTTGCTGTCATTCCAAAGCATGTAAGTATTTATCTCATTGAGTTGAGTTAGATTGGATTTGAATGGTTGATCATAAAAACTGTTACTTGAATCCTTAACTTGAATTCTATTTTTTTTAAAATCATGAAATAAATGTTAGCTTGGAATTAAGATAGAATGTAACAATATTCCTAAAACATATTGTGGTCATTTTTACTACATATTATTAAAAAAACTCAAAATATTTATCATCTCTGAAAACATTGAAGACGTTCCACATTCTGCAGTATCAAATATTCAGGCAAGATTTTTTAATGTAAATATAAGTACATCCATGTTATTAATATGAAATTTTTGTTTCTGCCTTTAACAAATAAGCTTATATATATAATATATATATATATATATATAATATATGTATATGTGTGTGTGTGTATAAAACAAACAATTTTTAAAATAAATTTATTATTTACTTTCAGTGAATTTTTTATTTGTATCTCTATTTCATCCACCTATGCTGTCATGTAAAAATTTCTAGACACAAAGAGAACATTGAGTGGAAGCCGTTAATATACTCTGGTCTAAACCACAGGATCATCAGCCTAACTACAGTATTGATTTTGTCCAACAGATGGTGTAATTTTAACCTAAACTCCAAGGCATTAATAGACTTATAATGCAGACTTCTATCTATTGTATCACACAGAGAACCATTATCCTTGAGAATGCTGTGATTTACCTGGAAGGAAGAAAAGATTTCTAGAATTCTCCTGTCTATCTATCATCTTTACTGGTACATTTGAAAGGGCCAAATGGACACAAAGGAGGCAAGATTTAGAGCACTGAGTGTGGTGAAGCAGGTTAACACTTCTTGGGTTCCATGGCTGTAGGCAGATGAAGACAGGAAGTACAAAGATGGCTTCCTAAGGCATGAAAGTTTGTCTCTTTTAGAAAGTTGAACAATTAGCGCAATAGCCCAAGGAAAGGAATATTATACATTCTGGAGTTAAAGCTGATCCATACACAAGAAAAAGGTGACAGTGGTTTGTTTGGATCTGTAAAATGAGACCAGGTTTTACATGACAGATTTTGCCTCAGCACTCATGAAACTATCTGGATCTTTGGGAAGAAGCTTATAAAGAGGCCAAAATATTTGGATACTAAAAATTAGATTAACCAACTCTAGCATTAACAGATTCATTGTACCAAAAAAAAAAAAAAATCACAGTAGAACTGGAGAAATGGCTCAGTACTTAAGGTGCTAGGCTAGTATGGAGACTCAAATCTGAATCCCTAATATTCATATAAAAGTTGATATATATGATAGGCACATTTGTAACTAGTGATAGGTGGAACCTGGGAGCTCATTGGCCTATCAATCTAGCTGAAAGAACAGAATCACAGTTCAGTGAGAGACACTGTCCTAACACTAAACCATTGAGAAAGATATCTTGATGTTAAGTTTTGCCTACACACACACACACAAATGCACATGCATACACATATACATTTTTTAAAAAAATCACAGTGTTCTCCGTATCATTTTAGCCTCATAACACAGGTGATTCAATTCTATTTCTGTGACATAATAGTTTCTAACTAAAAACACCATAACTAAAAAGCAACTTGAGAAGGAAAGAGTGTATTTCAGCCTACAGTTTGTGGTTCACTGTATAGGGAAATTAGGGCAGAAACACAAGGCATAAACTTGCAGGCAGACACTGAAGCAGAAACCAGTTGTAGAGGAACGATAATCACTGGCTTCCTTCTCATGGCTTGCTCAGCCTGCTTTCTTATACAACTCAGGATCACATGGCCAGGATGAAACCACTCCCCATGATCTGAATTCATTCACATCAATTATTAATTAAGAAATTGTTTGAGAAGAGCAACAATACCAACCAACCAGAGCTCATGTGGGGGAGGTGGGAGTGGGAGGGTGGGTGAGGGCACATCCTCATAGAAGCAGGAGGAGGGGGGATGAGATAGGTGGTTCCTGAGTGGGGAATTGGGAAAGGGGAATCACATCTGAAATGTAAATAAAATATCCAATTAAAAATTTTTTAAAAAGAAAGAAATTGTTACTCTTAAGGGGATACTTTCTCATTTGTACTTTCCTTTTTTTAGATAACCCTAATGTATGTCAAGTGGAAAAAAAAAAAAGCAAAACCCAAGAATCACATCATATTGTGGTAGATATGAAAACCCATTATTCTCTCTCATTTATGTGAAAATAGAAACTTGCATTGGACTATGTGAGATGTTAGTGTTTTCAGACATATTGGAGGCAAGAGATACCACGAGATAGAGGCTCTAGACTTTCTGATGGACAAGGATGTTGGCTCCCAAACTGATTAATTGAAAAATTAAAGAGATGTGACCAAATTAGTCTTCTGAGGTAGTAGAGCATTTCATGTCAATTACCTACTTTTTGTTCAATTACCTGTGGTTAGCTGGCTCATTGGCTAGATTGTGATGCTAAGAAAAACAGAAGAGATTTAATTTTGCACTTGGAAAGCTAGGTTGGTGGTGATCACAGACTGTAGATTCTCTCTGAACACGAACCAGTAGTTTCACAAAAGAATGGTGGTAACAAAAACTGCATACATGAAGAGATTGTGGCTGATGTGTGCAAAGTCATCATCATAGCTGGAATAAACAACCCTAAATATGTGTCTGATGCCAGGGGGAGTTGTCCCAATTTATATTACAATTACAGCACTATTCTAAAAAAAAAACAGAGTCCCAAATTCACTGAAAACCAGCACTTTTCCTCTTACAGAGAGCATTAAAATTCATTCATCAAATTGACTGAGCAGCTGACAGTATACCATAGTAAGTACTTTACAATATCATACATTTGAATATTAAAACAACCATATGTGACAAGTATTATCTTCTAATTACATGTGTAGGGGACATTAAAGAGATTTTGCAATTTAATTTGATTGCAATTTGAACAATTTGCTAAAAAAAGGTTCTGAGTCATTAGGATCGTACTATCAAAACAAGCTGTTTTATCTACTTAGTATGGCTTCTACTCAGTCCAATCAGTAAAGGCATAATAACCAAGGTCGAGTTCTTATAAAAGCTGACTTTCACTCATGTGATTATAAATTAACATTTTGCCTAATGAATATCTCTGGGATTTTTGAGTAGCTTAATCTGAAAACTCTAAAACCTGTCTTCCTATGGAATTTATTAATGTATAGATTATGTGTTCTGCCTAAGAGTGTAAGTCCATGTTTCATTAAAATTCTCTAATGTTCGTTGATATACAATCATGTGCCTAAATCACTAATTTATTCATACCCTTTGTCATGGAAACATGGAAAGGCATCAAGTTAGCCACAGCTTCTAGTGTTTTACAAAAGAAGAAACATTGAAAGCCTTCCTGATTTCAGCTACAGACATTGTAATAGAGTAATGCAAAATATTCTTAGGAAATTTCTACAGTGAATAGTTCAGTAAAGTGTGCATATTATTAGCATCATCTTGTGATCTTTTAAAAACTAAGTAAACTTGCATAAATACCAGAGAAAACGAGATATAAAATCTCTAAACACATTCCAGAAGCTACCTTTCTTCCCCTTGCCAGTTACTACCCTAACTTATTTCATCCCAGAATATCCACTATCTAACTTAAGATACTCATCTATGGATAGAAAAGAGCTGGAGAAGACCCTCCGTGGTATAGCATTTGTCTAGTCTATACGACATTCTGGGTTTGATTTCTAGCATAGTACAAGTCAAAAAGATTTAAAAGATAGCAAGGTAGTTAGACAGATGGCTCAATGGTTAAGATAACTTGCAGAGGAGCCAGGTTTAGTTCTCAACACCACATAACAGTTCACAACCACCTACAACTTCAGTCCCAAGGAGACCCAACACTCTCTTCTGACCTCTGTGGGTTCCTGTATGCCTGTGGTGTGCGCATGCCCATACACACATGCGTACACATTCTCACACACAGAAAATAAATAAATAGATAAATAATATTAAAATGTGGCATGACTTATTTTAGTGTTTGCTATTATTTCATACATGGAGTTGCACTATATCCATCCATGCCACCATTTTTAGTCTATTCTAGGTTTGAAGAACATTTTGTTCTATCAAATGTAACCTTCTGTACTTGAGATATGCTGGTTGTTTATATTAATCACATCAGTAAAACATCTCACTATACCACTGGAATTAGTTTTACTTAAATAACTAGAAACACAGGCACAGGAAACTGACTGTTCCAATGAGAAATTGTCACAGTTCAGAAGCCCCTACACAGACATGTTGACTTGATATACTATGGTACCTTAAATGGGATCTTTGGAAAGAAAAGTAGTGCTCAGAACACTGAAATAAACCTAACTAAAATGGTGTTTATTTAATAAGAACACATCATTATTGGTTCATTAGCCATTCTATGTAGAGTAATATGAGAAAAAACTGGGTACAAGATGTACACAAATTCCTATACTACCTTGGCAGTTTTAAAATAAACCAAAAACAGTTTTAAAAACAAAAGTTTATTTGAATAAGAAGGTATGGACTGACACAGAAGTGAGTGTTGAAAAAAATGAAGTAATCTCATCTATAAAGGAAAAAAAAAAAAAAAAGAAACTCAAGAGGAAATTGCAAATGACTTGTGAGGTTGGCCAGACCACTACAGCAATTTGTGACCTAAATGCAAATGACAAAATTTAAATAGTTTTCTAAATTAAAAAAAATCAAATCACCAGGCAGTTTGTTAGGTAAGGAGACAGCAACATTTGCCCCAAACAGGGAGTAACTGGGACCCACTGGGACCCAGGAATACGCTCCTGGCCCAGAACACTGGTTCCTTCAGGTCTGGGCCTGAGCACTGAACAGATCTTAGGCTTCAGCTCTAACCCCAGTAGTAACACCCACCCCACACAGTTCTGACACAACCAAAATAATAGGAAAGACAGGCTCCAGTCAGAGACAGCACAAGTAGCACTAAGGAGATCCAGATGGCGAAAGGCAAGCACAAGAACAGGAACATCAGCAACCCAGGGTACTTGGCATCATCAGAACCTATTCTCCCACACAAGAAAGTCCTCAATTCCCCATATCACCAGGAAAGCAAGTTTCAGATTTAAAATCACTTCTAATGATGATGGTAGAGGACTTTAAGAAGGACATAAACAACACTCTCAGAGAAACTGAGGAGAACACAGGTAAACAGGTAGAAGTCCTTAAAGAGGAAACACAAAAATCACTCAAACAATTACAAGAGAACACAACCAAACAGGTGAAGGAATTTAACAAAACCAATTAGGACATAAAAATGGAAGTAGAAACAATAAAGAAATCACAAAGGGAGAGGAGACTACCCTGGAGATAGAAAACCTAGGAAAGAAATCAAGAGTCATAAATGTAAACATTACCAACAGAATACAAGAGATAGAAGAGAGAATCTCAGGTGCAGAAGATACCATAGAAAATATTGACACAACTGTCAAAGAAAATGTGAAATGCAAAAAATTCTTAACACAAAACATCCAGGAAATCTAGGACAAAATGAGAAGACCAAACTTAAAGATAATAGGTATAGAAGAGAGTGAAGATTCACAACCTAAAGAGACAATAAATATCTTCAACAAAATTATAGAAGAAAACTTCCCTAATCTAAAAAACAAGATGCTCATAAACTTACAAAAAGCCTACAGAACGCCAAATAGACTAGACCAGAAAAGAAATACCTCCTGTCACATAATAATCAAAACACCAAATGCACAAAACAAAGAAAGAATATTAAAAGAAGTAAAGGAAAAAGGCTAAGTAACATATAAAGGCAAACCTATCAGAATTACACCAGACTTCTCACCAGACACTATAAAAGCCAGAAGATGCTGGACAGATGTCATACAGACCCTAAGAGAACATAAATGCCAGCCCAGGCTACTATACCCAACAAAACTCTCAATTACTATAGATGGAGAAATCGAGATATTCCATGACAAAACCAAATTTACACACTATCTTTCCACAAACTCAGCATTACAAAGGATAATAGAGGGAAAGCTCCAATACAAGGAAGGAAACTATACCCTAGAAAGAGCAAAAAAAAGTAATCTCAACAAATCCAAAAGAAGATAGCCACACAAACAATGCCACCACTAGTAACAAAATTAACAGGAAGCAACAATCTCCACTTCTTAATATTTCTTAACATCAATAAACTCAATTCCCCAATAAAAAAGACATAGACTAACAGACTGGATAAGTAAACAGGACCCAGCAATTTGCTGCATACAGGAAAACCACCTCAGTGACAAAGACAGACACTACCTTAGAGTAAAAGGCTGGAAAACAATTTTTTCAAGCAAATGGTCCTAAGAAACAAGCTGGACTAGCCATTCTAATGTTGAATAAAATCAACTTTCAACTTAAAGCTATCAAAAAGGATAAGGAAGGACATTTCATACTCATCAAAGGAAAAATAAATGAACATGATGTCTCAATTCTGAACATCAGGGACTAGACAAGGCTGCCCACTCTCACCCTACCTATTCAATATAGTACTGGAAGTTCTAGCCAGAGCGATTAGACAACAAAAGGAAGTCAAAGGGATACAAATAGGAAAAGAAGGAGTCAAAATTTCAATATTTGGAGATGATATGATACTATAATAAGTGACTCCAAAACTTCCACCAGAGATCTTCTAAACCTGATACTTTAGCAAAGTGGCAGGATATAAAACTAACTCAAACAAATCAATAGCCTTTCCCCACTCAAAAAATACACAGGCTGAGAAAGAAATTAGGGAAACGACACCTTCACAATAGTCACAAATTATATAAAATACCTTGGTGTGAATCTAACCAAGCAAGTAAAAGATCTGTATGACAAGAACTTCAAGTCTCTGGAGAAAGAATTAGAAGTAGATCTCAGAAGATAGAAAGATCTCCCAAGCTCATGGATTGGAAGCATTAATATAGTAAAAATCGCTATCTTGCCAAGAGCAATCTACAGATTCAATGCAATCCCCATCAAAATTCCCACTCAATTCTTCATGGAGATAGAAAGAGCAATTCGCAAATTCATTTGGAATAACAAAAAACCCAGGATAGCGAAAACTACTCTCAACAATAAAAGAACTTCTAGGGGAATCACCATCCTTGACCTCAAGCTGTACTACAGAGCAATAGTAATTAAAAACTGCATGGTTTTGGTATAGAGACAGGCAGGAAGATCAATGGAATAGAATTGAAAATCCAGAAATGAACCCACACACCTATGGTCACTTGATCTTTGCCAAAGGAGTTAAAAGCATCCAGTGGGGGTTGGGGGGGTGGAAACAGCATTTTCAACAAATGGTGCTGGTTCAACTAGAGGTCAGCATGTAGAAGAATGTAAATCAATCCATACTTATCTCCTTGTACAAAGCTCAAGTCCAAGTGGATCAAAACACATAAAACCAGCTACACTGAAACTAATAGAAGAGAAAATTGGGAAAAGCCTTGAACACATGGGCACAGGGGAATAGTTCCTGAACAGAACACCAATGGCTTATGCTCTAAGATCAAAAATTAACAAATGGGACCTCATAAAACTGCAAAGCTTCTGTAAAGCAAAGGACACTGTCAATAGGACAAAGCGGAAACCAACAGATTGGGAAAAGATCTTTATCAGTCCTACATCTGATAGAGTGCTAATATCAAAGGTATACAAAGAACTGAAGAAGGCCGGGCGGTGGTGGTGCACGCCTTTAATCCCAGCACTTCGGAGGCAGAGGCAGGCAGATTTCTGAGTTCAAGGCCAGCCTGGTCTACAGAGTGAGTTCCAGGACAGCTAGGACTACACAGAGAAACCCTGTCTCGAAAAACAAAAACAAACAAACAATAAGCAAACAAACAAGCAAAAAGCAAAAAAAAGAAGAAGAAGAAGAGAAAAAAGACTGAAGAAATTAGACTCTAGACAAGCAAATAACTCTATTAAAAATGGGGTGCAGAGATAAACAAAGAACTCTCAACTGAGGAAACTCAAATGGCCAAGAAGCACCTAAAGAAGTGTTCAACATCCTTAGTCATCAGGAAAATGCAAATCAAAACAACTCTGAGATTCCCCCTCACACCAGTCAGAATAGCTAAGATCAAAAACTAAGGTGACAGTAGATGCTGGTGAGGATGTGGAGAAAGAACACTCCTCCATTGTTGATGGGATTGCAAGATGGTGCAACTACTCTGGAAATCAGTCTGGCTGTTCCTCAGAAAATTGGACATAGCATTACCTGAGGACCCAGCTATACCACTCCTGGGCATATACCCAGAAGATGTTCCAACATATAACAAGGACATATGCTTCATTATGTTCATAGCAGCCTTATTTATAATAGCCAGAAGCTGGAAATAACCCAGATGTCCTTCAACAGAGGACTGTATACAAAAGAATGTGGTATATTTACATAATGGAGTATTACTCAGCTATTAAAAATAATGAATTTGAGAAATTCTTAGGCAAATGGATGTAACTAGAAAATATCCTGAGTGAGGTGCTATGCACTCACTGATAAGTGGATATTAGCCCAAAAGCTCACAGTACTTAAGATACAACACATAGACCACATGAAGCTCAAGAAGAAGGAAGACCAAAGTGTGGGTGCTTTAGTCCCTCTTAGAAGAAGTATCAACATACTCAACCAGAGCTCCGAGGGTCTAAACCTCCAGCCTAGAAATACAAAGGGAGGGACTCATGGCTCCACCTGTATGGGTAGTTGAGGATGGCCTTGTCAGGCATCAGTGGGAAGAGGAGGACCTTGGTCTCTGAAAGTTTGTATTCCCTAGTGTTGGGGAATTTGAGAGCAGAGAGGGAGGAATGGGTGGATGATGGGGGCACACCCTCATAGAAGTAAAATGAGGGGGATGGAATAAGGGGTTTGGAGGTGGAATGGGAGAGAGGATAACATTGAAAGGTAAATGAATAAAATATCCAATTAAGAAAAAATGATAATGGGTCTGGCAATTGTAGTCAAGAAGTCGAGACTTTTTGTCAAAATTTTGTCAAAAATTTACTATTGTGATTTTGTATAATCCTCAAGGACAAGGTATTGTGGAAGAGGCTCATGGAACTCTTAAAAAGATTTGTGAGACATACTGTTGCTGAGACAAAGAATGATGCTGACCTGTGAGTTCACTGAGTGCCCTGACAAGGGTGACTGGGGAGCTGTATTGGACTTATGTTCCTGACCCACTTTACTTGCCTATATCCTTGCCTTGCCTCAAGTTTTTTGATCTTGTGAGATAGAGAATCAAAAGGAGAAATTATAATGTCTCTTGTATTCTTCTTAAAGGTGCTCAGCTATTAGGACTCAATCATGTACTGGTCTAGACGTAGGATTGGTAAAGATCTTTTCCCAATCTGTTGGTTGCCATTTTGTCCTATTGACAGTGTCCTTTGCTTTACAGAAGCTTTGCAATTTTATGAGGTCCCATTTGTCAATTCTTGCTCTTACAGCATAAGCCATTGATGTTTAAGTGTGGGTGCTTCAGTCCTTCTTAGGAGTAACAAACTACTCATGGGAGCAAATATGGAGACAAAATGTGGGACAGAAACTGAAGGAGGGGCCATCTGGAGATCATTCTATCTGGGTATCCATCCCAGGTGCAGTCACCAAAGGCAGACACTGATGTGGATGCCAGGAAGTTCATTCTGACAGGGGTCTGCTATAGCTGTCTCCTTAGAGACCTTGACATATACAGAGGCAGATGTTCACAGCTAACCATTGAACTGATCATGGGGTTCCCAATGGAGAAGTTAGAGAGAAGACTGAAGGAGCTGAAGGTGTTTGCAGCCCAATGGGGAAAGCAACAATACCAACCAACCAGAGCTCCCAGGGTCTAAACCACCAGCCTGGGAGCACATAGAGAGGGACTCATGACTCCAGCTGTATATGTAGGGAAGGACGGCATTGTCTGTAAGGCATAGGTGGGAGAGGAAGTCCCTGGTCCTATGAAGGCTGGATGCCCCAGTGTGAATTCAAGGATGGGAAGGTGGGAGTGGATGGGTAGGTGGGTTACATCCTCATAGAAGTAGGAGAAGGGGGATGGAATAGGGGGTTTCTGGGTGAGGAAAAATGGGGAAAGGAGATAACATCTGAAATGTAAATTAAATATCTAATAAAAAATTTATAAAATAAATAAAAAATAAGAAACAAACAAAAACAAGAGGGATATGGGGTGCTCTCAGTATCCAGGGAAGAATTGATCCTTAATACTAAAAATGGAGAAATATATTAAAAAACATTGACATTAAAGACAGAGAGCCCTTTGCATACTCAGACCAACAAAGAAAACATTAAAACATTCATTAAAAAACAAAACAAAACAAAACCATGTTGGAATCATGTTTCTTCACTGGCACAGGTAACAGAATGTTCCATCTAGACAGTACACAAGGGAAAAAAGATAAAAGCACACACAATGCAGGGATAGGCTGGTGTAAAGGCTCAGACTCCCACATGGTAAACTCTGTAGAGTCCAGAAATATTATTGGCATTGACATGAGTCTTTCTAGAGGACAAAGTCTTCTGACTTCACTCAAAAAGAAACACACACACACACACACACACACACACACACACACACACACACACGTAATTTTATTTTAAAAGGAAGGCAGAAAATTCCAGAAAGGAATAGTGGAAAATTTTTTCAATAAAGTATAAAAGAGAATGAATGTTGTCAGAAACAACTTTCTGACTCTTGATTTTTTTAAAAGTAAATGGTTATATTGGACTTAGAGATTTCCTATAGATTATTGGCCTTCTATTAAGTAAAACTAATTTCTAAAGCTCTATGATTTTTTGTAAAGCATTCTATTGTTGTTTGTTTGGGTTCTGTACATCTATTGTGTATTTGTGCTTCATTCTTCCCTCAGTGGCTTGTATAACCCTGGGTTAAATCATATCAGGACATACTGCTTTTTGTTATTTATTGATGTTTCTTAGCTTTGTTCTTGTTTGTTTGGTTGGTTAGTTGGTCAGTTGGTTGGTTGGTCAGTCGGTTTGGTTTGGTTTGCTTTGCTTTGGTTTGTTTGGTTCGGTTTGACGTTTCAAGACAGGGTTTCTCTGTGAAGCCTTGGCTATCCTAGAACTCGTTCTGTAGACCAGGCTGTCTTAGCTTATATCTACTTTTCAAATATATTATCATGTATGTTCATAAGCTAAATTCTTCTATAACTTTTCTTTTTAAAAAACTGTGCTTACCTTTTTGTGTTAAAGGTTTTTTTTTAGCACAATAAAAAGTGTTAGGAAACATTCTCTGTTCCTATTTTAAAGTTAATGTGTATATTAGCATTACTCTACCAAGGGGTAGAAACCCACACTTACTCTAATCCATTACATCATTCTTCAGAGATTCTTGAAGTTCATTCAATACACTTATGTTATGCCAGAAAAAACACCATGCCAACCCTCAGAAACTGTCTGGGCCTCTTTATATTTTGACATGTAAACTTTGATTATTATTCAATTATCTTGATGTAAATATAGTGGAACTCATTTGATAACTATACTTTTCTGGAATATTTTACAGTTTAGCCTAATCAATTTATTGCTGGATTTTACCTTTATTCATTTATTAACCATAAATCTATGAATCATGTCTCCCTTTTCATTTCTATCACTGTTTTACAATTATATATTTCTTAATTTGGATGGATATTAACTTTTTAAATTAAAATGCTTTCAGCATGAATCACTAAATTATACAAATAAGATATTTATTTTCTTGTAGAGTATGGTAAATTTTATCTGAAAAAGGAAAGGAAAAATTACAAAAAAAAGAGAGAGAGAGAGAGAGAAAATAGTATTTCCCCCACCAAATAAAGCAGTATTTAAAATATGAAACAATAAATCATGAATAAGTCCAAATATAATATTATTCAAATTAGTGCTAATGGATTAAGCTAATAAAATGAAAAATTAAAATTAGAACATAAAGAAGGGGATAAGAATATAGCCAAGGTAAATGTAATGGTATAATAAAGGACAAAATTAATACTATTATAGGATAAAACAAAGATATAACAAAGGAGATGCTAAAGGGTAAGAATTGATACTCTAAAAATAATAGTAACAGACTAAATTGGTGAGGTATATCAAGAAAAATAATAAGGCACAAGTCAACACTTTGTTAAAAAATGAAAAAATATATAATTTAAAAATTATTAAATTTATGTTTTTATTTGAAATTTTTAAAGGGACTCATTATAACATAGACCAGTAAACCAAATTTTTGAGAAGAATAAACTCAAAAAATCAAATCTGTAACTTTTAAAAACTGACTGAAGAAGAAGTAGAACCCTCAAGCATTTCAATAAGCCTTCCATAATGCGAGTAAGATATTGAAGATGCAGTCACTAAGGAAACTCTAGATCCAGATTGTAGAACAAGTCAATAGAAAGTGCAAAATGAAGAGCCCTGCTTCTGACATTATTCACAAGGCTTTCATAGCTATATACCAAAATGGGTAAGTGCCAGGTGAGAAACAAGCAAGCAGACAAATAACAACATATTTAGAACGGAGACAAGCTGAGGGTGGGCTCACAGCACAGCTTTGAAATCCAGCACAATGCAGATAAGCCAGGCAGAAACAAGTCGTCAGTGTTACACCAAGAAAACTCTTTCAACAATTTGTTAAATCAAATTTACTACAAGAACAGGAAGGAATAAAACAAGATCTTATCTATAATGAAAAGAAGGTTAAATAAAGACAAAAGTAGCATAAGCCGATAAATTGTATCTTCAACCCATATAGCAAACAGAAATATAGTTAGATATAGGCCAGGCAAGCTAATACTCAGAACTTTGAACTTCCTGGAGAGAATCGTAGAAAGCACGAAAAATTCAAACAGATTTTCTGAGCATTTTGAGAAGATATTTCCACAAGGTGGGAAAGGAGATCATAGGAAGTGATCTACATTCATGACATATAGTTGAAATGCCATAGTTAGAAGATTTGGAAATGAAGGAAATACTATAAGTATTGAAGCTTCACAACACACACACACACACACACACACACACACACACACACACACACACAGAGAACACCTACAAACTATTCCCTGTAAGTAGAGGAAGCCCAGCATAATGTAAGATTTACAGAGCACCCTGAAAGGATAGAAGGCATGGCACTCCTTGCAAGGAACTGAGACATGCAAATGAAAATCGTGATAGGCAGCAGGCCATATCAGACTGAAGCCCAGCAAAACATGAGAGGCATTCTGAGAGAAAGTGTATTTAGAGGAAAAGTAATTTAAAAAAAAAAGAGAGAGAGAGAGAGAGAAACATAAAAAGGATTCCTGAAATGAAGAGCTAGAGAGACAACTGAACAACCCTAGGAGTCTGCTATTAAAGGTTTTAAGAATCAAGTGTCCGAGAATATGGGGAAAAAAGAAAAAGAAAACCCATATTCCATTTCTCTCCCGTTTACTCATCATTAATTGGCAAGTCACCCAGGACTGGTTGCACAGATTCAGCACTGTGTCACCTATACTAAATTCTATTACCTCTGATTCTGCCCTGGAGAAACCAGGTTAGCTGGATTGTGGCCCTAGAATGAGTCCCAGAGCTGTGACTGGGGAGGCATAATTAAGAAAAATTCCTACTGACTGGCAGATGCCTGAGGGGAAGTAGGTGCAGGAGAAATGTTTCTCTGAGAAATGGAAATGAATAATGCAAATCCTCTCTTAACTGGAGGCCCAGTTACCTCCATGGAAGGAGATTAGAGCCTGACTTAGAACAATCTTAGGCTAAAGGTGACAAAGTGGCCAATGGCAGAAGTGCCCAAGGGAGATTAAAGGTAGGTCATTTAAACCTACTTAAGAGGCAATTACCAAGAATTTAATGAAGTGTGCAGCCTTCTCTTTCTATTTCTGAGAAAAATAGAAACTGCAACAATGATAAAAAGAAGGGAAATAGATTCTCTGTAATTACCTCAACAGCCCTCTCTATCCAGTTCCAAATGTTGTTCTTCTTTGTGTCTAGAAACAATCTTAGAGCTTTAAAGCTTCATGTAAGACTATTCATGGAAAATGTGAACAAAGGTCTACTCACCTCAGGTAGTGAACAAAAGGCCAGACCAAAGTATGGATACCACAAAAGTCCAACTTAGTGAAAAATAACTTCTATTATAGTTATTTACAGAATATGAACGAGGGTTATTAACAGGAGCAGAAATGACTCAAAGGCACCTGAATCACCAAAGTCCACCCCAGCATGGGTGGCAGTTCACCAAAGCTGGGAACCTGGAGCACACTCTGTAACCTTCAGGCATCCTAACAGTTTAGAGATCATTCTTTTTAGGTGGCTCAATGTCTTTGCCTCTTCCAGGGAACTCTGCTGATCACATCCAGGAAGCTGAGTAGCTGAGTAACACTTAACAAACATTTTTGTTAATTATTTTTTAATTAAAAGTAAAGTGGGATTTTTTTGTTTGTTTTTTTTTTTCCGAGACAGGGTTTCTCTGTGTAGCCCTGGCTGTCCTGGAACTCACTCTGTAGACCAGGCTGGCCTCGAACTCAGAAATCCGCCTGCCTCTGCCTCCCAAGTGCTGGGATTAAAGGCGTGTGCCACCACTGCCCGGCTAATTAAAAGTTTTCTATGCAAGATATTTTGATCATGTTTTCCCTCTTCCTACTCCTCCCTGATCCTCCTTAATGCCCGCCCACCACCTAACTCTCTCTCTCATCTCTCTCTCCCTCTCTCTCTCTCTCTGAGAAAAAACAAAAAAGAAAGAAAAAACAAGAAACAAAGAACCTACAAAAATACAATGAAAATCAAAACAACAACAAACAACAAAAGATTAATAAGGCAAATGTGCCAGAACAAAACAAAAGGTCCACAAAAAAAGTTCATTTGATGTTGGCCAAATACACCCAAGTATGAGGCCTAACCTGGATATATGCAGACCATTGGAGAAAACTGACTTTTTCTCCTAGTGCGTATGATTGCAGATAGCTTCTTGGTTATGAGTGGGATCCTGTGTTTGTTTTTCCCTCTCAATGCTAGGACTCTATCTAGCTTGAAACTGTGCAGGTCTTGTACAGTCTCTATGAATTCATATGTGCATCAGTTCTGTATTGGGAAGACACTATTTCTTCAGAGTCATCGATTACCTCTGCGTCTTACAATCTTTCTGCCTTCTCTTCATGTAAATCCCTGAGCCTTGAGAGGAGGGCTTTGATGACGAAATTCAGAGTGAATTAAGACTGAGTGTTCCAAAAATTCTCTCGCTCTCTGCAAGTTGTCATGGTTGTGGATCTCTAATTATTCCAATCTACTGCAAGAAGAAGCTTCTCTGATGAGGCTGAGTGAGGCACTGACCTATGGGTACAGTGGTCACTAGGAGTTATAGTGTTGCTATGGTCCTTTAACAGAATCATAGAATTATGTTTTCCCTTAGGTCCATATCTAGTCTCAGGTTCTTGGTCTCTTTAAAAGTGTTGGGTATGTGTCTCATTTCATGAAGTGGGCTTTAAATCCAATCAGAGAATGATTGGTTACTCCTACAATGTTTGTGACACTATGGCCCTAACATTCCCTTCAAGCAGGTCACTGTTGTGGCTTGTAGGTAGGTGATATTTATGATAACTTTCTCTTTTACTATCATGCAGAATACCTTTCAGTAGAGATGGAACTTCCAGTTAGGCACCAGTTTGGCTTCTCTGTGTTTGAAGACATACGTATTCTCTTCAGCAATAGGGTCTTACCATCAGGTTGTAGAAAGCAACCAATAGCCTTAACAATAGCTTATGATGTTTGGGAGGTTCCATGAGACTCTTTTGGCCAATGACTTAAGAAGATATAACTCATTCCTGGCACTGGAGGTTTTACTTGGCAGTATAAGGTATCTAGTATGGGGTACTGTCTCCCTTATTATTTTGTGACCCCCACTTAGATTCCTTTCGTGTATTTACATATTAAGGAACCTGTGAGGTTTTTTTAAAAGCTCTTTAGTGTTAATTGTTCCTCTCTGTAGTCTTTCCTGTGTGTTCTCCTTTACAGTCTTAGAGGGTATATGAGAGATCCGTTGTATGAGGTTTTCATTAACACTTTGGTAAGTTTTCTTCAGTACGGGGTGCTCTGATAGGTATGTAGTGATATCTACTAAAGTGTTATTATATTAAGTTTCCTTAATAAACAATGCTGCTGTAAACCTCTCATGGGTTAATTTGCCTTTTATTTACCTCTTTAGTAAATAAGCTCTTTAATTCCTTTCCTATGTTTTACTGAGTAGTTTATTTACTTAATATTGAAACAGTAGAGTTCTTTATATATTCTGAGTACAAATTCTCTATTATATATATGATTTACAAATCTATTTTCCCTTATTGTGTCACTATAGCAATCTCTTAATATGTCTTTTAGAATGAGAAGTTCATAATTTTGATAAGGTTGGACTCGTCATTTTTCTCTCCTATGAATCATCCTTTGGTATTGTGTCAAGGACTTCTCATTCAGAGTCAAAATCATTATAGAGAGTCATGAGACTCTTGAGGCTCCTTCATCATTGTCTTCCTGACTTTTTCTTCAGGTTTTTGCCTTTCTTATTCTTCTCAGCCTTCTTGAATTGTTCAGTCATGATGCCACTACAATATATGTAGACTAACTGTTCTTTTTGCCTGGGATTTTTTTTCCCAAATAGCTGCAGAGTTGCCCTGCTGGCCTCTTTCATGTCATTATGAAATGTCAATTTAATTAAGCCTATACAATCTTCCTTATAATAATTGTAATCAAGCAACACCTTAAACCCCTTACCCTGCTTTGATTTTCTCCACAATACTTTATGCCATAATATGTCTTTTTTTTTCCTCTTTTTATTCCAAGGTCTTACAATAGAGTTTCAATGGTGTGAGACCAAGAGCTTTTGTCTACTCACCAGCAACCAGTATCTTACTGATTGTCACATTACTTGAATGTTACAGATACTCAGGAAATCTTGACCCATGCATGAGTCAACTTTTAAAAATTTATTCATTTTCCTCATAGTTATTTGATAGCTTGACTGACTAGAATTCCAGCTTAAAATAACTTACTTTGTACAGGGATTTTTAAGTATTTAATTGTAGAAATATTAGATTTCGATTAATCATGGTTACAGAGATAGGACAAAGTTTATATGATCCTCACGAAATCTTTTTCTATTATTATTATTATTATTATTATTATTATTATTATTATTATTACTATCATTGCTCCAGGGAATATTTATCAAAACAATCAAAATGCCATTGGCCCAATATTGTTAACTAAGCACCACGATTCTCTCAAAATTCTGAAAACAATCACCTCAATATTTTCTAGTTTGTAGATGTTAAATGATAAATTTGTCAGATTATAATTTTTATCCAAGGGGGCTCATCAGTGTAGAGCTGCAGGAGCTCTTTCAAATTTAGCTGCAGATCCACTGCACTGTTCTCCCTTGAATAGTAACATAAAGGCCCAATTCCATCAGTTTTCTATCATCTTCAGTAATAAAGCCTTATGTCAGCATGTTAATCAGCTATGAATTAAAATTTGATGCCAAAATATTCAGTAAGTTTTTTTAAAAAAATTATTTCTAAATTTTACTCCCAAATTCTTTCAAAGTTCCTTCGCTCAGTCCTAACCAGAAAAACTATGCTGAAGTAGTTTTTCTGAGAGGGTCACTGTAGTCATGCACTCTTCCCTTAGAAATCTTTTCTTTTTCTCCACTTTCTTTAGCCCCATTTACCATCAGCAATGTGAATACTTTACACATTTGAGAAACACCACTTCAGGGATTCTGCCATGTCACACCGCAGAGATATAATGCCTTTGGATATCCTCTCAGGACTACAGAGAACAGTAATGAACATCCTCCTGTTTTCTCTGGACTCTCTTTAGACCCCTCCAAAGATCTTGCTTGTATCTTCAGGTATTTGCTGTTATTATAAGTTTATATCTAAAGTCAAGATTCAGGAAAATCACTTTAAATGATACCTATTTTAAAACCACATGTCCTCTTTTGAAAGTCCCAGAGACTCTGGAGAGCACTTTCAGCACACTCTACCATGATCATAAAAATAAGACCCTAGATCTTACAACTCTACAAACATATCAAACAGTCCTTACTCCTTAGCACACTAAAATATGATTTCTGTCATTTTTTAATTGTTTAGTAATTATAAAATTATAACTCATAAGAGAAAGGATAGTTGATATATAAGTTATTCTCCTTCCATCCTGCAACAGATAGAGTTTGGCAGAGTCATAAGGAATGATCCTGTTTCAAAAATCAGAACTATAAGTTTGAGACAGTACATTGTTCTTAAGGCCAACATATACATGTACCTTGTAATCTTTGATTCAAATAATCTGATATTTTCCCCAAAAGGAAAGCAACACTGTCACTTAAATTTCCCTGACATTCTGAGTAGTCATATTCCAAAGAGATTAGCAAAAGCAGTGAGAGTCATTAAGACACACCAAATGCTACTATTTTTTTTAAAGCAGTACAATGACTCCTAATGACATTCTTCTTGCTCAGTCATCATCAGGGAAGATTCCTCTTGCAGCAAATGGAAACAAATACAGAGACCCACAGCCAGACCTTATGCAAAGAACAAGAGACCTTGGAACAGTCAACTCTAAATAGGATCTCACCATCAAATTCCTCCCCACAGAGCTCAATGAACACTGTGGAAGAGGAAACAGAACTATGTAGAAGCAAGAGGGGATGGAGGACACCAAGAAAACAAAGCCTACTAAATCAACATGATGGAAGTTCATATGAACTCCCAGACACTGAGGTAGCATGCACAGGACCTGCATTTGTCTGCACTAGGTCTTTAGTGTGTATATTATGGCTTCCAGTTTAGTAGGGGTTTTGTTTGTTTATTTGTTTATATTCCTGAGTATGTGAATAAGTGATTCTCTGTTTCTTGTGTCTTTCATTTGGCTCTATCCCTTTTGTTTGTTTGTTTTGTTTTGTTTTGTTTTGTTTTGTTCCAAAGTATTAGTTCTGTTTTGTACATATTATTATCCCTCAGATAACTGTTTATTTTCTAAGAAAAGGCATAAAGGGAGTAGACCCAAATTGGAGAGGAGGAGGGGAAGAACTGGGAGGAGTAGAGAGAGGAGAAACCATAAGGATACAGTATTGAAAAAAATCTATTTTCAATAAAGGGAAAAGGAAACAGATTGGTAACATAATAATTGTAAATTGAGAATACACACATGAATACTTACATACATAGTAGGCATTTCTCTGTGGTCCTAGCTAAAGCTGATGAAGTGTCACCCTGAAATCTAAAGTAAAGAAATGGCATATCATTAATAATGGGTACTGCAAAGTAGAATCCAACAGCATCTCATCAGATATTCATTGCACCAGATCCATATATTTACAAAGACAATGACAGGAAAACAGACGACTTTTGCATTTAGTAATTAAGAACAATTTTGCCTCAATGGTGGGAACTAATGCCAAGATGCAATGAGTTGGAGAGATTACAAGATAATTAGACTAATTGGGGCTGAATATATCTCAAGATGTTTTTTAAGCAGAGAGACACTCTGATAAAGAATGTAAGAAAGACAAATTGAAAACATTGGAGCAATGGAAGACTGAGCAAAACTGGAGGTGACAGAAAGCAGTGAAGGAGACCAAGGTCACTGAAAAGGTACAAAGAAAATAAAGTAACTAAAATGACTGCCCAAGTGGCTGGTTCTATTGGTAAAGTAACTTCCACAGGGAGTCAGTTTAAAGGTTCAGGTAAGGTTTGAATTACCACTTTTGAGTTCTCATATTAAAGTTGCTGATCATCTTGCTCATCACAAACTAAATGCAAACTTCTTTAGTGAACGTATTTCACAACATGCTTTTCAATGAGCTATTAGGAAATGTGTTATAATTGCAGCTAACAATCTTCTACGGCAAAGAATTTGCCATTTTAAAAGCTTATTAATTTCTGTTATCAATCAGGCTTCTGTATTTTATGCATAACAAAGACATCAAATGTGAAATTCCTCTAAAAAAATTACCAGAAATTATTAGAAGATGGGGGTCTCATTTAAATGCTAATAAATTTTATTTATTTTTTTTTTCACACAGGAGACAGTTTCTAAGTTAACCTTATTTGGTTATACCTTACAGCAAAATAATAAAGTAGACTTTCAAAAGAATTTTAACTTCTTTCATATCTAGATGACTATAATTATCCCTATGTCCTCTGAGGCTTATAATTTGATAGGATGCCACTCTTAATAAATAGTCCAATTCTGCAATTCTAATATAGTTTTATCACATCTTATTATTAGATGATCATTAATACTTAAACTCAATGATTTATTCTTGCCCTCCTTTAATATATACTGTCATCTCTTATAAAAAAAAAAAAAAAAGATTAAAGGAAACAGAGGCTGTGTTCTCCCTGAGGAGACATGCAGTTTGTGTTAAATTGGCAAATAGACCTCATGAATATCTCCTACATGGAATATCCATTTTCATCCAAACTTCTGCCTTGTATAAATGACAATAATTGACAGCACACAGGTAGCCCAGTATACATGATGCAGAAAAAGAATCCACAGAGGCAGGGTTAATCCCAAAGTTAGAAGGAGAAAGACCACTGACCCAAATCATCAGGACAAAATTCTTGAAGCAAGCAATTAACTAAAGCAAGTTTGTGTGTGTGTGTGTGTGTGTGTGTGTGTGTGTGTGTGTGTGTGTACTCAGGCTGCCTCCCTGTAAGGCAGGATTCAGGAGATCAGCATTTAAGGAGAGGAAGACAGATAAGAACATCATAACAAGTTAACCATAATGACCTCCTAAAACAAAAATATGGTTGCCAGGTGGGCATAACAAGTTGTCATAACAGGCAGTCAAAATAAGGTAGTCGTATAACCCTCTGAAACAAAGGTAGGGTTGCAAAACAGTTAAAATAGTATTTTTGAAGCAAAGACATGATTACCATTCCTAGGACAGGCAGTACAGAACAATTTGAGGTTAAGGTTACAGTTGAGGCATAGCTCAATCCTTGAGAAACAGAGGTTTAATTGTAAACAGGAAAAAACACACTTTGTCTTTACTACAAGATGGATTTTTAAGCCCAAGAGGAAGGCAGGCTGGTTATTCAGCAGCCTGGTGACTAAAGTCCATCAAGTAGGTTTCTAAACCAAACTCACAATTACTTTAGTTTAAGGAACCTGTGTGAGAGTCAGTTTACACAAACATTGAATACAATGTTAATCAACTCATACGAAAAGAATACCTGGAGTTGGCTGGACAATTCCGTTTGGCTCATACTATATTTAGGTTTGATTTCCTGGCCGTGGGGCTTTTGACAGCTGCTCTCAGATACAGCATTTACTCCCTCACATCATCTCAAAGCAAGACTACTCAATAAAAAGAATCAGAGCAGACAAACCCATTTACTTCAATGGGAGTCAGTTAAGAAAAGGAAGACAGACCACCATGAAGGTGAGCAGAAAAGCACTGGAGGAGAGGAGACCCCCACACACACCGAGTTCTCTGTTTACATCCCTCTTTATTCAAGATTAGACAGATACTCAAAAAAAAAGAAAAGAAAAGAAAAGAAAAAAAGTCCGCAACAACAGAGAACAAAGATCTATACACTAATTTAGCCATCTCAATGTTTAGTTGATTAGTAATTTCCTCAAGTAACAAAACTCAGATGAGATCTTATAATATTCGTGGCTCTTTGCTGTGAGGGTAGTGTTTATTTTGGATCAAATTGAATCTTCCACCACTCAAGCAAGCTGAAGTTTATTGATGTAGCTATCAGAATGCTCAAAAGAAAATGTAATACTGCAAGATCTTATAATCAGATTTTAAAAAATAACCAAAGCTCTTAGATATAGTAGGAAACCTTCTGGCATAAACTAATGAAGAGTTTATATTGAGAGTAGACATAAAGCAAAGTTAGAATCTCATAATTAGGAAGGGCTCCTCCGTAAATGACCACTCTAACATCAATTAACAGAACAAAACAGGCTAGAAGTGTTGAAAGAAAATCAACACAAAAATCCCCAACATGGGAAGGGAATGCAGGACAGGCATTCTCTTAGTCAGAACAGGCTAAGGTTTATACTCTTCTCTTAGAGAGAGAAGTGAAGTGTTAATTGAAGCCTCTATTCTATTGCTTATTTGCTGCCTTTGAAAACAAACCAATTCTGTGTGATTCTGAAGTCTGTAACTTGAGTTCAGACTTTATTTGTAAATCTTTCTGTTGTTGGGCACAAGAGTCCTTGAGATAGGGCTGTGTGAGCCCTGTTGGACCACAGGCAAATTGTCCATGGAGTCCCAGTTTACAGAATAGCCCCTTAGCGTGTGTCTGGAAAGGCCAGCATCTCTGTGGTTCACTCCATAAGCATCCATACAACCGGCACTGCTTTATCAGAACTGAAAAGATGACGGTTCAATAATTTGTGAGAGAGGGTTACCAGCACATGGGAATAAGTACAAAATGAACAAGATATCAAAATCCTTCAAATCCTCCAAAAAATCAATCCTCATGATGTTGTGCAAGAGAAGGAGGCTACACATTGCTGACCAGCGTTTCCATTACACTAAGTTAGTTAGCAAGGAGAAGGGACTGACATAGATATCCACGCTGGTATTCCCAGGGCACTCTAAACATATACTAGGTGCACTGACCCATATTTTTAGAATCAGTTAATGAACTCAGAGAACAGAAACCTTCTGAGTTCATGTGACCCAGAAAGATTTCAAGAAAAAGGTAAACTCAGCAAACCTGAAAGAACAAAGAGTTTGTGAGAGACACTTGTGTGGGGAGGAAAACTAAAGAGAAATGCCATAGACTGAAGCAGAAGAGAAGAGTGTATCTTGCCTGTTACTGCAGAGCCTTCTTCCTGTATGTCTTTGCTCTGAGATGAGACTTTAGTGTGTAGCTCTCGCTAGAAACAAACAACTGCTTAAGGGAAAGAACGTCATTTTTAGTTAAACTCGGTTTTATTTGAACTCAGTTCATGGTGATAAAGCTAAAGAATTTTCTCTTAGGATTTCCAAGTTATAGCCAAATTCATCAACGAAGTCTTAATCTATTAAGACTATTTGCAGATTACATGCTATGGGATGAATTATTTTCCCTTAAAAGTTAATTTGTGTGAGACTTAACCCTCCATGTCTTTTGTCTTTGTTGTTGTTGTTGTTGTTGTTGTTCTATGACAACTCCATGTTTGCTAATGCCTTGAAATGCCTCAGTTTTCATTTAGCCAATAGCATGAGAAGTATAGACCATCGATTTCTACTACTTATAAAATAAAAGGAACAAAGGGTCCAAAAATACTCATTGAATATTATACTGCATTATTTAGAAAAGAATTAAGAGTAGTTCTTCACTTTGTACACAGTAAAAATGAGACCCAGAGACAACTAGTAATTGTTTCATGTTATTCTGAGAAAAGACAACACTGTTAAATATTTTTTCTGACAGTTCTTTTTTTTTAAATTACTTTAACTTTCTTACAGTCTAGCTGTTGCCCCCCCCCCCATCCCTCCCTCCCACAGTTTCTCATCCCATTCCTCCTCCTCCCTCCGAAAGAATGTTCTCCTCCACCACCAGGCCTCCCCACTCCCTGAAACCTCAAGTCTCTCCAGGGTTAGGCTCATTTTCTCCCACTGAAGCCAGACCAGGCAGTCCTCTGTTGTATATGTGTCAGGGGCCTCTAACCAGCTAGTATATGCTGTCTGGTTAGTGGCTCAGTATCTGAGAGATCTCAGGGGTCCTGGTTAGTTGAGACTGCTAGTCTTCTTATGGGGTTGCCCTCCTCCTCAGCTTCTTCCAGCCTTTCCACAATTCAACCATAGGGGTCCCCAACTTCAATTCAATGGTTGGGTGTGAGTATCTACATCTGTCTCAGTCAGCTGCTTGTTGGGCCTCTTAGAGGGCAGCCATACTAGACTCCTGTTTGTGAGCACACCATAGCATCAATAATAGTGTCAGGCCTTGGAGCTTCCCCTTTAAATGGATCCCAAGTTGGACTGGTCACTGAGCCACCTTTCCCTCAGTCTCTTCTTCATTTTTGTCCCTGCAGTTCTTTTAGACAGGAACAATTTTAGGTCAGAATTTTTGACTGTTGGATGGCAACAGTCCACTGATATCCAACCTCCACTTGATGTCCTGTTTTTCTACTGGAGGTGGACTCTCCCCACAGTTCCCTCTCCCCACTGGGCATTTCATCTAATGTCCCTCCCTTTGAGTACTGACAGTCTCTCACCTCCCAAAGTCTCTGGTACTTTCTAGAGAGTCCCTCACTTTCTAGCCCTGAGGTTGCATATTTCCATTCATTCTGCTGGCCCTCAGGGCTTCTTTCCTGTCCCTCACCCCCAATCCATGATCATGTTCCCCTCTTCCCCTCTCTCTTCCCTCTCCCACCCAAGTCCCTCTCTACCTCTGCCTCCTGTGATTATTTTTTTCTCCCTCCCAAGTAAGATTGAAGCATCCTCACTTGGTCCCTTCTCCTTGTTAACCTTTGTGAGTTCTATGGATTATATTCTTGGGATTCTGCACTTTTGTATTTGACAATTGGGTCTTCCAAGAAATAATGAAACAGACATAAGATTTTAGGGTAGACAATAATACACTGACTGATGTGCTTATAAAATAATATCTCAGCCCTATCCAGAGGGAAGACAAGACGAAAATAGAGAAATCACCAGACACATGACAAAGGAGGCCTGGGCTTCTGAAGGAATCCAACTTGCCTATGATGTAATCTCCATCGTCTAGGTTGTAGAACATTAAGAAAAGCCATATCCACTGTTTGAGTGATTCCATCCTTATGGCACTTTTTGATGTTCCTCTAGCATGCCAACAGTTTACACTTCATCTTCCTGGCACACTTGCCATTCTTCTCTCAGTTTCCTCTGCATTTTGTTCCAGGTGACTGAAAAATCCTGCTTGATATGAATACTGGATCAACTCACTAGAAGAAAGCAAGTACTACACACAAACACACACACACACACACACACACACACACACACACACACACACTCCTACCCTTTGTAACAGAGGTGCTATAGTATACAAACCAGTCCAGCTGGAGATGATTGGTCCCTTGACATTGCTCCCCCAAACAGTGCAAAGGCATTGCAGCCACAGAGCAGCCCTCTCTTTAGCAAAAGAAAGCATTTCAATAACAAAGCAATGACCTCTACTGGAAGTTCCACAGAATTACAGAGATCCCAGTAAAGAAGACAGGGGAGGGGGAAATCAATACAAAATGTATAAATGCATAAATAAGAGAACAGGCCTAAATGTTAAAAAGCATCCATGGAAGAGGAATTTACCACAGCCACTAAGGAAGCTTAAACTAAAAGGATGCAAAAGGGGATGGGAGAAGGGAAGCTACTTCCAAGTGTGAGGCTCACTACCATTTTTAATTAGAGGACTGTGGCCAATAGAGGAAGAGTGGGATATACCCACACTGCTTCTCCTGAATGACTGCTAGGACTTTTCTATCCATCGTCATCTCCAACATCATTGTTGACTGAACCCGAGCAAACCCTCAACAAGCCTCCCCAGTAAATCTGCAAACACAATAAAACCTGGCAAGTCCTGCATGCAGTAGTGCCTCAGACCTCTGGCGTTCTCACTTTCTGTGGGGAAACTGCACAGGAGGCAGCTCTCCTCAATTTGTTTGGCTCATTTAAGCCATACAGTAAAGCTCATAAAATATGCAGCTTGAATTAACAACTGTTTCGTTAGTCATCATTTCTCCCCCTTTAAAACCTTCAAATACAACAGATGACAACTTGGGAACTCATGGTTTCCAGAGTTTTCCAAGGATTTACTGATCCTTCTGGCCCAGCTATTAATCATCCTGCTGTCAGTTATGATGGGAGTTTGAATTTTAATTCTTCTGAATAAATATGTTTCAACCATTGAAATTACCTCAGCAATTTCCTCCACAGCTTTAGAAGCTCTTAGTGAATTGCAGTTGAGATTCCTGTCATCTGTTTCCCAAGCTGGCTCTACAGTTTATCATTACAAACTATTCTAAAGCATGGTACTTTTAAAAAAAAAGAAGAAGGAGAAGAAGAAGCCCTTTCTGTTTATCAAGCGAGAGAGTTTTCTTTGTAAATGGTCCCCAAATCAGAGTGTATCAATTTGTTACCAATTGTTATATATCTGAAGTTCTGTCAAGATGTGTTCAATGTGCCAGAGTCAGCTCTCCAAAACAAAAAAGCTAACATCTGCATTATTGGTAAAATGTCATTTGTAGTTTCTCTGACCTTGACCAATTTTAAGATATTAACATACATCATGGAGTTAATAAGCAGGGCAGAGTACACAATTATTATTATTATTATTATTATTATTATTATTATTATTATTATTATTACTATTATTATTATTATCATTATTGTTATCATTATTATCATTACCCTCATCCTCTTCCTCTTCCTTCTCCTCCTCCTCTTTCTCTTCCTTCTCTCTCTCTCTCTCTCTCTCTCTTTCTTGCTTGCTTGCTATTTTATTTTTGTTTGTTTATAGCAAGCAGGCTCCAGCACACTGATATTCATTATTAAACATGACTATTTTCCAGGACATTTCCTCATTTAGTTTCAGTACATACATCAGCATACAACATACGTTCTATATGACTATAAAACTGGTCAACTTAAATATTTACTGATAGAAACCACCAAGTTTGCAATAACGTGCTGATATTACTGATGTTTTTCATTATAATTAGAAAGACAGTCAGGCTGTTTGGTCTCCCCCATGGATGAGTACCCTGATTGGCTATCTGTTACCAAATGGTCAGCCCTAAAAACATACCTGCAGGCAACACTAACCAGACTCAACATGTTGTATTCATCTGTTTGTTCATGTCTATGTGTATGTAACAGCAATGGCTAAAGAAGAGGAGGCTGCGCATTTGAGAAGGAGGACTGTTTGAAGTATAAGAGGGAAGAGAGAGTATGGCAAATGATCTAATTACATTTTAATTAAAATTTTAAAATAATGATACTTTTATTACTCAGGAAAACAAATACAAAGCAGCTCTCACTCCAAAATTAACTATAATAACCTTCTCCACTGCTCACTTACCAATGGGATCAATATACCACCACCCCATGAAGAAGGTTAAGTTGGCTTCTAATGTCTTTGTGACTGCATTGTAACACTCCTCCTGGTTATAAAACCCATTTCCACAGATAGTCACTACTAACTATTTGTGTTGGCAAGGAAGGCCTTTCAGCCTGTGAAGTACTTCTGCTCTAAACCCTTCCTGCAGTGTCTTCAGTCTTTCAGACTTATGCAAAAAAAAAAAAAAGCCTATCATTTTATTAATTTTCTAAAATGAAGACCATCACCCACTTGATGAATTAATCCACTCCTTTTTCTCCATTAAATATCATTATGGAGAACTCACCAAATGGGCTAAGTGTATCGGCTCAAAAGAACCTAACTCTTAGCTTCTAACGCCTGTAACTTTATTTAGAAAGAAATCTTTACAGATGATTGAGTTAAAATGAGACCATTAAAGAGGACACTCGTGGAATAATATGTGTCCTTATGAAAACAGGAAATCTAAGAAAAAAAAAGACAAATCTAGCTGTAAAGAAACCAAAAAGTCAGCCATCCATAGGCAGAGGAAAGAAGATTGGAACCAATCCTTCACTCAGTGCCTTAGGAACAAACTCTGCCCACACCTTGACTTCAGACTCCCTAACTTCTAACACTGTGGGGCAATGCATTTGTATTTGTGAACATAGTCCATTTATAGCACCTTGTTATAGTCCTGTATGATAATAAAATCGCAATCAGAAAACAACTCACAATGAACATTTTATTTATATCAAATATGGAAAAATCAAACATTTTTAACTTGTATTTTTTTCATTGTAACAACAATTTCAATCTCAGTGTTTATATTTTGAGATTCTTTCCTAGTAACAGTTATGGTTAGTCTTTCAATTATCTTAATAATACATTTATAAAGGTGAAGCACATTTGAACATAGCTGGTCACAGATATTAATACAGAAAAGGGACTTAAATGCTAAAATATAAATATAACTTATTTATACAGAAAAAATTAACTTGATTAACAACTCACAATAAGCAGGATTTATTTGCCCCTGAAGAGATCTCACCCTAACCTTCTCCTCTAAAGAAGAAATGTTTGAAACAGAGAACAACTTGGTATGGAAGTTATTCTGGGGTAGAAAGAGCTTGGGATCCTTTGACTGAACTGTCATAGTCAGCCACAAACTCTTGTCTACCTAATATGTAAATTTCCAGGTTTGGCTCATGAGTCTATTTTCAGATTCCCAGAAGCCTTAACCATGTCCTAATGGAAACTTCCTTGGAGCTCCTAATGGAAATGATTCCTTCTAGAGACTTCTACCAACCATTGCTTCACTCAGGCTCAGCCCTGCGTGACGATCACCACATTTCTCTTGGTCCTGAGGAATATGGTCAGGGTTCCCTAGACTTGCTTCTGATGGCTGGCACATTGACAATCAGTCTCTCAAAACTATCCTTTTTCATTTGTGTACAAGTTTTAAACCATAATATTTTGAAGCAACTGGGGAGGGGGATTTGAATTTTGTTAGAACAACCTTTTGTGAGACACGACTTCAATTCCGTAGTCACTGGCATCAACTCCTGTATGTGCTGAATACATTCAGTTTACTGCTTCAGAGTCATTTATCCATTCACCAAGGGCAAGATGATTTATATAGAGTGAGTTGTAATAAACGTGGTTTCATTTATCTTCTATCATTGCTGTAACTCCTAGAGGGAGTTGATTCAAATGCCAAACAAAAAGAGAAAAAAAAACAGAAACAAAAATTAATCACACCATGACCCAGTGAATCACAACTGTTTAGAAAGTTTGGTGGTTCAAACTGGGACACAAGACTTGCTGAGGATGTGGACCTGAAGACATTACGGGAGAAAACACCTGAATATGAGCATCTTGGAGTTGAAAATAATTGCTCTGGTGGTAGTCAAGGTAGGGATTGTCACCTAAGAGATGTGTGACTAGCAGGGTGTTGCCTTCCCATAGGCATCCATCTGGAGCCCTCTCGCTAAGAATACCCCCACCAGAACGAGAATAGAAAGTACAACATTTAATGGAAATGTCAGTTAGAAAGATGGTTTTAAAATACTTCTTGAATACTCCTTCTATTTTCATCTCTACCGTGTGTCATCTAGGGAGAGCCTCTGAGATCTTCTCCTGAGTGATTGCAGAAGCTTCTACCTGTTTCTTCCCCTAAGATGTCTACCCACACTTCCTGTACCCAGTGGTCATGAGGACTTCTGGGAAACAGAAAACACCACCTCTTCCAAACTGTTTCCTGCTCCTAAATAAGGTACAGGCTGAATTCCTCTAATCTATGCATCAATAAGAGTACATGTGTTTCCATGCCATACTGGAGAACCCAAGGAAAACAGGAAATTATCTTATCTTGAAATCCCACTTGGCAAGCCTCTTTCCTTATAGATCCATTCATTTGCAAGGATTAACGGGGCAAGAAGGAAGGAAGGAAGAAAGGAAGGGAGGGAGGGAGGGAGGAAGGAAGGAAGGAAGGAAGGAAGGAAGGAAGGAAGGAAGGAAGGAAAAAAGATATCACAAGGTCATAAGACCATATTGGTCTGCTTCTGAGTACTAAAACATGAGGCTAGTCAAACTCAGTGCAGACTGTGTAACTGACACTAAATTCAAACCTCAGATTCACTCTGCTCATAAACTGCATTGTGAGTCTAAATTATCCTTTCTTTGTTAATAATGAAACAGATGTAGCATGCCTTTGTGTTGATGTTTCATCTGACTTTGGGTTTCAGTCAATAATGACACACTTTCATAATGACAAAGTCTCTGACTCAGGAAGACACTGAGTACATCACTTCATGTGGAGTTAAGACAAGCTTTCTTTCGCTTAAAAACTTTCAGAGTGTAAGAAAAAAAATCAGAGAATTTTTTTTAACAACAGCTCCCTTTTTCTAGCCTCAGTCACTCTGACACTGACAGATACACACAGTAAAGTGTGGATCCTAGATAAGAATGAACTATGAAACACAGGTCACCAAAAAGGAAGAAGAAATTTGTGTACCCTGCTTCTTGTATCTGTAATGAAAAAGTAAGCAGTGTACCTACAGAGGTCAGCCTTTCTGACTGCAGCTACTTCTTTGATCCTGCAGGCTTTGTGTCTACCTTTAAAGGTTACTTCTTTCTGAGTCTTCTAAGATATTTATGTCATAGCTATGCCTGACTCTTCCAATCCATACAAGGCTGTTGAAAAACTGCCCTCTTAACCTTATTTGTGTTCTGCCTGAGTTTCAGCCAGTATGTTGGCTGGGTTTTTTTTCCCTTTTTTTGGAAGCACAGAGCTCTTCTTCTGTTCAGAGATAGTATGTACAAGGATGTTTGACCTTATTCCTACTCTCAAGGTCACTGAGGATGCAATATCCAAGCTTAACACTCCGAGATGGTCTCTGATGACATTTCTCACATCCTCCATAGCCAAACAAATCCCCACCGTCCTTCCCTGTACGTGAGCATCTACTTCATCCTGACCCCAATAAGAGACTGCTCTTTGCTTCTGTTATTATTTTTCCCTCAGTGTGGTTCCCTTGGATAATGACTTCCCCATCCAAGTAAATTTTAACAAACACCTCAATTTATAAAGAGCTATAAATACAATTCCATCACTGGATGTAGAGATGATATCTGAAGAGAGATACTGTGGTGAGAATTGGTGTTCTGACCTTCACTGGACGCCTCCAAAACCCCAAAGGCAGTTAATTGCCTTTGGCAGATTAACTACAAAGCTTGTTTCCTGAGATCAAGAACTCAAGACCGTTCTGAGTTATTCCAACTAAAACCCAAGGTGCAGATAACAACTAATAAAGCTAAATTCATGCATTTTTGAGAAGGAAAATTTCAATTACTCTCTCTTTGCTTTGGAAAATCCATGAATAAATAACTAAGTTAATGCAAATAGTTTCCATCTCAGAGATGAGTCCCTAAGAGGATGTCCTTTCCATAAACTAGCCTACATTTGGAAGTAACTCTCCTGGCGACAGTAATCTGACAGAATTGGTGAGCAGGAATAACCTTTGTTTAGTTGGTAATCTGCTCACATAATTGATGACAGCCTCCACAAAGACACCAACACCATAACCTGGTGCCATGATGTTTTCAAGGAAATTTGTATCATAACGATTCATTTATAAACATGTACAAGCAAGCTTGTGTTACATTAAATGTAATCGCTTCTTCACATTCTTAGGATGTGGCATAGCCTTTTAGAAATCAATACTCATCCTAAACCCAATGGATTATTCATTAAGGTTTTCCCTGCTACTGAACAGGACCTGCTCCCAACATGGTCCACAGAAAAGCTGGGTTAGAGAGGAAGGATATGCCCAGCTCAGCCAGGCAACCTGAGGGTTTTCTAAGTACTAAGCATAACAGGAGGCTAGATAGCTGCTTCGAGAAACAAGAATCAAAGCCATGGCAGATCTGAATCAGGTCATAGGGATGCTGACTCATGAACACCAACCATAGTTCATTTTCCTTTACAGAGTGTTTTCTTCATAAGCCAAACTCTAGGAGCCATGTCTTCTACAACAGCAAAGGTGCAGAAGTCTGAGATACTAGCAGAAACTGAAGGAGCATGTTGAATGCAGTGTGCCCTGACTTTTACTGCTAGGAAACTGGGGACAGCAAGAGACCATGTTGCATCAATAAGCAAAATACTTCTTAGACCTCTGTGCTTCAATATCTTCCTATGTGGAGAACAGGGTTTTATGTTTTTCAACAGCATGCTACATTGACAAAAGACGGCATGGAGTCCTGAATAGTAGATAGCCTCCCTGGCCTGACCTTGGCTCATTAAAAGTGATGATCTGTCCCTATAGGACTTGGTTCTGGGCCCTTCAGTGTGTCTCCAATTACAAGGGTGAGATTCAAAATATCAAAGGAGTGCCATATAGCAGTTCCAAACATAAAACAAATTCTATTCCTTTGTAAACATCCATATAGTCCATGTAGCAACTTAGGAGCTCATGGGAATTTGAGAAAAATAAGAAGTGAATGCAGAGAACAATGCATCCATGTGCTCTAGACTCTCAATGAATAGATTATGCATGAGGAGAAACTGGCTCTTTAGAGTACAATCAGATTGTGAAAATGTTCATATTTAATAAGTTGACTCAAATGCCAATATTCTAGTCATTTATCCACATGAAATGTTCTGTTTATAATATCTTTGTTGATTTTGCTACTAGATATTTATTTTTATAAGTTCTCATTCTTTATTATGTTTTCTAAACCTCATACTTTGAGTTTGGTAACTAACTTAGATACCCACATGTTGAAACATATTAATAATTGATGACTGTGTGGATCTAATTTGAAACACATAAACACTACTAATGCTGTTTTCAATACTCAGTGGAGAGAGAAAACTTCTCAGAAAATTGATATTTACACAAGTAAAAGCTCATGCCTACTTTAACAATAGCTGCCTAATAGATCAAACTAGAAACGAGAATGCAACTGCACCCTGATTGGGTGAGAATCCTCTGTGGATATGGTGTGTACTAGTGACTCATCTCCCTAGTTCTCTTCATAATAATGAGGAGGGAAACACTAACTTGCTTTTTGTTAACTTAAAATCTTGCTGAGTAAAAATTTTAACTCTTGCCTTTTGTTAATAGTAAAAATCAGACACTAACATCATTCACAACTCCCTGATGACAGCAATAAAAAAAATGAGTTTCTGCCTCTGTCTGAACCTCATTGCCAAGACTCTGTGCTCCAGGTGCTACCTGGTAGAAATTTGAACCTCCATTGAAAATTGCTAGCAGATAATGGGCATAAAACTACTTAGTCCAGAATCCAGCAGGCACTATACAATCCCTTCCCATTCCCCCTCCAACCTTACTAGTTAACCTGACTGTTATTCTCTTAACTATTCACACTTGAAATAAAATATAAACAAGCTTTACCATATCAAACCATGTATAAATAATAAACACCAACTCTTCTACTCTCTACAGTGTCCTACATCTATATAACCCAGGACAATGGTTCCCCCTCAGAGTACTGTGAATCCTCTGCACTGAATGATAGACCCTTCATTTTGGTAACCCCTCTTCCAGGATACCCACAGCTCTAGGTATCACTTGCAGAAGAGGACCATTTCCTACTGAGTATAATCAAGTAAGTGCCACACACACACACACACACACACACACACACACACACATTGTTCTGCTAACAACTCCCTAAAAAAAATATGGCCTCTGAGTATTCTAATGGCCTCTGCTATAGTTTGTAGTTCTCATGTAAAGATCTCATATAGTCACTCAACAAGTATCAAGTATCAAGTAAAAAGATGAAGGAAGAACATTTTAGACTATGAGCTCTGCATCATAATACTGCGCCCTTCACTGCTTCCTTGAGGAAGGAAGACATTGGGAGCTAGGGCCTAGCTGCTAGTCAGAACCACAACTCTGTGCTCCTCAGCCTCCATTCTGTTGCAGTGACCTTCAGCCAGGGTACATACACCTTGATGCAAGTACCCTGACTGCTGGGCCATGGCTGCCCGCCATAGTGCAGCAGTGTTATATCTATTACACTCTCCCACTGTTAGATAAAGGACATGCCAGTGGTGACAATCGTAAACACTCACAATGACTGTTCTTCCTGACAATACTGATGCACGGTTTGGAAGGCTTTTCAAGCTGTGTTCTGCCAAGGCAGAGGTTCACTTTAATCTATTTTGTCTGATTCAAGAGCTCAGCATGCTCTCTCACTCCAACCACTTTCTCTTGTATACACTTTCTCTTGTATAGCACATTGAGATGCTATTCCAGGAGTTCTGTGAGAGAGCTTTGTAACTAAAACAGTATGGGGAAAAGATAGTGTAAGACCCCCAGGAAGGGAGGACCTCCCTCAAGCCTCAGGAATTCTCGGCCATTCAATAACTCACAAGACACGTTCTTGATGCAACAGCAAGAGGTATATTTTGGGGTCAGTCGACTGAGGCCGAGACTCATAACCCACTCAGGGGGAGAGGAGTGTCGACCCCGTCAGCTGGGAGTGAAGGGCTTATATAGGAAAGAACCACAAACCAAGGAGGGGTGAGGGGATAACCAAGGAAACATAACATAAAAACAGTAGAAAGTCTTAAAAGTCTCAACCCAAATTTAGTCAGGGTCGTGTAAAACAGATTGTATACACTTACCTTTTGTAAGCATGTAACCTTGCCCAACCATTTATCTTGTGGTCAGCCAGTTCCTGGAACCACCCAGATGACTTTCATCTTTCTTTGTGGTCAGGAATGTGTCTTCCTGCTTTGGGCCTTCCCCACTCATAGGTGGGTTCTCTTCCCTGAGTCTGAGGAATGTTAATCAGGCCCTCCCCTCCTATCCTGATTGTTAATCCAGCAAGTGTCCTCTGACTCAAGGATAATGTACCCCTCCTGGAATGTATGGGGCAGTGAAGGCCTAAAATCTTATATTCAGTTCCTCTTCCTTGGAACTAGTGAACATGCACTCTTTTGCTCAGGTCTAGGGGGGTCACAAAAACTTTCTATATTTTTCATAAGTTTTCTATACCTTTCATAGTTTCTAATATGTTTAAAATATGTTCCTGGAACTCCCAACTATAATGCCAAACATAAAGCAGATATGTTAACATATTCTCTTGACTTTTGCCAGCCTACTTCCTATTTTTTTCATCCACTAAATATTATCTTTTACTCCTGGTTTCTGGACTGATACCCCATTTTGGCTTCAAAGCTTGCATCTATTTCTCTTTGTAGTTTAAAACTTAAATAGAAAAACAGTCACAATTTGTAAGCCATTACCTTATAAGTTAGCTGAATCCACAAACATTCTCAGCTCTCAATTCTAGATAAATTGCTGATCTTTTCAGTGGGGAACCTCGAGAAGAGTAAAATGTTTAAGGTCAGTTCACCACAAATTTTCAAAACAAATGTCTAAAAATATTCAAGATAATCTCAAACACAAAATAGCCAAGATGCTTAGGATAGTCTCTCATTGTGACTTCTGGTATTGTAGATTGAAAAATTATAAAGACCATTTTATAAAATATATACAGGTTCACTTGTTCCAAGAAAGCGGAACTGAATGTAAGATTTCAGGCCTTCACTGTCAGAGATACATTCTGGGTAGAGGACATTTTCCCTGAATCAGAGGACACTTTCTGGATTACATTCCTCAAGCCTCAGGAAAAAGAACCCACCTGTGGGTGAGGAAAGCCCAAAGCAGGCAGACACATTCCTGACCACAAAAAAAGATGCAAGTTATCTAGGTGGGGCTGCGGCCGGTGCAACTGAGAAATAGTTGGGCAGAGTGACAGGGTAACAACTGAAAAACAGTTGGGCAAGGAATGGGTGTGCAGAGTGCTTTCCACATGATCCTGTATCATTTAGGTTTGGGCTCCTCTGGAATGTTCCGCTATTTTTATGTTATGTATCCTTGGCAACCCCTCACCCCCTCCTCACTCCCCTGGTTTGTGGTTTTCCTCTTTAAAAGACCCCTTAGCCCCGCCACTAGAGGTCAAACTCTACTCCTGCGTGAGTATGTAGTTTGGCCTTGGCTAACCAACTCTCTCCCCCAAAAACCTCTGCTGATTGCATCCAGGTACTGTTTCTTGAGATTTTTGGGTGGCCGTGACTTCCCGAGACTTGAGTAAGGGTCTCCCGAGTTTGGAGGTCTTCAGTATAAGGGAATGCTTCCCCTTTGCATTAAAAAGAAAAGAAACTCCAGGTGTTTAGAAAGCAAGGAGATTCTGGAGTGAAAACAACAATAAAAATGAATGGTCAAGTATGAGAGAAGAAATAAAAATAGAGAGTGAAAGGTAGAAAGAAAAAAGTCATTGTAAATAGATTTATAAACAAAGGTATCTTTTAAAGTTTCTAAACATGTGTCTTTAAAATTACTCATCAGGTTTTCCACATATGCTGCTGTACAGTGGGTTTTGTAGCAGCAATGTATGGAAATAGCATTCAGAAGACTGCGTCCTTAGTTCTCATGAAAAGCGTCTCAGTAGCCACCTTGTTATCCTAACTTCTGGATTGGACTACATTGGTTTGCAGGGCAGCATTCTTGCTTTCTGGACTTTTTTAAGGGTTAGTCAGTAGCATGTACTGTGGGATAAGGAGACTCATTTTTAGGTGTCACATGTGCCCATTCACCTGGAGAAAGAAGATATGTTGCTTTTGACAAGGTGAAGATGCCTGCTTAATATCTTGCTCAAACGTATTTACCTGTTAGGATGAGTTCATTTCTACCATGCAATTCTTGATTAGAAGCATAAAATTAAAATTAGCCAACTACATTCTAGTTAGCAATGATACAAGATGAAAGTAACATTGAACTTAGCTTTATCACCCTGCTTGGAGAATTCATTTAAGACTCCAAATTTGCAAATCAATGGAATTTGCATATGCAGGCAAACAAGGAAAATACCTGTTACATGTCTACTGCCCTGTTTGCGCACATTTGTAGTGAATAGTGAACACAAGGCTTTAGTTCACAACCAGCCGTCTACTGTGCAAGCTAAAATCAAATTGACTCCATACAGTTTCCTGATAGAAGAGATAAATTTATAAATGTTTCTGTAGGCTTTTTTTTAAAAGAAAAACTATTCTTTAAAAAACAAAACACAAATGGCAGATGAAAATCACAAGTTTACAACTGTCCTTCAAAGCACATGTACCCACTTCATAGAACTTCACAACACAACACAATCAACCCTCATCATCTCTAGTCATTTGGGGACATTGAAAGTTGGGGATCCATTGACCTGGAATATATGAGTAGCAAGCAATTCAGAAATAGTTGGGAGAAATGACATTCAATTCTCACAGTCTGCAATCCCATCATCATAGATGTGTAGAAACACCATCTTTGCAGGCTCAAAAGCAAACCACTATAAGAGGTGAGTGAACTTTCTAACTCCATATAGAACATGGCTCCTATTCTAAGCCAAGCCAAATAGCCCTATCCTGGTTTAGGACAAGGTGAAGCCCAGGGCCTCTCACACCTCTTTACCCAGCCTCTTGTGCAGAGTGATACAACCATGGCATCCTGCTGCCCAGCATTTTTATCACCATGAGGTCATATTTCAACATGTTTCTTCACAAAGCCAAGCCACATCATTTATACAGTTGTATAGAGTTCTACTTAGATGTTCACTTTCATTCACCCTTTCGTAAAACTCACATATAAATGAGCAAATTATTTGGGTTGTTTCCCTCTGATTCTAGCTACTAAAATGAACGTTGAATAAAAAGATAATCTATTAAAGCCATTATAAATAATTTTTAAAAAACTAAATAGAGGATAATGCACAGAAAAATAAAGAAATAATTATTACACATGTATGTCACTTTCATATCAAAGTATGATATAGAAAGATGTTACCTGAGGAATCATATACAATAACCTTGAAGTTCTTGTAGAAATTTGAATTTTTCACACCAGTTATATTACTAAAAATGAAACTCTCCAAACATTTCCATTAAGCACAATGTCTCTAGCTCGGTTAGTATAAACAGAAGAAGCACAGTAGTGCAATGTCTTTCCAACCACTTTAGTTACTTTAAAGTCAATAGTATAATCCCTTTAATTCTCTCTATACTGCCAAAAAAGGGGGCTTCAGGGATCTTTTCTGACTTATACTTGTGAATTTAATTTATATACTATAGATTTTAAATTAATAAATACCTCAAATTTAATAGATTGCAAATCTCTCATAGTAACTTGTCTACTTATTAGATAAGCTAAATGATATTATGTTTTCTTTTTTATTTCTATTATTTGTTTTTTTGTTTTTTTTTATTGGATATTGTATTTATTTACACTTCAGATATTATCCCCTTTCTTCATTTCCCCCTTCTCCAGAAACCACCTATCCCATCCTCCCTCCTCTTTTTTGCTTTTATACCATTTTAATTACATGCAAGTATTAAGGTCAGTCCTAGGTTGAGGAACTAGCAATACAATAGATGCAAATAGTCAAGGAACAAGCAAGACAATAAACACAAATAGTCAAAGAACAAGCAAGGCAATAAACAAAGTCCCATGATCACTCCCATGATCACTGTTTCTAAAGGCTTATCAGGATGACCAAAATATCTGAGCCAACTTCTCTGTCCTAGCGCAAAGTCATTTTCATGTCTGAATGAAATTACTTCTTTGTTCTAGCCTAAGATTTAGATTCCTGCCTGAAATTCATTTTGACTTGGGAGAAGACAGATTTTATGATTGTGTTCATTATTCATTCTGAGCATGTCTATTGTACTCAATGTACTCAGGACTTCAAGCTAGATACTTTTCCACAAATGTAATCTCCCATATTGTTCTTTCTTCTGAGTTGGATGAGATCATTTTCTTCTTGATTCAGAACTGCTGTGATCAGCCACAAGAGTTCACAAGATTGGATCAATTGACAGTTTCTCCTGAAAGGCAAGATGAGATTAACTCCTCCCCAAGGATAAATAAGCACTTGAAAATTGCTGTGAGAAGAGGGCTCTTTGGTGGTATAGCCATCGATAAGTTGACTTTGTCCCATTAATGAGCTCTATCACATATATAGCTAGATATTACTAGAATCTTCTTTGGGGACTATCATTGTACTCTCTGTTTAGGGATATTCTCCTTAGAAAAAGCTATAGCATACCGTGATTGCTATACATGCTATCCATCTAGATTTCTGTAAAAGTTCCAACAAGCCTTGAATAGAAAACTATGAATGTTAGGCAATTAATAAATGCTAGTACAACAAAACCTAAGTGCCAAAGGCAAAACTCCTAAAAGATAAAGTTGACCTGTGATTCAGGGGATCACAGGCTTTAGTTCACAACCAGCTGTCTACTGTGCAAGCTAAAATCAAATTGACTCCATATAGCTTCCTGATAGAAGAGATAAATTTATAAATGTTTCTGTGGGCTTTTTTTTTAAAAGAAAAACTATTCTTTAAAAAAACATACACACACAAATGGCAGATGAAAATTACAGGTTTAGAACTGTCCTTGCTTCTCTGACAAACAAAAGGCAACTTGGGAGGGAAGAACTTATGTGGCCTACAAG
Organism: Rhabdomys pumilio; assembly: GCA_030674055.1. Taxonomy (NCBI): domain Eukaryota; kingdom Metazoa; phylum Chordata; class Mammalia; order Rodentia; family Muridae; genus Rhabdomys; species Rhabdomys pumilio. The sequence continues at coordinate 28,410,896 of JANHMN010000014.1, forward strand.
TCACATTTCCCTGGCAAAAAGAACAAAGGCAGGCACTCAAGGGAGGAACCTGGAGGCAAGAACTGAAGCAGAGAAGATGAGAAAATACTGTTTGCTAACTTGTCATCATCGCTTACTTAGTCAGCTTTCTTATACTACCCAGGACCACCTCTCCAGAGGTAGCACCAACCACAGGGGGAATGAACCGGACTCCATTGGTAATTAATCAAGAAAATGAACAACAGGGATGCTCACATTCAAATTTGATGGAGGCAATTAGTCATCTAAGTTCCCCTTTCCAGGTAACTCTAGCTTGTGTAAAGTTGGCAAAATCTAGAAAGAGATGGAAAGAGATTTAGAAATGGAAGAAAAGAGTTTAGAATGTATGGTAAACCAAAAGAAGACAATCTTTGGGTTTAAAGGGTAGATACTAACTCTCTTTAGTTTCTTAGGAAAAAAAATCCCAACTGTAGCAAACCTGGCTTTTTATTAAATTTTACCACTTTTCCT
>JANHMN010000014.1:28426944-28452668 GCA_030674055.1 Rhabdomys pumilio
GCCTTGCCTTACCTTTGCCTTGCCTTGCCTTGCCTTTGCCTTGCCTTGCCTTTGCCTTGCCTTTGCCTTTGCCTTTGCCTTTTTGCCTTTGCCTTGCCTTTGCCTTGCCTTTTGCCTTGCCTTTTGCCTTGCCTTTTGCCTTGCCTTTGCCTTGCCTTTTGCCTTGCCTTTTGCCTTGCCTTGCCTTGGGACTCTAGCAGAGTTATCTAAAACCTCATATCAAAAGACAGAACCAACAACTTATTCCAAGATGCGCAGGTTCCATCACAAAAACACAAACAATAAACAAGAGATAATATAACCCTTCCAAAAATTAAAAATCTCATAGTATAGTAATGGCACTAATAAGAGAAACTTAGATGAAATGCAAGATTCAGAATTTACAAGAATAGTTACAAATATGTTCAAAAGTTCCAGGAGATAAGAGAAGAACATTAATAAACTTAAGAGGACAAGAATGGATCCTTTTTAATGTATTCTTTTATAATGATAGAATTATATCTTTGCCACCTTACATTTACTCCCTCCATTTCCTCCCATATACCACTCTTTGCTCCTTTTCAAATTTTATGCTCTCCTTCTTTATTAACATCAAAATATCTCCAACATTATTGTGTATACATGAGCTGAGCAAGGATATCTCTAAGAGACATCAGAGCAGGGGAAATCCCAAGAGGCTTTAACTCTAAACAAAAAACTACAGTCAACTAAGGAATGCTGAGCGTAGGTGAAATAGTCTTCTCTGGGGAAGAGCACACCAGGAAGTTGTCTAATACCAAATGGTCAGCCCCAGAAATATAGATACAAGTAACATTATTCAGACAGAGATTATATTTACATACACATATAGATATAAATATAGATATACACACATAAATATAGCAGCCACTAAAGAGTAGATTCTTAGTTGAAATTGAAGAAAGTACAAAGGACTGAAGAAAATAATAAGAATAATTTGGGAGAGGAAAGATGAATTTAATAAAGAAATAAAAATACTGAAGAAAACCCACCATGGTGCCAGGTGTCATTATTGGCTACTCACTTCAGGCTGTTCCTCACTACCCATAAGTCTCCAGTTCTCCCTCCCTTCATTGTGGCCATATCTTTCTGTTTTTCTGTCTCTCCCATTTTCTACCACTTACTTGATCTTCTTAGAGGTGCCTGAGTTTTCTGAGTATCTGGGGTCATCTCAGGAGGAGTTTCAGGAGTGCTATGCCCGCTGGTGTATTATGACACCAGGCAGGGATCATTTCAGGCATGGCTTGCCTCCAAGGCCTACATGTTGCCCAACTGGCGGTCATCTCAGCCTCACTCCTCACCCAGCTCAACCAAGTGACCCCATTCACAGGTCATTTGTCTCCAGGTCACTCCTGCCTGAGGCCTTCATTCACCAGGTTCATGAGTCATACAGATAGCCCTGGTTAAACTAAGTGGATTATAGCCCAAACCAAAAAAGACATGAATGTGAGAAATGGATTTGAGTAGAGGAGGGAGGTTGACAGGCGTGGAAGAGAGATAAGAGAAGAAGGAGGTGAAAGCAACTAGAATGAATTATATACAAGTATAAAATTGTCAAGGAACAGATTTAATAAGAAAAAAGTAAGAGAAGAAGCGAGTATATCCAAAGAAAAGCCCCCCTACATGGAATATGTAGAAACATTATCTCTGTAAAAATTAAATGGCAAATGCCACGAAGATAAAAATGCTGTCTAGCCTAGCCTATTATATTTTTTTATGAAGCTCTAGATGATAGAAGGCTCCAAACATAAAGAAATGATAACTAGAGATAATAATGCTAATTACCCTAATTTGACAAGAACATGCTGTATGCATGGACTGAATCATCACACTGTACCCTACTAATATGCACAATTACAAGTTAATTCAAAAGGAAGGTTTGTTTAAAATGGTATTAGGCTAGAGAGTGCCTAAATTGACTGTGTTATGGAGTAATGGGTTAGCATGAAAAAAGAAGGGGAAATGGAGAGAGAGGGAGAGAGAGAGGGAGAGGGATAGGGGGAGAGAGAGAGAAAGACTCTTATGTTCCAGTCACACGGAGGGAAAGGAGGAAGGAAATTGAACTGCCAGCATTTATCTATGTATTCTATTTGGAAGCTTAAATTCTCAAGGCAATATACATCTTTGCCAGGTCTCTGGCCTCATTTTGAAGCCTCTCTGTGGCATCCTCTTAAGGTAAGCACTTTAAAATATAATTTCCAAAATATCCCAATTCCCAGGTAAGCAAAAACAGTTTCAGGAGCAGAGTTGGCTGGAAGGGATTGCAATTTAGCTCTGTTATCAGAAAGTTCTGCTCCTGGCCTGGGGTGACTATAACAAAAGAAGACTCCAAACCCAGGTCAAAGCAATTTTTTAAAAAATACTGAATGTTCTAATATTGCTGCATCAGTGGGAAAAGAAGTAGACATCACCCCTCAAAGACTATCTAGACACACATGGATAGAAGCATTGCTAAGATAAGAGCCTTAGACTTGTCCAAATCTTATCTGGATTTTGTCAAAGTAGATGAGAAGTGTACATATTATTCCAAGTCTGTGATTTAGTCTAGGAAAGGTGAAAAATAACCAAAGAAAATAAAAAAAAAATAATTTGAATTATACCATAGGAAGCTCTATGCCAAATACTATCTGCTAATACCATAGAAACATCAGAAACTCTTATACTAGGGCCATTACTTAAAGTCAAGGTACTGTTTTTCTATAGAGTCATATGAAATATGCTAACTGAAAACAATCAAATACACATCTTTACATCCCATTAGAACCAACACTACAAATTCATCAAAACTGTTGCTTTCTGAAAGATTTCTCCAAGCCTTTCATTTGCACACAAGCCAATGAGTTTGCAGATGAATGATTATTTTGCAAACTTATTTTCATAAGGAACTCTTCCTCTCACACTACCAAGTTGTATCTACTAAAATCTAGTCAAACTCACACTGGTATCTGCAAAAATCCTACAAAACATGGAATGTGCAATCACATCAGCTAAACTCTTGATGTAACAGAAAAGAAAGTCCTATAACCAGTATTCCCAAGCCATGTACCTGTGGATGGCAGATAAACTGAGAGGAAAGGACAGAGTATGAACCCCAGCACCCACACAGTGACAAGCTGGGATCCAAGCATTAGGCAGAAGATGAGAACTCAAGAAACAGGAAGTAGAAAATGAAAGAAAGATATGGACCTGAGAACAGGATATGGGTAAGAATAACATTCATAAGTAAATAAACTATTAATCCTGCATATTCACAGGGCCACTCTTTTAACATACAACAGTTATCATCAATAAATCATTTTCAATAGCCTAAGCTTTTCAGTGTTCTTAATCAACAAACAAAACAAACAGACCATACTGATTGTGTGTGTCAAGAGCCCCTGAAGCATAAAATGTTCTATATTTTATCACGAAGTTCATTTCCAGGATATTAAATCTGTCTCTGTTAGATAAGATATTGAACAAAAATTCTGTTGGACTACATGCAGAAAGATGTACCAGGCTCTTCCCATCATCTCTGGAGCACCGTTAACCTGCCTCCTTAAACACCCAGTGCCCTGTGTTTGCTTTCCTGAATCTTAACCCTGTTGTTTGTTGTTGTTGTTGTTGTTGTTATTGTTGTTTTAAATAGCCTTCCTCACTATAATACCCAATGAGTTTATTTACACTTAAATTTATACTTTCTATGGCTTAAATTTTCACACTTCCCCCAAGAAATTTCCTGGCCTGTGAGTTACGTATATCTAAGATAAACGTCTGTCCTTTCTAAGTATTCCATGAAGGACAGAGGTGACTTTTTCCCATGGCAGCTAAATCATACTCCTCCTTAGTTTGTATCACTGTCTTTAAGAAACAAAATAACCTTTTTTTCTCTTCTTTTCATTTTAATCTTTCTTCTTATGCAACAAGATAATATTTTTCCTCCCATTATAATCCAATTGATGGTAGAAGCTACATGACCATTGAATTGACACTTTGAGGCTTTAGAAATCTGAGTGAATTAAATTAGTGTTCGTGCAAAAGATATTTTTCTACTGAAGTCAAGAACCATCTTAATATTTACCTTCCCATGAATTATTTTTTTACAGCAACAAACGGGCCAACTAAATAGGGAAGAGAACATCTTTCTTGGAACAAAAATAAGAAAAGAGTACCAGAGTGATCTCAAACTTGGCCTTATTTCTCTATGTTGATTTGAATAATCTGAAAAATAATGGAAACGTCAAGTAATATTTTCAGTCAAAACCCATGAAAATCAATGTAACCTTTTACTTTGGAACTATATTTAGAATTCAAAACTGCCACCATACGCTTCAGTTTCTCAGTCTAATATGAGCAACCTAGTCGTATAAATTTTAAGAATATATAAGAAGACTCATCAGTATCTCCTGAAAGTACTCATCAAAAAAGTGAAGGGACTGTAGAAAGGGCTCTAACTGAGGTGTACATCTACTTTTGCTACTAGCTGTCCACTAAACTTCAACAGTCTGAACAAAAGAGAGATCCTCAGTTTTCTCTTAAGAAAACTGAAGGTAATAGAACTTCCTGTGCAGTTTTCTTGGGAGAGTGAAATAAGATGACTGTAAGAACACATGGTATACTGTGAGCCACATAGAGTTTGCATATGTCCGTGCTAGTTATGACAATGGCTGATGTGCCTATGTGTGTGCATGCTCACCTGTGTGTGTGTATGCATGCGAGTGCAATGCTTCCTTGTTATTTCTCAAACATTTCTCCATCTAACTATTTTTAAATTTTTTTATTTTTAAATAATGTTATTAATTTTTTGAGAATTCCATTGTCAATGTGCAAACAAAGACTATAAAAATGTTCAACACTAAATTGGATGTCTGTATCGCATTCCTCCCAAGGCCCAGGAATCATCACAGAAGAGGCAAAAGATCATAAGAGTCAGAGATAGTCAACTATTTATATTATTTTTGAGTGTGTGTGTGTGTGTGTGTGTGTGTGTGTGTGTGTGTGTATCTTTATGGGTATATCCATGTGCGTATGGATACCCACAGAGGTCAGGAGAGGGAATCAGATTCCCTGGAGTTGAAGTCATAGGCATAGTTGTGTGCTACCTTACATGAGTGTTTAAGGAATGAACTCTGGTTCTCTGAAAAAGCACCATGTGCTCTTAACCATATCTTGAACCATATCTCTGGTCCCCAACCTTAATTTCTGAGACAGGGTTTCTCATTAAGCATGAAGGCTGCTGTTTCATCTAGACAGTCTGGCTAGCCAATCCCTGTTTCCTCTGTCTGTACTTCTATGGCAGTGAGATGAGAAGTATGACCGGCTTTTTGATATAGATGCTGGTGATCAAACTCATAAGTTCAGGGTAAGAACTTACTAATTGAACCATCTCCTGGACCCAAGCATTGTTTTAATAAATGGAACTTGTTAATCTACCAAGATTCAATTTTTGTTCCCAGAAATCTTTTTTTATTTATTTATTCATTTTACATACCAATATCAACCTCTCTCTTCTCCCATTACCCCATCAAACAAATCCTACACCCATTTACCCCTTCTCTTCTCCTCAGGAAAGGGGGAGCACCCTAGGAATTGCCACCCCCTACCCACACACCTCATACACTTCTCCTTCTGCACATCAAATCACTGTATAACTAGGCACATCCTCTCCCACTGAGGCCAGCCTAGTTAGGGTTACAGGATCCACAGACAGGACAGGTCCTAACTGAGACCCATTCCATGGGCAAAAACCAATCCCTAACATTATTAATGGTACTCTGTTATGCTTACAGACAGAAGCCTAGCATAACTGTCCTCTAAAAGGCTCTACCCAGCAGCCAATTGTAAAAGATGCAGAGAACCACAGCCAAACATTAGATGGAGCTCAGGGAGTCTTATGGAAAAGTTATGGTGAGTACTCAGGGACCTGAAGAGGACAGGGACTCCACAGGAAGACCAAAAATATTCCTAGAACTCTTATTCAACTTTTTCAAACATCTCTAAGCCTAAAACCCTCCCCTACCTACTTGAAATCCCTTACTTTCCTGTTCTTACGTGGTCTCTGATTTAGCTTCTTGTTGACAGAACATCCTCTAGTTCTCTTGGAGAATCCCAAAACACACAACACGAAAGAACTGAGCTGAAGATATCAGGCTATTGCTGGATATGAAACTGATCAGATGCTCACCAGCTTTTGCCATGCCCACTATCTGGGCTTCTTATATGTAACTGTCTCCCGTAATGATAAGAACAAGATCTAGAAACTCGTCAGGCAGTTTTACAGCTAGGAACCACAATGTTCACCTTTTGTTTGAAGTCAGAAACATCCTTGGTATTGTCCAGGCCAGAGACCTAGGACACCAGAGTTTGGAGGTCTCTGGACCCTAGTCTGGTTTCCTGTTATCATTCTTCTTTCACACAGGTTCTTGGAAGGTTTACATAAAGGGATAACAAAATCTAGTGTAGACAATACCGACTCCTTTGGCTTTGGAAGTGATTCTCTGGATTTTCATAATGGAAATGAATTAAATCTATTATATTACTGTATTTAATAGTAATGCTATTAATATTTTGGCTTTCTGTACTCAATTTCCATCTTGATTTTATTTCCTGGCCTTTATGATCAATCTGTACTCAGATAATATATAACAGTGAGATCCCATTGCCCTCAAAGGCCTGAAAAATCAGGAGGAATAGATGTTCTAAATCCTTCTATACCCCACAGTCATCCATAAGTAGCTAAATCAACTCAACTTCAATCTCCTAAATGATATTAAGGTCTCAAGTCTTGACATAGATATTAGATAACTAGATAGGGATTGACATATTTGAAGGTCATTGTGGATATGTATTTCCTTCTTGATCAGCTTTTGACCCAACTTCCCATTCCCCTGATAATTCTGAGTAGCCTCATAGCAAATGTGCCCTGCCCTCCTGCTATAAATACTTGTTTCATAGGTGGAGGAGTAGAATCTCAAATTAATATAAATGGTCCAGCTCATTCTGTGCATATGTTTTTAAAAACAGGGATATAAAATGATAAAAAAAATTTAATAGCAAGATTGACTCATACTCAATCTTTCAAATTACTAAAATTATGCTCATTTTGATACCTAGAAAAACAGATCAATCTTTACAATGCAGACACAGCAGTAAAGAGAGTACTGTATCCCTAAGAGAAATTCTCTTACCTGTTAGACATAGACTGCCCTCCAAAAGAGATGTTCCTCCATGAAAATGTCCTTGTCTGCTTCATTTGACACCACAGTACCAAGCTCTCTGCTTCTTACCTTCAAAAGATAGACCTGACTTAGCAGCCACTGAGTGCCTAAGATCTGAAGGCCTTTAGGCAACTTCCATTGATTTACTTGAACAAATACTGTTTAGGAAATAAGAAGTTTTCATGGGTAATAAAACATGCAGGAAAATGATCATCTTTTCCAAAAATAGAAATAAAATGTTTCTTTCGCTCTCCTGGCATTTTGAACCGCTACATAAAAATGTAGTTTTGCTGAATAAGGGAGAATGAAAGGCCATATAAAAATTGAAAAACAAAGAGAGAGAGAGAGAGAGAGAGAGAGAGAGAGAGAGAGAGAGAGAGAGGTTTGCAAAGAACTAAGTTCATGTCTTCCTCAAGTTTTCTGGTTTTTTTCCCTCCTAATACTCTGAACTTTTAAAAGCTATTAACTTTCCAACAGTGTTTACTTCCAAAGATACTCAAAAGACAACGGTCATCATAAAAATTATTTTTATGTATGACAATATTTCTTTTCCACAAAGCAGTTAATAGATTAATCTCAAAACAGTCACCAGCTTTAGACTGTTAAATGCTGTTGGACAGTGCTAGGTCTGAAACACATCTTTTTGGAGAATTTCTGCTCAACAGACTTGCCCATGCCATGCACATACCTTAACTAGAGCAGTGCCAAAGATAATGTGTCTTTTCATGCTCTGTTAGACCACAGTCTACCCTAAATTATAATACTGCATCATAGACTCACCCTAAGACTTGCCCAGGAATCTTGTTCAAGTAAAAACTCTGAAACAATAGATCTATGGAATGGGTACCTAAGAGTTTACATTTCTAACATGTTTTCTAGCTCATGAGACATACCTAATGTAGCAAGGCTATGAACCATTTTACCTCATTTGCTGAGATACAGTCCCTCACCTGCGAAGAAACCAAAGTTTCCCAACCAAACATTCCATTCATTCTACCACAACATCAATGTCTCAAACTGTAGTCTGTGTGCTTGGTGACCAGATCTCCCACATCGATATATTGCTCTGTCTTTGTGGTCATGTTTACCACCTAAGAGTAGTCACCCTTTTCTTTCTAGTGATGAACATGGCTTCATGAATGTGTCAGTTTTCATCATGTCTTTTATATCATTCAAAATGATTCAGTATCTCTACCATGTCTCTCTTGTGCCATTGTTCATATTCAGCAAGAGATAGCATCAAATAAATCAGGATGGTTGCACATTCAAATGTTCTTACCTGTAAACCAGTCATTTGATTCTAACTTTTGTTTTCAATGGAGCCTAGCAGTCTATTTCTACAAATTCCAGATGACTCTCGTATGCACCAGTACTTGAGGATCACATCTGTAGAACTATGACATTCTGATCCAGCTCTCTATCCTCATTCTGACTGGAAACTTGCAGAGCTATTCCTAGCCATTTATATTTGTTTTCAAACTTCTTCAGATATGTCTACAGTTCTTATGTGCAACATTCTGAGAATAGGAACAATTACTCCAAAGTGGTCTAAATGCAGGACGCAAGACTAGGATTTGACTACACAGGTTCATCCCGTAACCCAGACTTTTCAACACTGTGCTGCTATTTTAGTTCTCTGTTCCTCCACTGTTGGTCCATGAGTCACCTACATGATTATGCAAATGTCAAACGCAAGACTGAGTCTCTAATTTCTGTAACATTGCTTCAATAACATTTTCATCATTCATCTAGTGTTTTCTACCTCCCAATCTGTTTCTTGCATTACATACCTCTCTGTTAATGGCTTGATCTCTAGATTGGCATTATCCTGATGTGGTATAACTTTAAGAGGTAGAGCTTAATTAGAGGTCTTCAGGTCACTAGAAGTAGGCATTAAGAGGAAAGTATGGACTTTAGCCTCTCTGACTTCCTCTTTCTTTTGCTTCCTACCAAAAGAGCTAGGGTTTGCTCTATCACATCCTTCCATAATGATGTACCATCTAGCCACAATCTTAAAAGCAAGAAGTCAAATGATCATGAGCTGGAACCTCTGGAATTTCTAAAACTATGAGGCCAAAATATCCTGTTTTCCCTGTGAGTTTATTGTCTCAGAGGTTTGCTCAAGTGGTAACCAGCTGACTGTCACATGCAGCCACTGATGCCATCCCTGCACCCTCTAGTTCTCTATAATCAATCCCTATATAACATAAAATAACCCAGAGCTCAGATTCGACATTTGTTAATATTTGAAAATTCAAACGTCTAAGCTTACTAAGATCAGCAATTTCATTCTTTTTTGTTTGCTTGTTTGTTTGTTTGTTTTTGCTTAGAAGTATAATTACTCTAGATTTTCCCGATGAGATTATTTCTCAACTGGAGATTCAATATTCAACAAAGGGCTTTTTCCTCACTAGAAGAAAGTTAATTGAAAAATGTTGAAGCTCTACACAAACCTCTATTCCCTGTGGTATTGTGACTCATTTGTTATGAAATTCACAAAGGGGGTATACATGGTGATACTTAACTCTTTGGCATAGTAAGAATCTGGTAGAATGATGTTAGGGCAGAGTTAGGGAAAGATAAAAGTCTGTCTATTTGGTACCTTGTCTCAAAATAGTAGATCACATTTGTGTTTAAAGCTGAATATAGAGATGGAGCACTGTCAGTATCAACCCACACTGGAAAATGGGAGAGCATCCTTTGAAAACTACCCCATTATAATATCTAAACAAAGATGGAGATGCTCTCCTACAGATATGCAGCACTTTGATCTGATGAAGCAAGACCAAAGGCCATGGAAAAACAAGACAAGATCTCAGTGTGTCCTGATGTCCTCCTTGCTTCTAACTTCTCAATTAAACATTAAGAAGAACCATGTTTCTATCAACTTCATGACATTACTCTAAAGATAACATAATCTACCACATAGGAAAGAAATCTGAAAGCAAAGGCACTTAGGCTCAATGACTATTATCTATCTTGTATCTGTAATAAATAAGACTATTTTCTCCACCCTAATCAGCTTATATTTTTTGATGGTAAATACAGAAGCTGCTCTTGGCCAGATACTTTTAAAGAAATCTATAATATACGGCCTTTAAAAGAATAATATTTTAAAAGAGAGAGAAGCTGCAGCAGATAGCAAATTCTGTCAGCTACTGACATGGTCAGATGAACAAATCACATGTCAGAAAATGGCTTAACAAGAATGAAAGTAATTTCTGTTATTTTAACACAAAAATGTCTGCAAAGCCATTTTCACACTGTGGATTATAAGCAGTTATGAACATTGATTCTTTTTCAAAGTGAAGCTGGACAATGACTCCAGCTCACTATCTAAGCCTCACCATAGTGCCGAAAGAGGTATGTTTGGCCTTTTTCTTTTTTGAATTGTACACTATAGGAAAATTGACAGGCCCGAAGGAGTTACTACTTCAAAGCAACGAATGTACATGGTCTTGGTTTTGACCTGGTGGTTAGGTGAGAAAAAAAATGTCCTGAACATACACCCAGATCTTAGATAGCAGTACCATAATTGGTGATGGAAATTTCTACCATCCTCTTAAACCAGAGCTTCCTAACGATTATATACATCTATGTAATTTATTTTAGATATTGTTGTATTTAAATACACATTATAAAAGTAATAATTCATAAAAGAAATAATCAAGAACTAAAAAACAACACTGAAATGTATGAGGTAGAAAGAAATTTTCTTGTGTAGAGTCTCTACTGGTTTTCATGAGTACACTGCTGGTGACTTCCTCTAAGTGATACCAGATTTCTTATTAATCAACATTCACAATGTAATAGAGTCCATTTATTGTATAATATACAGAATAACAGCCTGTCAAAGCTAGAGTAGCCTTCTGGAATGCCTGAATCTTGACATCTATGCTTCCTTTTTTCTTGTTAAGTTCATCTGGACTTTTACTAGTCATTCTGTGATCCCCTTTCTTCATAGCCAGAAGCATAGCCTAAGAGTTCTTCTCAATAACACGGAGGTCTATTAAATATATCAGCCATGGTGACAGCAAGAAACAGAACACAGCCAACTTACAGGTAGTTAATGAAGAGATAATTCAGTGGAAACCCCCAACTTTTAAAGATAAAGAGAACTGTAGAGATCAGGGAAATGGGGTAGCAAAAAGAGTCACATGGAGAAGTGTGGCATTCCGTTGATAGGAAAGAACTGGTATAGGATAATGACACTAAAAGTTCAGTTGCCTAGACCAGGCTGCTACCACCATTTTGTGTTTCGAATGTAAATTCTCAATAGGAAATCAAGAGTCTAGGAACCCTCTGATGTAGTCCATAAAGGCACAATCTAGGAATAATATGTTAGGACATTTGCAAAGGGATCTAGGAGCACAAAGGAAGTTATCTCTCCTTTTAGATGACTTACCCTAGAACACACAGCTGTTAAGTAACAGAATGAGACAAGACATGGACTTTCTTTACCTATTTCCAATTCTTTCTCTCTGCATGTCTGTGTCCATGTGTGTGTAAGTATGTACATGTATGCATGTTTGTGTGTATACACACAAGTGAGTACATTTTCATGTATTCTGAACATGGGAACCAATACACTGAGCAGATTTATATAATGGTTTATGATTAGTGATAATCATAAAATGTCATAGTTGGTCCTTCAGTTCTGTGAGTAGCTCAGGCACCATCCTAGTTCCCCATTTCTGTTTTATCCAACCATCCTGTCCAGGGACGCCATGATTGAACCAGATAATTATTAGGGTCCTTCCAATGTGACTCTAAAGAAAAATAGTTTTCTTCCTTTTGCTGTGTAAAACAAAGCTGCTTCTTGGATTTATATGATCCCAAATTAGCTTACCTTTCTGACCTATGACATTACTGAAAATGTCAACCTGCCTTCAACTCCATTTGATTGTGGAAAGTCCTGCACCGATAATAAACTCAATGTCATGTTTCAACCTCCCATGGTATTTGTAAAAGTAAATAAAGAGGAATTTTTAATGACTGAGTCAATCACTGTGATTTTAAATGCCACAAGTTTCCCAGTCACCACCACTAGCTAAAAAGCTCTGTCTTTTTTGTTTAAGTTTGTAGCATGAAAATATTTGTGGAAAGTACATATTTGGGTTGGAACAACTCTTTATGTGCTAAATCTTACAAAAGGACCATATTTCTAGACATTTTGTAAAAACATTTTGGTATAACATGGATGTAGAGTACTTTACAAAATACTTCAATTTACTGCTCCAGTTTCTCACTGCATAGACTGTATCTCAGATTTCCATGTGGGTGATGACATAGCCCCTTACCTAGGTATAAAAATTCAAATCACAACTATGCTAGTCCACTTGGAAATAAACACATCCTTACTTTCAGATTCAGTTCATGTTAGTGATTGACTCTGTTGTGTACCAAAAATGGGGCTACTTGCTGAACAAACTGAGCAAGAGATAACACAAATAATTACCTTGAACCTTGTCCTCCTCAAAGCAGCTCAGTCATCCAAAGTGTTGTAAGTGTTGTTGTTAGTCAATGTGAGCCATGGTGCTAAATATTTATGACCCCCCAAAACAGTACAGTTTCTGTAAAAGACTTTTCTCTAGGAATAACCAGTTTCTAGGTCAAAGTCATTAATAGAACTTCCACTTATATACTAGGTCACAATATCATAAATAATTATCTTTATGTTCTTGGACTGGTAATACACTCTTCTTCTAAGGCTCTTTACAGTGATAGAGTTAAGAAACATCACCTCCCACTTAAACACTGTTTGGCTTTATGACTACATTGAATTAAAGATATTGAAAGCAAAACTGTACTTAATGATTATTCTGAGCCCCTCTCTAATTCTGAAAGCAAGGGACAAAGCCTCATATGACTTATGTCCTCTCTATACCTAAAGGAGCATCCTTTCTTCAAAGATTCAAAGTTGGGATTAAAAACTCATGTACAGAATATGTTAAAATAGCTCAACTTTTAGCCCTCTCTGTATCATGTCATTGTTTTGTCATAGCCTCTTACTCTGTCAAATTTAGTTCAGTTTTTGTTAGTATTATATTCTAACTCCCCTGGTTTATCATCTCCTGCTGAAGCCCCTGCACCAAGGAAAAGTACATGTAAATAAATTCGCTAGCATGTCCCACATTGACTTATTTTACATCTGCTTATTTCTGGCATCCAGCCAGAACCCTAAGAAGATAGAATGGTGCTTGATGATTCTTCAGCATATATTACAACATTTGCTAAAAGTTGAGTTTTAATCATTTAAAATGGTAAAGCAATGAAGCAACAAAGGGGAATGAGCCTGTCAGATCCAGAATTTAGAGGGTAGAAGTTGTTGTTCTTCTTGACCCCAGATGGTTTTCAGTACTGTTCCTCAAATTGCCATTTACAGACAGACCACTTGTAATGAGTGAGTGTACATTTTAAGTAAATCTAGATAATCTGTGTTGGGAATGAAACACAGTTAAGGAGCACACAGTAAGTATTCTTGGGAGAGCATCTAGCACCAATATTATTGGCTCAAGTAGTAAACTAATGATGTCTCTAAGTTAAAATTTCCCAAGTGGGCATCTCACTTAAATGTATAAATTGTAGGGTGTTTTGTAGAAATCATTTCAATCCGAGCACCTCAGATGATGTACAAAGCCACATTCATATCACTGTGAAAATGATTATGAGTCCTCAGACTAGCCCAACTAAACACAATCAATAAACGGGCAAATAAAAATAAACATCAATAATTACAGTACTAGACATTGCTAGTTAATTTACTTTAAAGTGTTATTGCCACTGCTACAAGGTTTCCTTCCTATTCTTACCAACAGGCTTATTCTAGCTCACAATTTCATACCTACACTGAAACCCTCCTGTTTTTACCTTATAGATTATGTTCCTCCTTCTAGCCTAGAAGGGAAGGATGATTTTAGCAAATGAGCTAAAAACTGTTTAGTCCAGACAAAGTGTCGGACTTAATACAAAGGACTTTACACTTATATTTTCCCATTGAAATATATAGCATTTAAGGTAGATAATGTTCTGGGTTTTGTTATTTTAATTATTTATCTTATATTTGATATCATAATATAATTATAGAATTTTCCCTTCCCTTTCCTCTGTCAAAACCTCTCATATGCTTCTCCTTGCTGTTTTTCAATTTTGTGGCCTCTTTTTTCATTAACAGTTCTTATATACTTATGTATATGTGTTCCTAAATACATAAATGCAACCTGTTCAGTCTGTATGATGTTGCTTATATCTATGTCTTCAGGATGGATCACTTGGTCTTGGATGTCCTCTTCTCTGGGGAAGACTATTCTTAGCACTCTCAGTACTCCCAGCTTACCTATAATTCCTTAAGTATGGTTGAGGCTTCTGGGGCTTTCCTCTGACCATGTTAGCCCATCTGATACTGGAAATCTATCCAACTATCCGACATAAATCCCTAACTATGTTCTAATCTTTATCCTTATACTCACAGATAAGTATTATTCTCACTGACATCAAGGACACTTTGCAGCTGAAAAAAAAATCTCTCATTTTAGACTAAGGAACTGTTTAGGCTCGAAAAAGTTAAACAACATGCCCAGAGTCATGGAGCTAGTAAGCAGTAGAACTAAAAATAATCAGTAAACATTTTACTCCATGTCTCTTATAATTTAGCGTATGTCTAAATCTCGTCCTATTCCTAAGATTATGCTGCCACACACGTAGTATAGCCAGACTGTTAAATGTCCCACAATGGACCATATGATTTGGTCACTAACTTGTTGACTCTGCAGGTGGTATCTAGTGGAAGTCAGTTAAGTCACTTGGGCATGACCTTGAAGGGGTTATTGAAATCTCACTCCTTCCTCTCTTCCACTGCTTACTGACTTCTATGAAGTGAACAGTCTTTCTCTTGTACACTTGCCCACCATGATGCGTTATCCCTGTATAAGCTAAAAAGTAGTGACCATGAACTAAACCTTTAAAATTATGAGATAAGCCATTCCTCCTTCTAAGTTATTTTCTTCACAACAGACCCCTGACTAAGCTTTACACTGGCTATCCAAACCAGCCCAAGTGATTCTCTTGTGATCTACAACCAAGTTGTTCCCTTTGAACATGTGCTACTTGAATTTCTATCTTTCCTAGTCTTAAGCACTACTTCCTCTAGCCTGAAACACAACTTCCTTGCCCGAAGCTCTCAGCGATATGTTTTGATCTCTCAGTTTTTTTAAGATATTGGAATTTTATTATAGTACATTATCATAATTGTACTATTTTATTACAACAGTCTTTATGTTCTATGTCTCATCTCTGAACCCACAGTCCTCTTCTCCACATTGGCCCGTAGTACCTTTCCTCTCCACTGGCAGGTCTCTTAGCATCCCTCTATCAGAGCATGTGCCTTGCTATAATCCAATCAATCATTTGTCAACCCTACCAATCAGATGATCAGCTCTTCAAGAAATAGGTGATAATGTGTTTACCCATCACTGTTTAGCATTGTCCTCCTTGTGATCTCTTAGCACTTCCAGCTTCATGCAGGCAAAACAGCAGGAAGGAAAAGGTACAATGTTAACTCAAACTTGGGGCTTCAGCCATTGTGAGAGTAGAAATCATACCGAGCTGAAGCTGATTGTGCTCTAAGAGACCAAGAAAATGTCTATTACTCAAGAGGACACAGATACCCATGGCAGTTAATGAATTCTTATCCAGTGGCTGAGAAAGCTTAGCAAGCAGAGAAAGCAAAAAGAAAAAAAAAAAGATAAATTTGCATTTTTGTTACAACAATCTTGTTATTCAAATGAGTTATTCTATGTCCCTGGTGAATGATTTTCCTATGCTAACTATAAAGATTTCCCTAGTACTTTCCAAGGAATTCAGGATAGCCTCCCAAATAAGCAGATTTCTTCACAAACTGAAATTCTCTTTTGTGACATCTCAGTGTTGATCAGGAGAGTCCAGGGACAGTAGCTACCAGATTTACATGTTCCCTGTGTGCTGCAAAGAAATGTTGATGTCTGCTTGTGCAGCAAATTATTTCCCATGACAAGGAGATTTACATATTTATTTTCATTTATATAACCTTATCATATACATATATAATTAATGTTCCCATTTCATAGACATAAAAACACAGAGAAAAAAAAAGAGTCCAGTGATTCATATTGCAAAAGGATGGAAAACTCAAGAGTTTACCTGTATCCATAGCCCACAGTATTAATTAGTGCTCATTTTCATCCATTCAGAGATGGATCACAAGGGACATAAAGAAATAGCAATGCAGGCCCAAATGACTACATCACTCCTTCCCACAAATCTCAGGGTACACTGTGAAAAGAGGGACTGGAAAGACTTGAATAACCAGAGGTTAGAAAGAATGCTTGCAAAATAGTATCTTCTGGACATGCCAGAACCATTGCTCTCATCAGACATAGCAGCTGCATCTACCTATATGAGACCTACATAAGGCAAAGCCAATAAAAATTCCAGCAAATGTGAGGAAGGTGCCCATGAGACTCCACCCCTAACAAAGCTATTGGCAAAATGTCTACTGAGGGTTGGGGTGTAGGTTTCTGTAGGGTATGGTCTCCCATCACTAACAAACTATTGGCATAATGTCTACTTGTGGTGGGGGTGGAAACATTCAGTTTTCTATAGAGTATGGTCTCTCATACATTGCCTTGCTCCTGCAGGTGGCCCTGCATCCACGCACATATGGAAACTCTGATTGGATTTGGTGGCTTGTAAAGAGGAAGGTGTGAGCACATAGAACAGGAAGGTGATAAAGGACAGTTAGAGAGACATAGGTAGACAAAGAAAGTACAAATGGACTCCATGATATGGCCGTTTCTTGTTCTTAGAAGACACTATGAGGGGAAACAGCAGTGAGGAGTGGTGTAGGAATCTAAACAGAGTCAGCGGGGATTGGGGGGAAGAAAGCAAGGACCCAAAAGTCTTATATAATACTGAAACCAATAGCTGTTTGGTAGACATCCAACCTTGGGCCTGTTGGATTCAGAAGGAATAAACCTGTTACTTTTCCTTTCTCTATGGTTTGGTCTTGTCTTTCTTAGATATTCAATTCTTTGTGACAGGTAACAAACCCAATGAACCCCTAGACAACCATCAGTAACCCAGTTACAGAGGGCATGGACAGGTCTGCAAGAAGTTTACGGGAGAATATCATGGGCATGATCAAAATATATTGTCTACTTTATATGGGTATGTACAAGATATGTAGTATGGAATTCTCAAAGTTGATTTTTAAAAGTGGGCAGATGGAGGAATTCCCAACAAAAGGAGCTATATTATGAGCATGGTACTATAGGACTCATCTATTGAGACATGGCAAAAAGTCTACATTTGGGCATGTTAGTGTTGAAAAGATGAGTATTTAAGTATCTGTTTGTGAGGAGCTTCTTATGACATAACAGAGAACTTGACTACCATGGACCACATAGTAACCATTGCTGTGCCAGAATAAAGAAGATGAAGAAGAATTTTGTTAGACAGGAAGTGTCAGATGATTGACTCTTCTACTGAGGATGTGAACTCAGGCAGTAGGAAGGGAAGTGGAAAGGAAAGGCTTAGATTCAAAGGAGAGTTGTGAGCAGAAACAACAGGATTCTGTACAGCCAAACATGAATAAATGTGAGGAAGGAAAAGAAGTTGGCTTGAAAGCTAAGAGAATGGCTGGATGGTGGTGACAGTGAGGAGGCAATGAGTAAGAGGAAGTGATGGGTCTGAGTGGGTGTATACTCAGTATGACTGGCTAGAAAAAGTCTACATGTTATATTTAGAGGCATTTTCCTGACTAGATTTCCCTTCTAATTTTATCCGTATTTACTGTCACCATGCCTGAAGCCCTGGAAATCAATCAAATAATCTAAGAAAGATTAATGAAGGGAAATGAACTTTCTTCCTCATTTTAAACCTTTAGATTGTAAACATGGGCCTTTTATAATTCTGTCAAAGATAAATTTTGGAAGGAGCAATATATATTTTTTACTTTCTAGGATCACTTTTTATTATTTGTTAACACATTATACTTGTCTTTATTTTCATATCAAAAGGTACGTATACACACGCACATAGAAACTCATATGCATGCACACATGCATACACGCACATGCACACATACACACATGCACACACTTATATGTATGTATAATATGCACAAGTGCACAATAATCAGAGGCATGTGTACACACATGCACATGTACACAGATGCACACATTCACACACACATACACATTCAGACACACACATGCACACACACACACATGCACACACACACACACATGCACACACACACACATGCACACACACACACACACACACACGCACACACTTTTTTATAACTACAAACCAGTTCTAAAACATTTAGGACTCAGTCCATCTAAAAGTCAACAATTTTCATATTTTAGAGAATTTTATCTCAACAATTGACTTAATCAGCAGCATACTTGATAATTACACTACATGTTTTTATAAACCCACTAGTGGTATTTTCTTGGCACACTACGAGGTAATGAGCATCTGGAATTTTCTTTGTCTGAGACACTGATATTGTCTCAGGCGATACTAAGCCCCACTGGCTTAGTAAACATAATAAGAAATGAATTATTTATATTGGTCTTTATTAATAAGTAATCAAATTACAGGTGCAAAATTACAATGAAGCTGGTACACAATTGCCTTCTCCCAAAACGTCACAAATTATTACTGAAGAATGTATGCTTTTAATTAATTTGTGAGACTTCTTGTGGAAGTGAGAAAATAATAAGCTAATTTCAAACCGAAAACATGCTTTGGTATTATGTAGAAATTTCCTTCCAGTTAAATTTTTTGTTTCCCTCTAGGAAAACAAAAGTGGAGGCCCATGAGACTTGGAAAATAAATGAACTTCACATGTCTGGGAGAGATGAGACTTACAATGGCCCTCCCTAAGATTACCAGAATGGCAAACAGCTGCTGATTGAGAAGATTCTCACCAGCTAAGCTGTCTGGAGAAGGCTCTCAGACCTGCTGAGCTTCCTGCAAGTTATGAAGAGAACTCCATGGTTATAGCTTCTATATGTCATCACCCATGATGAAATGGGATTTTGGCAATGCAGCTGCTGTGAGGTGTCCATGTTCTTGTAAGTAGCCCCAGTAAATTCACTGGCTCACCAAGATAGACTTCTGTGATTTCATTATTTTGTTCTGTTTTTTAGTTCGCTACAATAAGTGAATGTTTGTCTGTGTCTCTCACAGAAGTATCACAAAATGTGTGGTTTATAGACTTTGGGTTTGTATGGTGTAATTTCATCAGACTCACTTTTACCTTCTGATGGATAGATGATAGATAGATAAATAGATAGATAGAGGATAGGATTGATGTAGATGGATAAATAGATAATAGATAAATAGTTGGTAGATAGACAGGATAGATGAATATATAAGATAATAGATGCTAGATAGATAGATAGATAGATAGATAGATAGATAGATGACATATAAAAGATATATAATGGATGGATGATGGATGGATGGATGGATGAATGGATGGATGGATGGATGGATAGATGGATAAATAGATGGATAGACAGACAGATAATAAATAGAGATAGATAGATGATAGATAGATAGATAGATAGATAGATAGATAGACAGACAGACAGACAGACAGATAGATAGATAGATAGAATTTTAAATTGTTCAAAAGTTCCAATAAATAATGTGAGTAAAAGACGTTCACAATACTTTGGGTTTTGGCTCTCAAATCCAACATGTGTTGCTCTCCTTGCCCACCACCCACCCACTACAATCTTTTCTTTCTTTCAGACATTTGCCTTCTTTGTTAGTTGTCAACAAAAAATATTTAATGAGAATAGGCTGTATTTTAGTGGATAGTATATAAAAATTTATCATGTTTAAATGCTTTGGAAATAATCTGTTTATGCTAAATAAGCTAATTTCTGTGAACATTCAAAGGTAATATCTACAGAGGTCTTAAAGTCTAGTTATAAAATTATATATATATACATATATATAATCAAATGATCAAACTATGAATCATAATGGTAAGCATTTCCCCCCTTCTCTATTCAACACTCTTGAAAGCACAGTCTTTAGATTCCCAGTATCTAGGACCTCAGCTGGCTGCATGCTTGATGACTAAGGACTGCTATAAGAAAGGTCATTCTGTTTAACATTGTCACTAAATGTGCTAGTATATCCTAAAAGAGGGCAGTAAAGACCACAAACCAGATTTCTGAACTTGTGGCAACTGATCTCCTGGAGCTATCAATACATAACAATGATGCAAACAAAAAATATGACTCTACTAGTTTGTCCAGTACCACAAATAAAGTCACAGAACAGTGCCATGAGAAAAGTGGTGGCTGGTGAGGAAGAGAAAGAGGAGGATAACTACATGTTAGGAGGCTAACGAGCAGCTCTGAAGGGAAACCATTTAAGAAAAGTTCTTCAGAGTAAGGAGCTATCGAGGTGCAGAACTAGACAAGAAGCATCTTAGACAGAGGCAACCATAATTGCTACAGCCTTCAGGTGGAAATGTGTGCAGAAGAGATAGGACAAGGGCAGAAGTTAAGCAGAAAGAACAAGGAGAACATAATGATAACCTAGGAAGAAGTAATAGAGCCTGTATTCCCCTTCTCGCCACAAAGCTGAACAGTCTCTGAAGCAGGAGTGAGGATGATTATAGGAAAGACAGAAAGAAGAGATAAGAGAAAAATAGGGAGGGCTGAAGTACTGAAACCCCAAGTTTATTTCTCACAGCCTTTTTATACCCCACAGTGCCATAGGAAGCAAAATCACAAGACCCTTGCTAGACATCTGGCAGGAAGCAAAGTGTGGATTTAGAACTATTAACAGCACCACTTCCTTTTATCAAAGAATGTTAAAGAAAGATCAAGAATCCCAGGAAAAGATTTAGAAAATGGAAGTCAGGATGAAGAACATGAATAGGGGTGAGAGGAAGGCAGAGAGACCCTGTAACTATAGTATGATGGGAACTTAAAAGGCCTGTCAAGGATCCTTGAATGATCCTTCACTCAAAGGAAGAATATCCGTTATGCAAGGCAAATACCCTTCACCATCAAATTCCTCAGTAAGTTCTGTTTCCTGATGATTTCACTGATGTGAACTCTCACCAAGTAAAACTAAAAGAGGACAAGATGATTAAATAAAGAACAAAGGATAAGACTTTGATTAGTATGAAATCAGATTTTTTTCTACTAAATATTGAATAAAGCATTAAAAGAATACTGGCTGAACCATAGCAATTTTTTTCCAGTCCTGCGGGGTGCCAAAGATGCATGCTGTCCATCCATGACTAGCCTAATTCTATCACCTAAAGTTAAAAGGTAAGTTTCCTGGGGACACGGAGCAAGACAAAGCTTATGATGACAGTCTCTACTACAGAAGCCAGAGCTAATTCCTAACTCTGTAAGCACTAACCTGTACAGCCCACAATGATCACTGAGGAACAAAGCCTGCTAAGACAGAAAGTTTACATTTGAGAAGTCATCCCCATTTCCCCTCCCTAGAACCCCCCTATCCCATCCCTCCTCCTCTTTTTTGCTTTTATACCATTTTAATTAAATGCAAGTAATAAATGGATTTTTAAAGAAACCAAAAATCTCACTACAGTAAAGTGTCCTTGAAATAGGTAGGCATGTTTTCACCATGTACACCATGGGATGAAATCAATTAACCTGTCTCACTCTAATCAAAAAGAAATGTGCTTTGGATAAAAACAATTATAAATTAAAGTAACCAGCAGCATTCCCTGAATTAATATCTATTTCTACCCCACACGCTTCCTAATTACTATGGCAGATTGTTTGTATAAAATGGCCACAGTTATTTCCCTCTCTTTCTCCATAGCCTTTGTAAGGCAAGTCTTCATCTGGGCTGAAATTATTATTCAATTTCATCAATATAATGCAGCTGTAATGATACTGTGCTGATTACAAACCCAAGCAGAAAGGGACTCCACACTCTCATGTTTTCTATATTAGTTATTTGAAGCTGCCATTATAAAAAAAAATTACACATTATGTGTCTTCACTCTCAAAGTTTTATTTTCTCATAGCTTTGGTGGCTAAAAATCCAAGAGTAAGTGAGTCTTATTTTTCCTGAGGCATCTCTCTTCTTGGTTTACAAATGACTACATTCTTGCTATGTCTTCACATGATCTTTCCTCTGTGGGCACAACCCTACTCTCTATGTGTCCAAATTCTCTATCTTTATGAAGTGACCAGTCAGACTGGGTTAGGAGCTCCTAACATCCTCATTTTAGCTGAATCACTTATTCATGGTGCTGTCTTCACATATTTTGAGATACTGAGAGTTTTGTCTTCAACATATGTTTGAGGAGGTGAAACACAAATAACCATAAGAATTTTCCACATTATCTTAAGACCTGGCTTTCACCATCTCAACAAAACCAAGCTGACTTCCTAGCTGGCCTGCCTACTCCAAGAAGCAAAACTACTCACGTGACCATGGTACTCACTTACCATGAGAACATGAGAGAATCCAGCTGAGATCAGAACCACCCAGCCAATCCAGCCTGGCCTGCATAATTTTAAGCCAAATAAAATGACAACTAATACAGACCATGGAGTTTAGAGATTGTATACGTAGAAACATTAACCAGAATAAGAATGTATTGATAATTTAACCTAGAGCTATATCAGTCAGAGCTCTTTGCTTTCAGTTAAGGGAACACTCTCCAGTCAACTTAAATAACAAGAAGTTCATTGAAAAGATAGCATGCTAACAGAATTCATGGAGAGGCTTAAAAATAAAAAAAAAAATAAAAAATTAAAAAGCAAAAGTAACTTTGAAGTCCATACAGCAAGAACTATTCTACATTTTATCAAAGTGTTATACTGCCAGGAGAAATTAAGAAGAAAAAAATCCTTTTAGAACATGTGTGACTAACCTAAGATCAAAGTCTGAGAATAAAAACATCATAGACCCAGTCACATGCGGAAAGTCCTAGAGTGTGGCTTTCAGGTCAATTAATAATCAAAGGCAGAAGATATCATTAAATTATCCAACCATTAATTTACTTAGCTTTTAAAAAGGGATAATGCATGCTAGGCATGTAGTTCAGTTATTGGAATGTTGTCTTGCACGCACAAAGTCCTGGGTTCAATCCCAGCCTCATACTGGATAAATCTAGAAATGGGAGCACATGCCTGTGAGCTGAGCACCCAGAAAGTGGAAACTACAGGATCAGAAATTCAAGGTCACTCTTTGCTACGTAGCAACGATAAAGCCAGTCTTGGCTACCTGTAACTCTGACTTAAATAAGTAAATAAAAAAATTTTAAGGCAGAGCTGAGGAGGTAGTTCAGTGATTATGGGTACTGGCTCTTCCAGAGGTCCTGAGTTCCATTCCCAGCAGCCACATGGTGGCCCATGACCATCTATACAGAGATCTGATACCCTCTTCTAGCATGCATATATGCAGACAGGGCACTCATGACATTAAAATAAATGATAAACATTTTTTAAAGATTTTTAAAGTAGGAAGTTATAAAATAGTACAAGCATGGAAGTAACGGCAATAGCAGTGGGGTGCCTGGACACCCAAGCATGAAGTCCAACATGTCACTTACTATAGGTGATGCATTTATTCATAAGTCAGGTACTGACAGGTGTCAAAACCACATAATCCAAATAAGCCTCGGCTTAAATGCCTTGGATGCTGCCTTTCAGTGGGCACTAAATGAGAAGTGGCTGCCTAGATCTCTTTCTTTTGAGCAGCTGCAAAGCAGAACTTGCTGTTCATGCAATAAATTATGCTGACAACCAGGTACAGTGTAAAAGAATAGTCATGGATCAGCAGTCTATTCACAGCAACTCAGGGTAATCCTCATTCATTTGCAATGAATACATTCCATAAATTGATACTGGAGGGCATTTGGCAATGGCCAAGTGTGTGTCTGTGTGTGTGTGTGTGTGTGTGTGTGTGTGTGTGTGTGTGTGTGTGTTCATTATATAAATTAATTGCTTTCATTGTGATATTTTTATGCAAATGTAAGTTATACTGTGATCATGTGCACCTTTCCTTTCACCCCATTCTATATGCTCCAGCATGTGCCCTCTCCCTCTCTTAATTGTCCCTTCTCCACTTTCAGGCCATTTCCTTCCTTTTCCCTCCCTGCCTCCCTCCCTCCCTCCCTGCCTCCCTCCCTCCCTGCCTTCCTCTCTCCCTCTCTTTTCTCTTTCTCTCTTTCATTGTCATGGGAGAAAAATCACATGACACTTGTCCTTCTGCGGCTGTCTTTCCTCAATGAATGGAGATCTAAGGAAGAGTAGACTATAGCCATTGACCTAAGCTATTTACCTATGCTTCTCTGAAATTCTTTCTTCCCACGTGACTAGGAGAGTAGGATGACTTTCTCTTATTCATTTCATCAAATAATGGTAAAAATAATTTCTAAGAACATGGGGTGAAACTAGAAGATGAAGGAAGAGGTGACCTGAACAGGGGACAAGGATCTGGCAATGAGAAAAAAATCTGGTTGTTGGAACAAAAAAACC
This sequence comes from Rhabdomys pumilio, assembly GCA_030674055.1. Classification (NCBI taxonomy): domain Eukaryota; kingdom Metazoa; phylum Chordata; class Mammalia; order Rodentia; family Muridae; genus Rhabdomys; species Rhabdomys pumilio. The sequence continues at coordinate 28,451,705 of JANHMN010000014.1, forward strand.
CAGTAGTCAATACCAGGGGAGACGTGGTAAGGGCATGGCTGCCTCAGCAAGAAGAGCAAATAGCAATGAGAGCCAGAGACCACACTCCACCTGACAGTCTGTGTCTCATAAATTGGAGCTCTCAGAGTAGGTCAAGCCCAGGTCAAGCAGAGTCCTGGAGATCTGTAATTAACCCCTGGAAGGAAAAAGAAGAAAGGAAATTACATGATTTGGCAGTTATTATATGATTTATAGTCTTAAATCATGGAGAAATGAGAACTGGGACGAAACTAGGCGAAGTCCCTGCCATTAATCAGGATACAGACTTGGACAGAATAATACAGTCACAGGTAAATGGGAAGGCTACGTTTCTACATGACAGTTGGTTGATTTTGAAGGCATTATGCTTGTGGGTATTTAGAGAAGACCTAAAATTTTAAGCAGAATTTCAAAGGATCTGACTAAAATCAGATGTAGATTTGCTATACTTGTTTGTCAGAGATAATGTGAGGGCCAGAGGGAAAATATGGAGCTCATGTTCCATTTTCTCCTGAGAATTATTTTCTTGCCCTCATTCCTTTGCTTCTTCCAGACAGTGCCTCACTCTATAGCTCAGACAGGCTTTGAACCAAAGTTGGCCTTGAACTTATAGCAGTCCTGCCTTGGTTTTGGTCCAGGAAATAGAACACAGGTATAACCCACACTCTCAAGAGACATTCCTTGGTCATTCCTTTTGCTTGAGTCAGTCCTCTCTGTTATGTTAGACGGGGGCTGAGCTCTTTTAAAGGAACTACATCATCTAGACCTCACAAGATGAAGAGAAAACAATTTCCTCCAGAACACTGGATCTCATTGTCTAAAGAATGGAGAAATGAAAATTAAACAGAGTGTGTGTGCAGTTGTGTAAATGTTAGGTAGATATAAATGGATAGATAGATGATAGATAGATAGATAGATAGATAGATAGATAGATAGATAGATAGAT
>JANHMN010000014.1:28452678-28481287 GCA_030674055.1 Rhabdomys pumilio
GATAGATAGATAGATAGATAGATAGATAGATAGATAGATAGATAGATAGATGTTAGATAGGTAACAGATAACTACATAGAGATAGATAATGATGGCATGGTATGTAGAAACACAGTACTTAGCATTTTTTATGCAGCCCCTCACAAACTTTGTCCTTGCCTGTAATTTTGACTTCTCATTGGAAGAGTTATGAAAGGAGGCATTAAGGCTAACGGATCAAATTTTATTCTCTTTTCCATAAGTTTCAATGGGATACCAATCAACAAAACTATACTTGAATTATTTATATTGTGGTGCTGACTCAAAGCAGTAATTACAGTTATCCCAAAGCTAGACTATGTGTGACCTGAGACATAATGGCATCCACATCTCAAAGCTACCTGAAAGGGTTGATTGATTTGAACTAAGTATTCAGAAAAGAAAGAACCTCATCTACATAAACCTAAGTTCTTTCTCCCCACAGTACCACATCTTTCTAGCCTCAATAGCCTTACAAAATTCAGAGATTTCCAAAACTGAAGGGAGAAGAAAGAGGAGAAAAATCTGTCAATGTAGACAGTTTGGAACTTCAATGCTGTTTGCTAAGTTAACATCCATGAATCCCAACAAGCAAAATAAAGTCAAAAGTGTCTAGGAATGAAGAGTTATAGAGTGTGGCCTTGGTTCTCTATTCTGGAGAACATGCAGGAGGGGTGATGAACATTAATGTTGGCGTTTGGGGAATTTCTTAGATACAGTATCAAGTAAACATTTTAAAGACAAACATAAGTTATAAAATGTAGATTTGAACTCAGTCACCTCTGAGCAACATGAAGACAACCTGTTCAGTGATGAGAAAAAATATTTTTATCTCTTCATTCATTTACTTAACTCATTAATAAAATTGCGCATAATTGTGATATACGGTATGGTGTGTTCTCTGTGGCATGGCAAATTAAACCAATTAAGATGTTATTATCACACATAGCACTTTTATTTTGAGAACACCTAAAGTCTACTCTCTCACACACTCTAGAATATAAGACACTGTTACCAACTATACTCATTCTGCTCCCACAGACCTCAAGCCATCACAGGGTTCATGCTTCTTGTCTAACTGTAGTCTTGTATCCTCAAGGTAACAATTTTCTCATTGTTAAAAGACCCATATCTAACCCCTGATAGCCACAATTTTGCTCTCTGCTCACATAAGCTCATCAATTCTAGGTTCCAACTAAAAGTGAGATTGTGTAAAATTTGTATTTCTGTGCTTGGCTTATTTTTTATAGCATGATTTCCTCCAGGTCTGTCCCATGTTGTTGCCATTAATACTGTTTTCTAACTTTAACACATAGTTTTAGAACACTCCATGTACATACAACACTGTCCTTGTCCATTATCTGGTAATTGACACTTGACATCAACATGATTCCATGTCTTGTTATTGCAAATATGCCGTGGAAAGCACAAAAGTATAGGTATCTGTTCTCAAACTGACTTTGTTTCATTTGATTACACACTCACTCACAAATTGGTCCCCTGGACAAAGATAAATCAATACACTTTCAAATTTCCAAATACAATCATGTGTTAAGATCACCTTATTCAATTAAGTCATTCTAGTTATGGATGAGTTCGATGTCTTTGAAAGTTCCTGGGGAAGCACTCAGATCTAGATCTCTACACTTCCTTTTAATTATTTTGTCTGAGCAGTCACCATGGAATTTCAGAAATAGCAAGAAGTAGTAGCAAGCAGGTACTGATGAATGTTTACTGGCTTGCATACTCTTTTACATTTTCACGATCTAAGATACAATTGTCAAAATGTTGATAGTGTGTGCTTTTGATCCCCGGATGCACGAGTGTTTTGCTGCTGCTTCCTTCAGACTTTTCTGTAGATGTCAAAAAAAATTTATATTTAGTGTGTACAAAGAAAAACATGTCAATACCTATTTTTAAAAATATAAACTATCACAAGGAATTGTGACTTAAACTTGAAGTTTAAGAATTCTGTTTTTTTATTTGAATAAACACTGGTTTCATTTTAAAAGTATTGTCCAAAATGCAGACTTAATTAAGGAAAGACTTTAACAACAACAAAAGAAAATTACAGCCTCAACATTTGGATGACTAGTGCTGAAGTTTAAATCTGAAAAACAATTCAATAGTCTCATGTCTTGAATGCTTGTTCCAAGGTTTTGGTTCTACTTTGGTAGCCTGTGAAACCCTTGTGAAAATAGGGCCTGGTGAAGGAGTCTCACTGGGGGCAAGCTTTGAAGGTTATAATCTGGCTGCTGGTTCCTGTGGCCTCTCTGCTTCCTAGATTCACTTGACATGAACATAAACCTTTCCTCCCTTCAGTTATTACTGTTAAGTATTATGTCACAGTGGCATAAAGTAGCCTGTATAACTTTGATGATAAGAAGCTTTGAGGACTTGAAGAAAGTGTGATCCTTGAGCACTATTGGTGGGAACCTAAGATGGTAGTCCACGGACGTAATCCATTAGAAAGCAATGCTTCCCAGGAAGCTTAAATGTATTACTTATGAACCAGCAAGTCTACTCTGTACATATATCAAGAAGCATTGAAAGTGGGGATCCTGAAGAGATATTTAAATGCATAGCCAAACTTATATCAGTACTGATAACAATAGCTAAAAGGCAGAGGCAAAGCAAGTGTCTATCCTCATCTCAACAGATGATGGTCACAGGGTGGAAATTCTGTTAGTGATATGGTATGGGTAGATGGAGAGGAGGTGTGCCTACTGAACTACACTAGTCACAAAATACAAACACTGACTTATTCCTTATACGTGTGACACAAACACCAAAAGCAATCAAGTTCATAGAGAAAGAGCATAGAAGTGTGGTGACTTGGGGCTTGAAGGGAAGTGAGGAACTGTTTTGTGGATATAATCATTTTCCAAGATAAAACAACTCTGAAGATGACTCATCAGATAAAGGTGCTTCCTGAATAAGCCTAATGACCTGAGTTCAGTCCCCAGAACCCAAGTAATGATGGAAGAAAATCGATGCTAGAAACTTGACCTTTGCCGGGGCAGTGGTGGCACATGCCTTTAATCCCAGCACTTGGGAGGCAGAGGCAGGTGGATTTCTGAGTTCGAGGGGCCAGCCTGGTCTACAGACTGAGTTCCAGGACAGCCAGGACTACACAGAGAAACCCTGTCTCGAAAAACCAAAAAAAAAAGAGAGAGAGAGAGAGAGAGAGAGAGAGAGAGAGAGAGACTTGTCCTTTGTTCTCTACACATAATACTGCTACACATGTGTGCTCCCCCCCGCATCAGAGACACACACATACAGAGAGAGAGAGGAGAAATACAATAAGTAATAATAAATAAAATTATCTGTTAATTGTGACTATAAATGTAAATGAACTCATGCACACTTCAAATCATAAAGATGGTAAGCTTTTCGTCTCTTGGCTCTGTTTTAAAAGACATTTAAAACCTTTATTGCTGTAAAGAAATAGAAACTATTATAATAGTACAAGAAAAAAAAGCTCAAATTATAAGAGCTGCAAATCTCTTTCTCAAAGATTAAGTTAAAAAGGTACTTTCTTTTACAGAAGAGAACAAAGGAGACTAGGGAGGACTCAGCATGGGGTAGCAATGGGCAGGTGGCCATGGGACAGCTAAGCAGAAAACATTTCCTCCTAGTCAGCAGACTGTCAGAAAAGAGGCTGCTGGGGAGAACGGCTCCATCCCTGTGCAGGCACAAGCTGAGCGGGGATCCAAATTGAGCAATTGAGCATAGATCCAAATCCAGTGGGAGAAGATGCCTGACTGAAGCCTGGTGGCTTCATCTTGGCTGGCATCTTGGCCAGATAAGATGGAGACATGAATGTCAATTAGTTATTCTTAAATAAGGAATGGGAAGCGAAAAGCCCGTTCATGGGTATAGTGTGGGATACACCATCATTATTTCTTAGTTGTTTCTAGTTTCTGGGAATACAGGTTCAGATGGACTCCAATGTCGTCAGTCACAATGTGTATATAGCAAGACAAAGAGAAGTGGAACAGGAAGCAGACTTAGGGATGTCAGTGTCTACAACATTTATAGGGGCCAGCTCATGGCCTCAGTTATCCTGTCATAAATTATGTTAAATACAAAGTGAGAGAAGATATTGACATGACTCAAATAGATGACTACACATTTTCTTGCAAAGTCCATTAGTCAGAGTTCTACAGACATACAAGAGGATATACATACTTATGGGAAGGGAATCAGTAGGTTGACTCCTATGCTCCTGCATAGTTCTCTAATGACTATCTGGAGGTTGGAGAGCTTAGGAATCTGTAACTATTAATCTAAGCTGGAAGGGTCAGGATGGAAAAGGCCAGGGATGCTGGTCTAATCCTAACCCAAAGACCTAATGCCTTCTGGAGAGGGAGGTCTTTGACAAAGGCACTGGCATGAGTCCTTGTCAGAGGCTAAGGAAGCTGAAGTCTGAGGTTTCCTGTTGACAGGAGCAGAAAAGCATGCCCACTCAGGAAGGGTATGTGAGTACCCTCAGAGGAGAGCGCGAACACAGAGAAGGCAATACTTCCCTTTCTTCTCCCAAAACCATCTGGGCTCCCAGCACATCAGATGCTTCTACCCACAATGGCAGAAGGTCTTCCTCACTCCATTCACTTAGTTGCATGCTGGTCTTCTCTGGAAACGCCTCCACAGATATCCCCAGAAAATGTGTGTTACCTGTTTTCTAGTCGAAATCTAGCCAAGCTGATATTCATATACAGAAGATAAAAATACTAGGGGTTAAGGGTTTAGCTCAGTGATAGAGCACCTGACCTATCATATACTAGGCCCTGTGGGCCCAGTCAGAAGGAATGGGAAGAGAGGGAAGAGAGGGAGGGAAGAAAGGAAGCAAAGGGGGGAACAAGGAAGCAAGAGCCTATAACAAGCAGCAGTAGCTATTATGGTTAAAATAAGCCTACTCCCCCAGCAGAAATGCAAGGTGAAGAATGCAAAATTCATGCTAATTCTCGGTTTTTAGAGGATGAAAGATACTGGAACTATGGAGAACCATATGCAATAGCGTATATTTAAGATCTAAAGCATATGCTAGAAAGTATAAATCCCAAAGAACTCTAAAAGCCTGGGATTTCTGCAAGAACAAGACAGAAAAACAAAACAGTGCTTGGAGAACAAGGTTGACTGGTCTCAGAGGAAGGGGGACTTGTGCTTGAGTGGAGGCAAAAGTGCTGGCATTCAAATGCTATCAAAGAGTCTCTCTGTGGGTCGGGGATCTGAATTAGGGTTCGTGGACTTCTGTGTACAAAATGCCATGGATGGGGTGGTCTAAACAATAGGAATGATTTCTTGCCAACTCTAATGGCTGTCAGGTTTTAGATCCAGTCTGGCAGGCCCAGTGGCTGGGGAGAATGCTTCTCTGGCTTGCAGCAGCTGCATTCACACTGGGTCTCTGACCTTTCTTCTACATGTGCACTCCCAATGAGTATCTCTTTGGTTGGCTGGTTGTTTTGCTTTTTGTTTTGTACTGTTTTTCAAGACAGAGTTTCTCTGGGTATCCCTGACTATTCTGGAACTCACTTCAAAGTCCAGGCTGGCCTTGAAGTCAGAGATCCTGCCTCTGCCTCCTGAGTGCAATCATCAGCCCAGCAATTGTCTCTTTTCACCAACCCTAATGAAAATGGACTTTACCTGTGTGACTTAGGTAAGCTATAATTACCTCTTTGAATGCCCTGTCTCCAAATACAGTCAAATTAGGAGCAATAGTTCCAATGCAGGCTAGCATCTACTGAGTACAGAAAAGGACAAGTACTTCACTTCACCTGGGGGAAGTCAAGGACTACTTGCTAAGAAAACAAAGAACCAACCAGACCCTGCAGTGCTCCCAGGGACTAAACCACCAACCAAAGAGTACACATGGAGGGACCCATGTCTCCAGCTGCATATGTAGCAAAGGATAACCTTGTCAGGCACCAATGGGAGGAGAGGCCCTATGAAGGCTCGATGCCCCAGTATAGGGGAATGCCAGGTCAGGGAGGCAGGAGTGAGCAGGTAGGTGGGGGAATACCCTCCTAGAAGCAGGGGGAGGGGGAGGAGGTAGGGGGGTTCCCAGGAAAAACCTGGAGAGAGGATAACATTTGAAATGTAAATACATAAAATATCTAATAAAAAATATTTAAAAAAATAAAGAAGAATTTTACCCTTTCCACCTTGGGAAAGCCAGAAGGCATCCTGATAAGGGGAAAACTTATTCTTCAAAGGGTGGCAGTACAGCTTTGCTATTTTTTGACTTGTTATTTTCAGGAGGAAAAAAATGGTTCTCAAATGTATCGGTTATTCTGAGCCATGAGTTTGGAAATATCGAGAAAAGGAACTTTAAAAATATACAGTGATGAGCCTGTCTATACTCTGAAAATGGCAATATGCTTCAAAATATTTCTGATGTCCCGGGAAGTCTAGTAAATGTGTGTGCTTATTGCTCTCTTTCTGGAAGCCCAAATTCACCCCAAAATTCCTGTACTTATTAAGTCAGTGGCTCTGCACCATAGCAGTTTGGTCACTCAGGAGACAAGTGATAAGTGTCTTGGATTTAACTATGTCTGGGAATGGGGTTAGCTCCTGATGGAAACTAGAAGTAATGCTAAGCTTTCCCAATACACAAAGCAAACCCTGGAATCAGAAACTATCATCTCCAATTTTAAGAATGCTAAAGTTGAGGAATCCTGTAATCTGAGATGAGGAGCAGATTTGTGGGGGAAAATACAGAAACAGAAACCTGTCTGGACAATGAACTCTGCCATCCTTGCAAAGCTCCAATTATGCAGAGGATTGACTAAGTCAGATAAAGCATGCTTTATTAATTAAGGTAGAGATCCTTCCATAAAGCCAGTTTAGGGAACAAATCCAAGTCTGAACCTTTCCCTTGCTTGGAAGCTACCAGTCACACAAGACAAGTGCAATCTTCTTCATCCAATCAAGAGATGGTGAGGAGGTGGCAGTGACTCTGAAAGTATAAATACTACTTCAGCAAGACTAACCAGTGCAACACAGAATTAAGACCCTCCCACTGTATAGCAGGGTATAAGGATCACCTACAGCCACGTCCCATAGATGTCGAAATTCCTTTCTGCACAAAAGTAATACCCAACAGTATGACATCTAGCTGCTACTGCAAGACTGTCGTTTGTAGGGTTGTGAGTCCAGCATCCACTCTGCCACAGGGAGCACAAGGACATCACTCTGGGATGGGGAAGCACAATCTGAGATGTGGGAGAGCCAGAGCTGGCTCAGGGGTTTCCAGGCCTGCGACAAGGCCCGGGGCCATTGAGTTTTCAGACTTTTGGAAACCCAGGTACCATTGGGAATCACAGAAGAGCTGAGAACAGAGTGGAGGCTCTCAGGCTGGGTCTAGCCCAGGTAGAGGGTGGGGGAAGGGGAGCTCCTGGCTAGTCCCATGGGAAGAGTACTGGATTGATGACGGCAGGCTTGGTGGTGGTTATGGCTGGAAATGCAGAGAAGCCTTCTACAGGAGATTAGACTGTGACTCTATAGGCAAAGCTGCTTTCATGACTCCTCACCGCAAATCTCGATGAAAGAGACGACCCATGGTTCTGAGGCATTTATTGTCATGGCACAAAGCAGATGTGTAAAACCATACTCCACTTCTCAGTGTGGGCCTGAGATTATATACCTTTTCCAGGGAGGAGTGTCTGGGAACGGAATCTTATTGGCAACGTTCCCCTGGCCTCCATGTACCTTATTAGCATGGAGATCTTTCTTGAGCCTATGTAACCAAAGTTCACGTCTCTTTTACTATTATCTTGGTCTAAGATGTTAGAGATGCCTCATCTACATCTGGAAGGGCTTGAGGGCATTGTCCTTATGTGATTGGTGACCACAAATCTGGGGGTGAGAACCTGCTGCTCTATGTGACAGGGGCCTGGTACCCAGGAGCAGGCGAAGCTCTTACTGTCCCTTCAGGGTCTCTGGGGCTTCAAAGCCTTTAGCTCACCTGAGGACCAGGCTTCCTCTCACAGGCCACTGCCCTACAGTCCTTTATTCCCCCCCACCCCCAGTGTGAAGAATGCAAGGTCCTACCTTTGATCTAATTTTTATTCATTCTCTAATGTACCAAACAAGTGTCATGCTTATCAGCCATTTGGTTTTTTATTTTGTTTTGTTTTGTTTTTACATTTTCTTTTTATTTCTACATGCCTTCTGGTAGAATATTCTTCATTCAGAAAAATCTTTACTTCATTTCAGATACCTGCTCATAGGACACTATCACTAACCATTGTGTGTTATAACTCCCATCTCCACAATGCCCTGGGCTTTTATTTTGAATTTCTTTTCTTTTGACACTTACCACAAACTGCCATTTGATTGATTAATTCAGTTATTGTTTGTCTCCCCTTTTCCCATTAGAAGAAGTATACTCTACCAAATTATTCAGCACTTAAACTACAATCTGGAACATCATAGGTACTCGGTAAAAAAAAATTCTTAAATAAATGTTTAAATGCATTCTGTTTTTTTATTGTTTTTATTGCTCTTCCCATTTTTCTTTCTTTTGGTTTCTTTTCCCACCTCTCAACTTCTAAGCCTGTCTTGTGTTGATAAATACCTTATCCATTTTTATTTCTCTGCATATTAAATCAGCCATAATTACTAAGTACATTTTGACCCTTGGAACTCAAATGTTTGCTCACCCTTCAGTAAAGTTCTATCAGCTGCTATAAATGATGGTTCTGGTTTCCATAGGAAAATACAATGGAGCCCCATTCACTCCTGTACTAATCAGGGTTCTCGAGAGGAACAGACCTATAGAATGAATGTATACCGAAGAGAGACTTATTAGATAGGCTTGAATAATATTGTCTTGGCAGTTCAGTAATGGCTGTCCTTACACTAGTGAGATTGATTACTAGGTAGCCAGTTCATAAAACTGAATAACTGAGTGCTCTCAATCTGATGATGAAGTCGGAAGGATTCCTAGAATACCTCTGGTCTTCCTTCCACATTGGAAAGCCAAAGAAGCTGGGTTTTGGTGTCACCAAAGAATGGCAGCAGTGGTAGCTGCAGCACTGGCAGCAGCAAGTCACAAAGAGGTTTGATGATGTCACTAGTATAACATGAAGGCAAGCAAACAAAATGAATAATAATAATTAACAATAATAATAAACTAATAATAAATAATAAAGGCTTCCTCAGACCTCCTAAAATCTAATGCATACTGGAAGGTGTTACCACATTCTAATGAGTCTTCCCATTTCAGTTAATTTAATCAAGAAAATCCCTCACAGGAAAGGTGAGTCCAAAGGTTTGTCTCTTCAACAATTGATAGCTAGTCAATTTGACAAGCAAGATTAACCATTACAGCTCCCTAGAGAAATATGGGGATAGGTCAGTATTCAATGAAAGCTAAATGAGATCTATACAGCCATGAGGAACAATGTCCCAGCTGGCACAAAATGTCAAGTGATTTTTTTTTCAGGGGGGTTGATGAAAAGTTTCCTGCTTAGAAAGAAACTTAAGAAGCAACAGGTGTCAGATGGTAGGATGAGGAAGGAGAGGGAGCCAAGGAGGAACAATGAGAAAGTGAAATGGCAGGTGGATTCTATAGGGAGAGCTTGGCAAAGTGACTAGGGAGGTAAAATGAGCTAACCAGCCTAAATCTCAATGAACTAGCTACAGTGTGGTGACATAGTTGGACCAAGCCCTTTTGGGCCACTATGAAAGATGTCATAGTGTGGTGGCTTAAGCTAAAATCAGAAAGAAGCTTCTATGGGATGCGAATTATTACTTTGGCTTCTGTCATCTTGTGTTTGAGATGTAGAATGGCTGTATAGCATCATAGTTTGTTCTATGGTCTCCTAGAACTCTAGCAAGCCAAACAGTACCATCATTCCTCTTCATGAAGTAGACTGAATGGATTCTATGGTTTGACAATAAGACTTAGGACTGATATAAAGCAAAAATCTTCCAATTCTATTATTTAAGGATTCCCCACTAATGCTACCAAGTTGTACTGTATGAGATGACAATTTTGATAAGTTAAAAAAAAGTTAAATATGAACAATTTTACATCGGTGCAGAGTAGAAACTAAATCTGGAATCAAAGAAACTTAATTTTCACCTTGGCTTAAAATTCAGAAACTGTGTGGTTTACCCTGGCTAAACCTGTGTATCCTCAGGCAAGAGATAAGAACACCCTGAATGTCTTAAGGACTAAGCAAAAGACACAGATGAATCATCACAGTGTCAGCCACCTTCTGCTCCTCTCCCACCACAGACAATGTGATGCCCTTCCTTAATTTCTAGACAACCCTGGTCTTTTCACAATCTTTGAGCCATAGTCATTCCTTCTTCCTACTCCTACTGTAATTTCTCTCTACTCTCAACAGAAATGCTCAGTCTTTCAATTGTATGGGTTGGGGTGGCTGACTTTACTCTGGTGACCTCTCTTGACTGTACTGCTATTTTGTTTTAAATACAAACTTTGAATGTAAATCACAACCCTGGTATGCTTTCTCAGAGTCTCTTTCACCCAGCATTTCTTGCAGTAGAACAATTCTCCTAGATTCTGAATGGAGTGATCATCTCAAATGTTGCCAATAGCTTATTAATGAGCAAATGTAGCAACTCCTGCTTAATTGTAGTAGTTTTTATTTCTGTGAATTATTTGAAGCTTGCAACTACCTGCTCTGCTACAAAATCGATATTTAAACTTTGTCACCAAAGGAATAAATACATGCATTTTTTTATTTTCCAATTAAGTTAGTTAAGTACAACAGGAAAATAATTCAATAACAATAGACAGTTTTCATACTGACTGAATGGGAGGAATCCTTAGAAGCTAGCTGTGTTGAATGAATCCCTGCATCCATTTTTAAGTTCACAAAGATCTTGCTCAATACAGAAGGCTAACAGTCTTTAGACATGGCAGACCATGAAATTTTTCAGAAAGGGCATGAGAAGGAGGTAAACTGTTTCAAGGAAAGAAAGAGACATACAAGGAGGTACAATCTATTGGCTTTTGACACTAGAATCTTACTAGTTGTCTTAGTTAGGGGGTTACTGCAGTAAACAAACACCATGATCAAGGCAACGCTTAAAGAACAACATTTAATTGGGGCTCGCTTAAAGGTAAAGACATGCAGTCCATTATCATCAAGAAGGGATTATGGCAGCAACCACACAGGTATGGTGCTGGAGGAGCTAAGAGTTCTACATCTTCGTCTGAAGGCTGCTAGCAGAATACTGACTTCCAGGCAGCTAGGATGAGGGTTTGAAAGCCCACACCCACAGTGACACACCTACTCCAACAGAGCCACACCTTTTGATAATGCTACTTCCTGGGCCAAGCATATACAAACCATCACACCAGTTTTAATTTTAATAAGTCACACAATAAAGAAGCAATTCCAAGAGACTTGTATGAGCCTTTGAATGGCAAGCACCTTTCTTTTAAAACTTATTCATAATATAAGCAATATTAATAGGCAATATTAATAGGCAGAATTATCAGGTGTGTGTGTACATGTGTACACATACACGTACACAACAACAAGTAGTAAGAAAAGAGGCTGTGAATTTGAAATAAAAAAATAAAAGGTTTATAAGAATATGAAGGGAGAAAATGAAAAAATATTGTAGTATCAAAATCAAAAGAAATACCAAAAAATAGTCTCACTAAATAATAGTTTCTGAGTTCTACAGTATAAGATTTTGTTTACTCAAAAATATCTTTTGTATAAAATCCTTAAATAAGATGATGGTATTATTAATAACTTCCTTAACTTTAATTAATAACTTTCTTATTAATAGCTTACTGATAACTTCCTTAACTTTAAGAATCTGACACGGGCCAAGGACAATAGGCTACATACCAGGAATATGACATTGACTAAGGACAAGGAAGTGGGCTTCAGGTAGGAATCTGACATTAGGCTAGAACAAAGAAGTAATTCCAGGTAGGAGTCTAAATCATAGGCTAGAATAAAGAAGGAATTTCAGACAGGAATTTAAATTTTAGGCTAGACCAAGGAAGTAGGCTTCAGACATGAAAATGACTTTGCGCTAGGACAGGGAGGTAGGCTCAGATATTTTGATCATCCTGATAAACCTTTAGAAATAGTGATCATGGGAGTGTTCACAGAATTTTGTTTACTGCCTTGCTTGTTCTTTGACTATTTATTTGCATCTATTGTATTGCTAGTCCCTCAACTTAATACTTGCATGTAATTAAAATGGTATAAAAGCAAAAAGGAGGATGGGGAGACGGGATAGGGGATTTCTAGAGAGGGGAAATGGGAAAGGGAATGGCATCTGAAATGTAAATAAATAAAATATCCAAATAAAATGAATAAATAAATAAAATCAGAGTTAAAACCAGTTCCTACAATTGTTTTAGTGTAACTAATTCTGTGACAGAAAGAACTATACTTTGGAGAACCACTCGAAGCATTTTGGATATTTCTTACGTCCATTTCTATATTTGTCTGAAAACATAATTTTCAAGTGTCCTTTATTTTCATTGCTTTCATCAAGAGCACCCAGAGGGTTCCTTTTCTATTTTCCTTGAACAAAGTGTTGTTACAAGTTGGCACTGGGAAATCTATTTTTAAGTTTGTAGAGTATTTTAATTTGAAGATAATGTATTCAGGCAGGCATTTGGTGACAGTGGTTCTAATTGGAACATTGTTCTATGTTTTTTCTTCTCTTTTTTCTTCTATTGGATATTTTCTTCATTTACATTTCAAATTTATCCCCTTTCCAGGTCTCCCCTCTGGAAACCCCCTATCTAATCCCCCCTCTCCCTGCCTCTATGAGGGTGCTTCCCCCCACCCACCCACTCTCACCTTCCCACCCTGGCATTCCCCAACACTGGGGCATCAAACCCCCACAGGACCAAGGACTGCTCCTGCCACTGATATCCAACAAGCCAATCCTCTGTCACATATCCAGCCGGAGCCATAGGTCCCTCTATGTGTACTCTTTGTTTAGTGGTTCAGTCCCTGGTAGTCCCGGGGCGGTCTGGCCAATTGACACTGTTGCTTCCCCCACAGGGCTGCAAACACCCTCAGCTCCTTCAGTCCCTTCTCTAACTTCTCCATCTGGCATTCTTCCTTTATTCTGTGTTCTTTCCAATTTTTCTTAATACAACCAATCTCTTCTCCAATCTGTGCAATGAAAAGTTTTCTGAAGTACTAACCGTTGTCTTTTCCCATTAAAGTGAAATTCTTCAGCTCTCAAAAAAAAAAAAAAAATGAAATAGTCAACAGAAAACGAGGCTGAAATCACCTTGTCAGGAATGACTGAAGATAACAGAGAAAATGAAGAAGGAAAGCAGAAGCAAACATTTAAATGGAAGAAAATGATTGTGCCTGGCTGCAAAGAAAAGCAAGTACATCTCTGAGAAAACAGAAAGATGGTGGATATTCAGAAAGTACCTGGAACACCACTGCTGGACTCACCTTACTTCAACACTTCTTGTCATGTTCTTGGTAAACTTGGAGCCTTTCTTTACCTACTGTCTCCATGAAAACTTCCTCAATCACTCACCACCTTTCCAGTCTGCTTTTCTTAAAAGGTAAACAAAATTGCTAAATACTTAGCAATGACTACTTTAGAATAAAATCGATTCCAAAGCCAGATAATACACTAAAGTCATGGAGAGATCTAGGCTCATGGTATGTTGGAAATACTTCTCATTGTAAGAGTAAAAATGTTTATTTGCAAAAAGAAAAAAAAAGGACATACATAAATAAGAATCCATACAAAAGCAGTCCACATAGTAATATGGACCAAAGAATTTTCACTAGCATATGAAAGATATTAAAGATATATGAAATTGGTGGGTGGGTTTAGAGGTTAGGATCCTGACTCTTGAACCAGAGACTTCCATGAATGACTGGACCCAATCTCTGGTTAAGATACATCTTTTATATAAGCAGCCTTGGCGAAATAGACTTAGAACTGTAGTTGGGAATTTAAAGTGTGAACCTTGTGTGATAACCCTCAGCATAATGAAATATAGCTTTTTTTTATCATAGTAACTACACATACCTACCATCTTGCTTGTGTCATTATTCACATGTCAAAGACAAAATTCTATTTGATAAAAGTTGACCTCATCTTTACAAACAAGAGTCAGCTCTATTCCCGTCAATCTTCTACAACTTGCAAAGTTGTAAGATGTCTCAAAACAATGGAAGGTGCAGCCTCTTGTAGGCTGAAATAACCCACTACAGAGTACTCTGCATTTTTTAGCTTTTCCTGCTAGCAGTCTTTATGCCAGCTTCATTTTCTATTATTTTTAATTCAAAATTTCCTTATCTAGCACAGGAATATATTACATTTTCCCCTCCTTTTATTGAAAAAAAAAGATCTTTTTAAACAAAATATATTCTGTTTATGCTTTTCCTTCCCTCTACTCCTCCTAAGTCCTTTCATCCTCCACCCTCATCCTTATCCACCCCCTTTCTGTCTCTCATTAGAAAGGAAAGGCTTCTAGAAATAATAACAAAATAAAACAAAACCTAACACTTTAGAATAGGACAGAACAAACAGAAGAGTGGAGCCCTACATACACAAGAAGCAGATGACATTACAGGCTAAAATCTAAACATAACCCAGGGATAAAATCATAATTCTTTAAGTTAGGAATGATGATATAGTACTTTATCTAATCGACAAATATGATGGACTAAATGTTAATTGTATATCATACTTTGTAATTTACATGATGGTTGTGGTTTGTTCAATTTGTGACTGGAAGAAGAGTCATTTGTTTGTTTGTTTGCTTGCTTGCTTGCTTTCATTGGACAGAAAAGGTGAAATGTAGAGAGTGGTTCTGATGCTAAAGTTCTGTTCCCCAACTGGTTCTTGATCCATCAATAAAGATGATAGTAGCCAATGAGCTTAGTGAAATAGGTGGGACTTCCAGTTCCCTGCAAGTGACTAGCAGATGCAGGAGAGAGAGAGGAATTTTTGACATGCTTTAGAGAGAGAAAAGTCAACCAACCATGTGAGTTTTCAGTTGGAGTGGCCAATTGCCATTCAATCTGGAGTGGCAGGGTTAGTTTGTGAGTGTCCAGCCATTGCTTTAGCAAAGGCATTTTAAGATTAACTGGCGTGTGTGTGTTGTGTTGTTTTTTATCCGTGGATCCAACAGAAGCTGGGTGAGGGCTAATAGCACAGCCCAGTCCCAGAGCTCAAAGCAGGATAGCATAAAACTGCTCACTATACAACTGTCTCAACTGTCTCACGTTCCAAGCAGTATTGCAAATGTATACTATCCATGCTTCTTTCAACATTTATGGTGGTATGTGTTGTATAAGGCTGCTTTCAATATGTTGATTTGTTTTCATCAAGTGATTACAAAAACAGAGAGAGAGAGAGAGAGAGAGAGAGAGAGAGAGAGAGAGAGAGAGATGATAGGTACCTAGATAAATAGATTGATAGATGATTGATAGATAGATAGATAGATAGATAGAGAGATAGATAATAGATAGATAGATAGATAGATAGATAGATAGATAGATAGATAGATATTCCTCTGAGTCAAGGGATGAAAGAATCCATAATGTAAGATTAAAGCTATGCAATAAATAAGGTTGTAAACATGTATTATATAGAAAATCCAAAGCAAATGAGATTGATAATTTGTTGGTTGACAAGTTGTTGGTTCTCTTAAACTCAGGTTAAACAAACAATCTGAGTATATGGCAGGCTATTAGACCAAGTCGTAAGTTGAGACTCAGCACAAGTTTGTCTCCTAGAATACAAGAGGTATTTTCATCTTGAGTCTAAGTTGAAGTGTTTCAGGCAGTGTTCATTAGGATCAAGTGGCCTGGTGGCATGCTCAGTGCAAAGTACACATGTCACATCTTCAGAACCAAGGCTATGGGAAATTTTTGTGATACAGTACGGATAAATGTTGTCATAAATGCCTTGGACTCATTATGTACTCGATTTCAAATTAATTATTGGTTGTTACATATGCCAAACCTTTTTATACTTGCAAATATTTTTATGACACTCTTCCCTCTATTCAATTACCATGTGTCCAACCATACAAAGTTTATGATGCTGGCATCTTGAGGAAGGGAAGGGATGATGCTAAAAGGAAGTAGACATGACTGCTTCGTTTATTTAATGTTTCATAAAGACTACAAGGCAGTATGAATAAGAGTGATCAAATATACATGGGTTTTCTAAGAGGATCCCTTTAAGGAAAATGTGTTGTGAGTCACTTCAAAAGGTTGAGAGAGTTACTTCCTATCATGAGTGTTTTATGGAGCCTGATTATAAATTCAATTGAAATAAACCCAAAGGACATTTGCAATACATAAAATCCCTCAAAATAATAATTTTATATGTGCTTCAGAAGAGTAGAGAAATTGAATTTATTTTAAGGACATCACAAGATGCAAAGAAATGCTCACAAAAAAATTATATTTCCACTTACCAGATAAGGACATAGTAACTTTTTTTAACACTTTAGAAATGTGAGAATCATGCACTAAATGTATAGATGGTATGGTAAAAGAAACAAACCCACAAGAAATGCTAGACTAGGTAGTGTGTAGGAGGCCCTTGTGCTCACAGATAAGCACTAGGTAACCTGGAATGATAAACACATAGAATAGTTCCTTCAAAGAAGATATGCTGTGTGGCTAAGACCACACTGGATCCCACCACCACCACTAAGCTCATAAGCTTGTCTTTCTCTATAGAACCCGTCTTTATAGAAGGTGTCATGAGTACTTTACAAAGAGTTTTGATGTCCACCTCCAATCTCTATTTAGCTTACATTGTGTTTATTGTGCACACAAGATTGAGTTTATATCACCAGGAAAGTTATTCCCAAATTGTGCTATATTTAAATATGCCTAAATAAAAAACAAAATAGGCCCAACATCTTTAAAACAATTAAACATGCAAAAGAAGCTATCTGAAGTTTTAACCAACATTGGCTACTTAGTCCTGTTGAACTGAATGATATTTTTGTCTCTCTCCAATTGTTACTGTGTTGGCCATAGAGATTGCGAAGACCCCACAGTACTAGGCTTAGCATCCTCTAATAGAGTTAGAAAAAGTTTGATCCAAAACCCTGTTGGTATTCACACATACAATCGTTACATTCTCAAACAGAAGCTCCTAAATCAGAGGAGGGGTTACTTCATGAACACTGCTGGACTCCAGAGCCAGAGTTCTTACTCCAATAAGTCTATGACACAGAATTAAAATGGACAGTTCTAGTAAGCTTCCAGATGAAATTCATACAATTTTGAGAACCTGATCTAAAATACATTTAGAAGTAAAATAAACCAATGGAAAAAAATAATTACTTGAGCAAATGACAGGGAATTAAATTAACGGCATTTTTTTAAACCACTGCTTATGAAAAAAAAATGCTTCTTAGAGGGTTTGAACAGATGTAACATTAATTAACTCAGTATATAACAATGGGAGAGAATAGGATAATCCTTTCTCACAGTTCTTTTTGCTGCATTTCCAGAAATCACAACACTTCTTTCTAATTTTTCTTCATTCATTTAGCACTGTAGCCTTTACCACATCCGGGCCAGTTCTTTCTCTCATATTGTTGTCCTTGGGTTGATTTCCTGACACTTACTTTAGCCTTCATTCTCATGATTCTTAAATGCCTCCTTTCTACCAGTAGACTGTTCCAGCTGGCAGCAATGACTGCTTTCCTCAGCCCCTATGCTCGGCTTTGCTCAGTCGATTTTAATTTTCTGGCTCACTCTTACTAAAAGTGAACATTCTAAGCGGATATGAGACACGGGAAGTACTGTAGACTGGAGACTCTCAGCTCAGAATGAGCCCAACTAATTATTGTTGGGTAAACGATGTCAATGTACATGCTATAAAAGGATAATCAACTGACTGGCTTTGCTGCTGACCAGAGTCAAATTAGAAGATAATAAATTCTGACCAGGTTTCCAACCAGTCCTGTAGTAGATATGGTTGGATGGCAATAAATAGAAGCCTGTCAAGAATTCTGAAATTGTCAAAGATGAGAAGGCCTTGTAGCAATTGCATTTTAGGGAAAGAAGAGTTAACAAACGAAGTTAACTAAGTGGGAAGACAAGCTTGATTTAAAAAAATTATAAATTGAAAAACTAATTAAGAAGGACAAGCAAATATTAATAGCTGCCTCTTCCATCTGACTCAGAATGCAGTACATTGTATTGGGAGGATAGTAAGAAGGAGAAAGATAGAGAATTGACAAAGCATAATATTTCTTAAATAGGAAATCCCTTTGCCCAGCTACTGTGTTGCCTAAGGCATATTAAAAAATCCTGGTGCGAGGTTCCTTCCTGCTTCAAACGATTTATGTTCACAGATGAAAGACACACACAGCCTTTATATTTTAATGTGCCTTAGGCAGCACAATAGCTGGACAGCTGCCTACCCCTCATGCTGTTAGAATCTACATATCGATAGCCCAAGTTTTTACTTACTATGTTTCATCTGGGCTGCTCTTAGCATCAATTAGGCGACACTCTCTTGGCTTCTAGTCCATGATGACTCTCCTTTTTCCCCTCCTGCATGTTCTTACTCTTCCATGGTGGCTCTTTTTGCTCTTTTTCCTTCTCCTCATCGCCCCAAGCCCTGGAAACCTCAACTCCATCTATCTCTCTTCTACCGAGCTATTGGCTATCAGCATCTTTACTCACCACTCATAATCAACTGGGGTCAAGGTCACTCAGTGTTTTCTCTGCACATTCTCTTGTCTTTGGGGCAAACTGCCTTAGGGATCATAAATTCACATGAGAATACAAACAGCATTAGGCCAACCCACTATATTCTTCAGTAACTTTATATTTTGAAAAATAGTTTTGATGATAGGGGGAAAAATCCAATAACTTAAAATTGATGTCTTCTTTATCAAAAGTCAGGTGTTCATGTTTGTTTGAATTTATGTCTGGGCCAACACCATGCGATTTTTGTGGTTTTTTTTTTTGTTTTTACTATAGTCTGTAGTACAGCTTGAAACCAGGAATGTTAATACCTCCCGCAGATCTTTCGTTGTACAGGATTTCATTATACTGAGGTATTTTGTTCGTTTGTTTGTTTGTTTTTCCATAGGAAGTTGAGTATTATTCTTTCCAGATTTGTAAAGAATTATGTTGGAATTTTGGTGGTGATTGCACTGAATCTGTAGAATGCTTTTGGTGGGTGGCCATTATCACTATGTTATTCCTACTGATCCACGAGCATGGGAGATCTTTCAATCTGCTCATATCATACCTTCTTTAATTTTTTTCTTCAAAGACTTAAAGTATTTATCATGTAAGTCTTTCACTTGCTTGGTTAGAGGTACCTCAAGATATTTTATTAGTTTTAACTTCAAAGTATTTGATATTATTCAAGGCTATTGTAAAAGGCAATATTTTCCCTTATTTCTTTCTTAGTACATTTGTCATTTGTGAATAGGAGGGCTAATGATTTTTTTTTTTAGTTAATCTTGTATTCTGCCATTGCTGCAAGTGTGTATCACCTGTAGAAATTCCCAATTGGTATTTTTGAGATCACATATATATGTATGTGTACATGTGTGTGTGTGTGTGTGTGTGTGTGTGTATTCATATCTCTTGAAAATAACAGTACTTTGACTTCTTCCTTTCCAATTTGTATCCCTCTCAATCACTTTCAGTTATCAGAGATACACATTGGAAAAAAAGTCAGCATCTTCAACAAACAGTGTTGGTCAAATTGGATGTCTACATGTAAAAGAATGAAAATAGATCCATACATATCACCTTGCAAAACAAAACAAAACAAAACAAAAACAAAAAACCCTGACATCCAAGTGGGTCACAGACCTCAACATAAAACCAGATATACTGAATCTGACAGAAAAGAAAGTAGAAAATAACCTTGAATGTAGTAGCACAGGAGACAACTTCCTGAACAGAATACTAATAGTGAAGGCATGAAGATCAACAATTCATGAATTGGAACTCATGAGACTGAAACTTTTCTGTAAAACAATGGATATTATCAATCAGAAAATGCAGCAGTCTACAGAATGGGCCAATATTCAAAATACGTAAAGAATTCAAGAAACTAGATATCAAAACCCCAAATAAATTAATCATACAATGGATTACAGATCTAAACAGATTCTTAATAGAAGAATTGCAAATGCTGAAAAATAGATAAAGAATCTTCAACATTCTTAGCCATCAGGGAAATGAAAATCAAACTGTTGTGCGATTTCATCTTACTCATATCAGAATCGTTAAGATCAATAACACAAGTGACAGCTCATGCTGGTGAGGATGTGGAGCAAGGGAAAATTCCCATTGCTGGTAGGAGTACAAACTTAAAAGAGGGACACGATAATCAGAATATATTGTATGAGAAAACAATGTTTCAATTTCTCCCAGGAAGTACTTCTGGATCATATTCCATTCGCCACAAACAAAACTAACTTTTAAGAGATTCTGAACATCTTTTCCTGTGACTGCTTTACACATTGATTGTAGAGGTCACAATCCCCAACTTTTCAGGTCAATAATCTTGGTGTTGGTGAAATATTTTGCTAAAGCAATTAGAGATGACCATAAGACCGATTAACCTAGGCGACCCAGGTAGTCCAGTTCAATCTATTGACAGGCTTTATGAGTAGAATTGACATTCCATTCAGAAGAAATGCAACTGTGGATTGAAGGCCCTCTCAGGTGCTTGGAGTTTGTCCTCCCTGACAACCTGCCCTAGGACTTCTAGTTACCTCACAGTCAGCCAAGCCAGTTCCACACAGTAAACTCCTACATATCTCCCCCAAGGTTTTTTTCTCTAGTTGGATGATAACTGCTACATTTTCCCTTAATAGTTTTTCAATACACCACATCTCTACCTTCCGCAGATACCTGCAGGCCAGTTTCTTACATACACTACATCAATTCTACATCATCAAATAAATGAATATGCCAGGAAAACATGACCTAGCAACTACTAAGAATTAGTAGTAGTAGTAACAAAGACTTTTTTTAGAAAGAAAACTATTGTGTACTCTACAACACACAGACACAGACACAGACACACACACACACACACACACATATACACACACACAGACACACACACAGAGAGACACACACATGCATGTGCACAAAAAATAACAAAAAACTAAAAACAAGTTTTTAAATAAATAGAATCCACTTACACTAGAGAAAATAATTACTAGAAAAATTGTAAAAGTTAAATTGATTGCCAAAGAAATGAGTGGACAAGATCCCCAGCATATTTCCATCCTCCATTAACTCAGAGTGACAATAAGTGAGATTAACACTGATGCTCAATGTGTTAATCACTTTTCAAAGTGCTTTATTTTGCAGCATATCACCCTTACCCCATGAAGTAAAGAGTAGAAATATTTGAAGTTTATAGATACTAAAACTAATGTCAAAACAATGACATGCATTGACACTGGCTAAGAAGATTCAGTGCATAAAATGCTTGTTTAACTCAGCATGAGGAGCTGAACTAAAATCCCCAGAACTCACATAAGAACTAGGTGTGGTAACACACATTTTGTAACTTCAGAAGTTGTATGGAAGAGACAAGTAGATCCCTGGAGCTTGCTGAGCAACCCAGTATAGCTGAAATGTAAGTTTCAGGTTCAGCATGAGACCCTGTCTCAACATAAAGAAGTGAAGGAGATAGGGAAGCAGCTAAGGACATTCCAACATTCACCTCTGGCCTCTCTAGACATGCCTGAAGGATGAGAAGAGCCATGTGTACTTACACACACACACACACACACAGAGAGAGAGAGAGAGAGAGAGAGAGAGAGAGAGAGGCAGAGACAGAGAGACAGAGACAGACACATACACAGAAAAATAGAGGATAGATAGATAGATGATAGATAGATAGATAGATAGATAGATAGATAAGGAGATATGGAGATAAAAATTTAGAATTTGTCTGGGGATTCAGTTTCAGTTTCAAGTCACGTACTTTGGCTGCTAATATGTTGATGTTGTTAGAGAAAAGCTTTAACATGATGGGCAGGAATAAAAGTATTCCCAGGACAAAAAGAGCTAGCATGATCAAGCTATATATACTATTCCTGAGGTTTGACCAAAATGGAAATATTGACCACAAGCCATGGATAATTTTATCAGCACTATCTGCAGCATCAAAGTTCAGCAGATCAGCATTCTTTAAATTCATAATCTCACTATGCAAAGTTAAAACATCCAGAGAGGTGTTAGAATTATGCCAAATACCCTACAAGTGTCTTTAAACTTTTTTCTAGTTATAATGACTATCATTGTAAACTTTAGAAGCAACATAACTCCAGTGGTATTTGTCATAACACTCAAGATTCAACAGGCTGGCAAGCCAAGGACTGGAAAGATTCTGCACAGAGCCTTACCAACCTAAGACAGAAATGCATCGCCATGATGAGTAAGGAAGGCATTCTTCTCAGAACTACCTAAGACAGGCTCACTCTGGTTTATGCAATAAAAAAGGGGGAGATGTGGAGAGCTTTGGGGACTGTCAGGAATCTGACATTGACAAGGACAAGGAAATAGACTACAGGAATGAATCTGACATTAGGCTAGAACAAAGAAGTAATTTCAGTCAAGATTCTAAATCCTAGACTAGAGCAAAGAAGTAATTTCAGGCAGGAATCTAAATCTCAGGCTAGAACAAATAAGTAGGCTTCAGGCATGAAAGTGACTTTGGGCTAGGACAGGGATGTAGGCTCAGATATTTTGCTCATCCTGAAAGGCCCTTAGAAATAGTAATCATGGGAGTGATCATGGGATTCTGTTATTGTACTGCTTGTTATTTGACTATCTAAGTTTATTGTCTTGCATGTTCCTTGACTATTTGCATCTATCTATCATATTGCTAGTTCCTTAACCTAGAACTGACCTTAATACTTGCATATAACTTAAATGGCATAAAAGCAGAAAAAGAGGAGGAAGGATGGGATAGGGGGATAATGTTGGGGGGGGTGGGGAAAGAAGATAACATCTGAAATGTAAATAAATAAAATATCAAATTAAAAAAACTTAGACTCTACCATTAACTTCATTAAATAGAATGCTGGCATGAAAACAGGGACACATTCTTCACTGCCTAAATGTGCAGTGCATGGTGTGCTCTCCTAAGAATTCACATATGATAGTTTCAGAACAGCTAGAGGAATTATCAGCTATTGCAGCAGACAAGGAAATGAATGCTTTCTCACCACCACAGTGAATCAGCCACCCATCCCTTGGCATAATCCCATTCTGTCTAACTCATTTCTGTAATTTATCCTGTTTGTTCCCATCTTCTCTGAAACAAACCTGGTCCAAGGCACAGTCATGCATATTTCATGTTTGCATGAACAATCTAATGGGATTCTCATATCCACTGACTTTAAAAATCTGTTGTTTGCCATGAAAGCTAGAAAATGCATTTTAAAATCCCACAAATATGGCATTCATATTGATAGTTAATATTTGTTCAGAGCTTTCATTTGCTTTTGATTGTTCTCAGTTTCTTTGACAGAGCCTGAAGGACCACTACATGATCTGTCCACTTCCATGGCCAATTCCTTCCTACCATTCCTTCTGGTTCATGAGAGTGCAAGCATCCTCCATCACTACTAGTAATCATATAGATTGTTATATAATTGCTATATAGCTTCTCTAAGACTTTACATATGCCCCCCCCCCATTTACAATGGTTTGATTTGGAACACACCCATGTAATAGACATTCAAAACCACACCCAAGATTTTAATTCTTAAATTTTTTCACTTACTTGATCACAATATTGGGTAACAAAACAACAACCAACAAAGAGGTCTCTACAGCCAACAAGGAGTTCTCTGCAAGATGCTGTCTTGCTAAGATGTGGCTTTTGGTACACTAGAGAGTGAATACATTTTAGATTTGAGATATTTTCAACTAAAACTGGATTTATCTGAATGCAGTCATACCAAACACTGAGAAGCATTTGTACAAGATCAAGAATTAAGTCTGTCCTATCTGCCACCATATCTTCTGGATCAGCAAGGGATACAGAGATGGCCCTCTATAAATATTTATTGAATAAATAAATTTTTCTTTACTACAATAATGAATTTCTAGATGTAGAAGAATTGTCTCCAAAATGAGTGAGCAAAGCCACAATATAACATAAACCTCTGATTTCCCACTTATCTGGAAATAAAAGAACTGATGGAAGACTCTGGTGAAGCTTTAGCTGAATTCCTAACACTATACATGGAGGAAGCAGCCACAGCAAGGAGGACAGAAGACAAAAATCACTAGGCAGCAGAAGAATGTTAATTATTTCAATGAAAATTTGGGAACATAGCGAATACCTGCAATATATTGTGGTAAATGTGTAAATTTTGCCAAGAATAATTTTTTGTTATTTTGTGTTGGTATACAGAAAAAAAATGACTATTATGGTGTAATGACAGTTTTTAATGAAAACAAAGAGAGTTGAAGCCTGCTGGAAGCAGTAGAGCTAAATTAATTATACAATATCAAACCACTAATAAAAGTGTTAGATCTGCTCAACAAACTCACAGAAATCGGTGGAAAGGTTTAGGTAAAGACATATACAGAACTTAACACTATCAGGATAGGAGCTATTTAGGGTAAGGCTACAGGAATGATATCATGAAAGGACAGGAGCCAGAGAAAAGATACACTCTTAAATAACAGGAAAAAATACTTATGACTTGAAAGAAAAGGGAAACAGGGAGTCCATTTAACTCTCTTACAATTTAATTACTCAAAAGTTTTTTAAAGGGTACAAGTAAATAAATATTATTTAAAAGTTGAAGATCTGGAAACAAGGGGTATCTCAAAAACAATCTTGAGATAAGTCCAAAATAAGTTTAATAAATAAATTCACTAATTAAACAATAATTTAACCAGAAAAAAATGTCAAG
The DNA here is from genome assembly GCA_030674055.1 of Rhabdomys pumilio. Lineage (NCBI taxonomy): Eukaryota > Metazoa > Chordata > Mammalia > Rodentia > Muridae > Rhabdomys > Rhabdomys pumilio. The sequence continues at coordinate 28,477,598 of JANHMN010000014.1, forward strand.
TTCTGCTTAAGTGTTTCCCTAAATGTTACTGTAAGACTTAATATAAATATTAATGGGTCTTAAAGATAAAATTTCTGTCTAGAAGAAATATGTGATTCCAGGTAGAATGTTAATTAAAGAAAATCATGATGGAAAACAGAGAAAAGGGAAAGCATTTTGAATTAGGAAGATAATGGGGCTCAGTACAGGGAGAAAAAAGAAAACTCAGAAACTGGACCAGGTCTCAGCTCTGTCAATTACTGTTTGTCTTTGTGTAGGAAATCAGATCATTACACTTCATAGAATTCATTTTAATGAGGATAACATTATATACAGACCTAATGCAAGTACCAAATAAAGTGTGTAACACTATTGCCTCACTAACTGGAGTACCATGAACACCCGAGCTGTTATAAAATGCTGCCTTAATGTGAAAAGAAGATTGTGAGTTTCAATAATCACTCATAATAAATTTAAAAGACCAACTGCAGGTAAATTAAAAAAAATCACATAAAAAGAGCAAATTACAAAGAAAGCCAAACTGATAAGAAAATAAAAGTAAAAACGTAAAACTTCAGAAGACTCAGGAAAATAAAACAGAGCTATATAAAAGACAAATTGGCAGAGAAGCAGTGTTAAGCACTGAATTTGTGTAGCCACAATTATAGTTGATTTTCTTGTCTCCAGTCTGTGTTTTAACAGAGAAGTTGACATTCGGAAGAGTAAGTAAGAAGTTTATACTGTACTTTGTATCTAATAGTAAAAGAATTTGCAGTACTCTTGAATACTTACAGAATATTTTTAAATTTTATATTTCAGACTAAAATGAATTTTCAATAAATTCCTAGGTACATTTAGAGGTCACTGGAACAGCTTGAGCCAGAAATTGAGCTGAGAAATCCATTCCACTGTACACAGCACTAACACAGAAATATATGGCTACAAGGCCAGCTTGGGATACATAGAGATTCTGTCTCAAAAAGAAAAATCCTTTACAAATGCTCACATGATTTACCATTATAAATTCTTTATCCTAAAAAAAGAATATTTGTTTTCTGTGAGGTAGCTATCAGACAGAAACTTGTCTTCCATGATGAATCAATTCTTACTCAGACACTGGGTCTTTCAGAGGACCAGCAATCTGTACCAATCAATAGAGTGACATTTCGTAAATCAAGCTTCTCTTTCATCGTTGACTTGCCCTCCAGTTACTGAGTCTCCAAAGTATAATGGGAGATCATCCAATAGTCACTTGCAACTTATTTGTCACACACACACACAAAAAAAATTCCAAGTAAACAGTACAGCTTTTCAAGACTTACCAGATTAATAAGAACCCATCGATCCTGGTGACACCATATTGAAAAAGAAAAGTGAAATGATGAAAATAAAAATTCTCATAATAGCCTTGCAACTGGGATGACATGTCGAATCAGCAGATCTTGTATACATGCAAGTATATTTAAAAGCAACCAGACTTTAACATAACACCAGGATTCTTTGTCAGAAACTCTATAAGGATAAGTGAATTTATGGATTCCGTCTTGTGTTTTCTCTCACCGTATTATCCACCCAGACCCTCTTTGGCAGTGGTTCTCCACCTGTGTCTTGCAATCCCTTTGAAGCTCCAACAACTCTTTCACAAGGGTCACATATCAGATATCCTGCATATCAGATATTTACAACATGAATCATAACTAGCAAAATTACACTTATGAAGTGGCATTGAAAACATTTTTTGGTTAGGTGTCACCACATGAGAAACTGCATTAAAGGGTCTTCACATTAGGAGGAAACCTGATGGTCTACGGTATAATCTCCTTGTCTTGTAATTTCCTAGCTCCTCCAAACCACAGGAACTGTTCCTACACTGAATCATGAACTTCAATTTTATACTTGTTTGTTTCTTACACAACCACAAAGATTATATCTTATCTGTCCTAATAAGGCTTCACACAAAAGAGTAATGCTGAACACTGAACTATAGAGAGCTGAAGTTTCTTTAATGTTTTCTTAAGACTATATTTTAAATTCTCTCATTCTCTATTTGCAATTCTTTTCAGAAACCTTCAAGTATACAATTCTACTGAGGAGATATCATTATGTGTTATCTGATTTCTGAAATAATAATAATAATAATAATAATAATAATATAATAATAATAATAATAATAATAATAATCAGTATAAGATTAAACTCTTATACTGAAAAAATAAGCATGTATGTAATATTAATGGAATAATTAGTGCCGTTTTTGTTTAAATCTAGTGAATAAAGTAATTACTGATTAAAGTAATTAACTTAATATACTTGAATTTCAGCATTTAGTATCTGTATTCATGAAGCTCTGCAGCAATTTTTTAAAATCCCTATATAGGGAGTATTGACATCCTCTTGGAGACGAGGGAGGATGTATGGGATAAGGAAGGGTCAGAGGACAGACAAGGAGGGGAATAGTGACTGAACTGTAAAAAAAGATTTAACAATAATAATAATAATAAATAATGAGAATAAAAATAATGCATGTACAAAAGATGAAAAAATGATTTGGTTTTCTTCAAAATGCTTTAGTGGTCTTCAAAAAATAAATATATACTTTTTATACACCCCCAAGAAATCCCTATATAGGGCTAAAGCATGGTAAATTAATTACCTAGTAAGAGCAAGGGTGTGGGTTATATCCCCAGGCATGGAAAGGAATCTCTATATAATATATAAAGTTGGCAAGTACAACTATTCTACTCATAAGTAGATAATGCCTAAAACAGTTAACATCAGAGGCAGCAAAACTAGGAAGACCTTGGAGCTGAGCAGCAGAACAACCACTACAAATGCAAAAATTCCTTGCAGAGTCAGGAAAGAAAGAAAAAAAGAAAAAAAGGAAAGAAAGAAAAAAGAAAGAAGAGGGAAGAAAGAAAGAAAGAGAGAGAGAGAGAGAAAGAGGAGGGAGAAAGAGAGGGAGGGATGGAGGAAGGAAAGAAGGGGAGAAAAAATAAAGAGAAACAATCCCTCATTTAATAAATTAAGCTAAAATCCATTTAAACAATGTAATTATCTATAAAATACTCAAGACAAACGACTAAAAAGTTAGCTTGCTTAAAATAATAAATAATATGTTAATTCAAAAATCATTCTTTTTAGTATATCTTAAGAGGTTTTAGATATTACTTGGTTACCTTATTTCTACCTTCTATCTTGCTAGCTTCTTACCATGAAGAATATTAAAACTCATGCATGTGCCAACACAAATGTCATATATTTGCATAGATACATACTTATGTTTTGCCCGCACATGGGCTGTGGAATTACATAGCCACCTCTCTTGCCACAAGAACTCTAGACATTAGTAGCAGCATAGCTGGAGCTCAGTGCAGTCTATCAACCATTTCTCCCCACTTTCCCGTAAATAAATTCTTCAATTTAATCTAACATTTCACTCTGTCTTCAAAGAGAAATTGGCTATGCTTTTCTGCTGAATAGAGCCCACTATTAAGCCATGGAACAATCATATAAAAAGCCTCACTCGTTTGCTTCATCACGGGAGACTCTCTTCTAAGTCCTTCTAGAATGAGGTCAGAGTAACTGTCTTGAAAAGTTGCTGAAGCAGGCTTTATAGTCTACAACATGCTCCTTTTGGGTATTTCATGACCTAAGAAAACAAGGTGATAGATAGATAGATAGATAGATAGATAGATAGATAGATAGATAGAT
>JANHMN010000014.1:28483217-28503154 GCA_030674055.1 Rhabdomys pumilio
GATAGATAGATAGATAGATAGATAGATAGATAGATAGATAGATAGATAGACAGAGTGCATACCTTGCTGTTATTGATCTTCCTACCCAAATTCTAGATCTCCACTCCAGGTCTTCATTCCCCTGAGGATATTTTTAAAAAGTTTGTGGTTCTACTGATGTATATTTGCTGCCTTATCTATAAGAGCCCATAACTAGAATATTTTCATTCACATAGCACAGGTCAGGAAGCACTTATCCTATCCACAAATATGAGTAACTAAGACAGCAGAATGAAAAATCACTGTGCATAGTTCAAGGTGAATTCAGCCTTAGCGACCAAGTGGACAGCTCCTAGCCCGATCCTCACAGACTTCTGTTGACCCTTTCAGGCCTTCGGAGTTTTCTCCAGGCAGAATGAAACTACATAGCTTGTGACTTAAAAGGGTCCGCACAACTGCCACAAGTCTACTGTGTAAATAACTAGCAAAAAATTGTACAGAAAATATCTTGCATATAAATGTGAATATAAATGTTCTGTCAAAAAAAAAAAAGACTCGTTACTACTAGTGCAAGTGATAAGGTTAAGAAAAATCTGTCAGTTTTCAAAATTTCCACCATTGCTCCTGAATCATGAGCAGGGAGACATTGGCCACTTCAGACCTCTTTGTCTTAACATTGTCACAAGTCCATTGCAGTTTTTTTCCCCTCATGATAGTATCACCTGACAGATGCATCTGTCTTGGCTAAAGTACAAATAAACCGATGACTGAAAGGGGGCTGTTTTAATCGAAGTTCAAAGGCTTATACTCTAAGACAAGAGCAATGATAAGAAAAAAGAGCAATCACTATATTTCTGTTGGACACCCTGGGATATAGCAAACTGCTACTGGCGGCCTCATAAATTTTGTTCCCGAAGCATTCTCAGCCCATTTCCCAGGAACTGCCCTGAGGGCCGCCATGAGAAAGATGACAAAATAAGACAACGGCTGTGAGTTCACTTCATGACTCTTCAACAGTGCAGAAAAAAAAAAGATCTTTTCTCTGTCACTCACTGTATCACCTCTCTGTGACTGTCTCCGCTGGACCCAGAAATGAGACACTCAGCCCTCTCAGTAGTAAAGAGTTCTACCCAGTCTCCCACACACAGTGGAGGATGAAGAACCTGGTCCAAGAGGTCAGAATCTTGCTAACAACTGATTAGACATAGAATGGAGAAAATAGAGTTAAAATAAAATCCACGTGCCTCTGTTCTTTTGAATTACCCCAATTCACACAAAATCAACAAAGTCGGCTTGTAAGTCCCTCTTGCCAGATGGTTAGTTCTGTCAGTGTCTTCCTGACAGTACATCCTTAATTAGATTTTCCAAAATCATTGACCTTCCCTCTTTTTCTCTCTCCTATCTTTGGATTTTCTATAGTGGAGTTTACAAAAAATAAATAAATAAATAAATAAATAAATAAATAAATAAAACACAAAACTTTCTCTTTCTTAACCCTGATACATTGTTATACTGAAGGAAGCCTTGTTGATATCATGGGTAAGGGTCTGAAGGATGACATGGGACAGAAGGAAAAAACAACTTTACTGTCCCACAACAAACTCATTACCCTTGAACAGGACGCCAAATATAATGCTACAGTTAGTCTTAATGCAATGGTCCTTAAGGCAAGAGGTGCTACGGGACACCATGGACAGTCTATCATGGACAAAATGTTAAGTAGACAATACATTTAGTCATTGACCCCTAAATGTAAAGATGGATTTAAAGGCATTGCTAAGTCATACTGACTTCCCTCCACCCCTGAAGTCATGAGGACTGAGCAGATGTATAAGGGTTGCAGGAAGAGAACTAATGGAGAAGCAGCTGGAGCCTCTGTTCATAATCTCTTGAAGTTTGCCTTCCCTGTCTCACTGTCCCCTCAAGAAATCCGCTGTGAACCCAATATCATCCATTTGGGAAGGACTCCAGCTTTGAAAATGAATTAAAATTTCCCAACTGATCCTTCTCTGCATCCTGCTAGGTAACAACAACCCACGGAGATTTGCATTCATCACTATTTAGCTCTTTTGCATCTCATTATCCCAATGAACATTGGAGAGTGGGAAGCACAGCTTGGATATTTGCAAATGCCTTGGCAAATTTGGCAAAACACACCAGTAAGCTCTAAGATAATATTCACACAGAGGATTCTGTAGCTCTCTCCCTGTACAGTCTGAGTCTGCTGAAACTAGCCACTCTCCAGAAGAAACTTTATATGACAGCAGGCTAGAAGCATATTTGGTAACTTGGCAGTTGCCTGCAGACTGTGCTAATAGAGGAAAAAGGAGTAGAGAAATAGGAAAGACTCTATCTTGGCTTTCCAAACCAACTTTTTTAATTTCACAAGTTTTATGACTACTTTCAAAGCATTCAAGAAAAAAAAAGTCATTCATAGTACCAAAGTTTAATTAAATCTTACTGAATTTTGAACTAGTTTTTCAATATCCTTAGCCATTAAGAAAATTAAAAATAAACATGCTTAGAGACTTATTCTCACTCTATCAGAATGGCTAGCATTGAAAAAGAAAAAAAAGCTGGCTGTGTGTGGTGTTACATGCCCTTAATCTCAGCACACAGATGCAGAGAAAGGTGTGGATCTCTGTGAGATTGAAGCCAATCTGACCTACATACTGTTCCAGTTTTGCCAAGTCTAAATAGTGCAACTCACCTACCACCCACCTGCACCAAGTAAAAGCTGTATGTCTTTGTCCCAATACAGCTAACTTTTCACCTTAGTTACTGTGATGGTTTGTGTATGTCAGCCCAGGGAGTGGCACTATTAGAAAGTGTAGCCCTGTGGAGTAGGTGTGTCACTGTGGGCATGGGCTATAAGACTCAGCTGCCTGGAAGTCAGTATTCTGCTAGCAGCCTTCAGATGAAGATGTAGAACTCTCAGTTCTGCCTGCAGCATGCCTGCCTGGATGCTGCCATGCTCTAACCTTGATACTGGACTGAATCTCTGAACCTGTAAGCCAGCCCCAATTAAATATTGTTTTTATAAAATTTGCCTTGGTCATGGTATCTGTTCACAGCAGTAAAACCCTCACTAAGACAGTTACTATCAAGTACATGCATTGTGCCCAAATTGCATGCCACTTTCTTATTCTTCATCTTTCTATAATGGATCTTAATTTTTCTCATATATTATCTTGTAAAACTTTTCCTCTGAGGAAAAGTCCCTTTCTTCAGACCCAGTCTGCATGTTAGCCCTTGTTTCATGCACATACAATTCCTCCAAAACGCTTTTAAATTTAAAGGCTTCTTGAACAACCACAGAACACGGGAGACTGTCATTTGTGCTAAAAGTGTCTCTCTATCATGTTCCCTCTGTGGCTTTTCCCAGCTCCACACTACACATTTTGGTTCTGCACAGTGCCGTGACTACAAAATCCCCCAAGAGGAAACACACATTCTCAAGAGGAAAAACTATTTTTATGTCTTCCCATTTAATTAACGATGTGTTTTTGGAGAGAATTTAAGGCTAGAAATTTTCAGGGCAGTGAAACAATAGGATGTTCTAGGGGAGGATGAAATATGGCAGAGATGCTCCTTAAGACAGGAAATAAAGAACTCAAAATAGTTTTAGGAAGTTCCTGAAACTGACCAGATTCACTGGTCTACTCCCTCCCATAAGCCATAAAGCCTGCTGAGAGTCACTCTCAGATAAGCACTCAACTACCAGCAAGAAGCACACGTGACTAGTAGAACTGACCAGAAGAATCAAAGACCAACTGAGCTACCTAGAAAATTCAATCTCTAAACAACTGCCTCTGTTCCCTGCTTTTTTGAATTGTCGCCCCATGCTGCAGTGGGCTTTGGTCATAGAGCTGTCTTTGAATCATTTGTACTCCCATAAGTAATCCTTCACCCATATTTTTGTAAACAACCCCAATAAATTCGTTGGTTGACCAAGTTATTATATGGACTTTGGTTATATCTGCATTTTGGTCTGTCATGGGATCACTGTTTGGAGAGTAGGTGCTCGCTCATATTGTCTGAGGATAGCATCATAGAACACTTTCTGAGAAGCTAGACTTGGTCATTTTATTATTCCAATACCCCAAAGGGCATTATAATACTCAGCATTATAATATTAAAAAAATTCTTACTGGTATTTGTCATGGACACAATTTTTAAGAAAATATTCAGTTATTAGTGCCATTGTGTGATATTTGTTTGAGTCTCAAAGAATCAAAATGATCACACATACACTGGAGTGGATTATGGGTTTGAGTTCATGCTATGATAACATGCGCTTCATGTTATCATATGATAACATATCACTTCAGTCTCATTAATAAAATCATGCCTCTCCCCATTTGTTACAATGAAATCTTTGATCAAAACAGTTTTTTTATTTTGTTCTCTGGTGGGTTTACTCCATTTGCTATTGTTTGGGGAATGGGATTCCTTTCTTTAAGGCAAGCACAAACTTGCTCTAGGAAACTTAGAAAATAAGAGCTCTGGACCAGATTCCTGTTTTGGCCACTCTCATTCCCAAGTTCTACAAACCCAGTGCCTTGAATCAACATGAACTGTAGAAATTTTTTATACCAATCCCAGGTTTCTACCCCACCTTTGATCATTTAGTTCACAGATAAAAGACATTTATATTTACAATAAGCATTAAACAGCACAAGAGCTGGGCAGATATCTACCCTGTATGCTATTAGAATCTACTTTCCTATTAATAACCCTGAGTCATTACTTACTATGTTACATCTTGGCTGCTCTTAACTCCAATTTGCCAAACATCAAGGACATGTTTTCATCACTCACCTGACTCATGTGGTCTCTTCCATTCTCCTCCTCTCTCTTCTCCTGGTCTCTCCCCCAACCAGATCACTCCAAACCCACCTACCTCTAATCCCTCCAATAACTGGCATAGCCAATTTTATTAACCAATAGTTTTAGATCAAGGAACAAGGTTTGCACAACAAAAACTTATGAACATGAAAAGTCACTTGTAGGCCTAGACCTTTGAGAATGTAGCATTAACAATACAAAACAATAGACCAAACCTCAACAATGAGTTTAGGGCTAGGAGAAATCACACAGGGCTGACATCTGGGTATCAGCAGGTCAGAATTCCTTCTGGGATTCTAGTAAAGACCCATCCCCTTGACTTTGGCAATTTTCAGAAGCGTCTGGAATTTCTTGGGTCCTTCTTTTAGAAACAGCAATCACTTCACTCCAGCCTTCATTCTTGTCCCACTGCTAACTTCTTTACCTCTCATATCCCTTGTTTCCCCTTATCAGGATTCCTATCACGATGTCAGGTCCCCCAAAACCATCCACATTATCTCTCCACCTTAATTTATAGCCAGATCACAAGTGTAAAGTCCCTTTTGACTTTCACACCTCTTGCATTCAGATATGGAACCTTGAGATGTTATTATACAGCTTCCACAGCCACTGTGCTTACCTTCTACTGAGATACCACAACCTAACCTTATTTTTCTTAAGCAAATGATTACATGTATTGAGGGTATGTGTATGGAGATTAGGGGACAAATTACAAGGGTTGTTTCCCTTCCACAGTGTCTGTCCCCAGGACTGAATTCAAGTATTCAGACTTGGTAGTAAATACTTTACTAAACTTCATTTTATTATTATTTTTTTTATTTTTACTTTTTTATCCTTTTTTTGCACTCCAAATTTATCCCCCTCCTGGTCTGCTGCCCTGACTACTCCCCATCCCACACCTCCCCCACCCCTGTCTCCAAGAGGATGTCCCCACTCTCCCATCTCCACCCCACTAGGCCTCCCCACTCCCTGGAGCCTCAAGTCTTTCCAGGATTAAGTGCTTCTTCTCTCACTGAGGCCACACCAGGCAGCTCTCTGCTGTGTAGTGCCTCATATCAGCTAGTGTATGCTGCCTGGTTGGTGGCTCAGTGTCTGTGAGTATTTTTATATAATATTTAATTTTAACTCCAGAGTTACATATTAATCAATACTATTGTTCAACATATTGATTTTTGTCCTTAAACTGGGGTTCTATACTTACTGAAAATATTGAAAATAACTCAGAGTAAATGATTTATAAACATGAACTAATTAAAAAATAAAGAAAAATTGCTTTTAAAGTATCTTAAGAAACACATAACTAAACCAAACCAATCATATTTCATCTTGGGAATGGATTTTTTTCTTTTAGAAAGTGACACATGCACGAAAAGGGTTGGTTAAACCAGGTAAAAGTGTATTGTAGTATTCTGCTACATATCATAAAATTAAATTATCAAGGACATAAAGTAAAACTACAAATGAAACACAATGCCTTTTGTGGGGTGTGAGTAATGGAGGATGGTGCGGTGTGGATGGGATGACCTCTGGCATGCTCAGATGTTGCTTCCTAGACCAGATTAAAAACATAAAAGTGTTAAATCTTTTCCATCTGAAACATCTGAATTTCTTTCGATAGCTATTGTAACTCTAAGAGATGAGATTTAACAATTCATTCAGTATAATTACTGAATAATCAAGGCTTAAGATAGGCCAATATGTCAAATAGGAAATAGTGACACAGGAGACAGGAAGAAAATTCGTCTATTATATTCTGAGTAAATAAACTATCATAATACCCAGCAATCGATTAAATAAGACATGTTAATCTATTACCATAATATTTCACAACACATAGGTAAATATACACATTGTAGAGGAAACATGTGCTCTGGTTATATCCTCATTCAGCAGTATCAGTAGCTTGAGCACCTTGGCAGTGGTGGTCTTAGCTCTAGCATACATAACTCAAAGTATTTGAAATTGTTGAGAGTATATAAGATCCAATTCTAGGTGAATTTTTTAATGAGTGATGTCTAATTTATCTGATCCTCTCACTGCTCTGCCAAACATAATGTGGTAGAGAACAAATCTGTTATATCCTTTAATAACTCAGTGTGAGAATTTCTAATATGAACTGAAAGGAAACTGGGAAGATATATGACTGCAGACTCGAGCAATAGTCTCCACAAAGAGAAGTTGGAGGGGGCTCCCCACTTTTTCCATTTATGAACATATTGGCCTATCTTAGCCTTGTTTATTCAGGAACTACATTAAATGAATTGTTAAATCTCATCTCTTAGAGTTATAATAGCTATCCAAAGAAATTCAGATGTTTCAAATGGAAACATAAATACTCCTCTATTAATTGGGTAAAGACAGAAAGTCAATTGTTCTTGCACAACACATTACAATGCCCAAAGTAGCAGAGAATCTGAAACAATAAAAATTTTATACATTTCCTTAAGAAAATAAGAAGAAGAGAGAGCTGTGGACATTGAAGTAAGATGACATGTGTATGTGTGCTTTTCCCAGCAGAATCAAATGCATACAAACTTTATTATCCCAGCTCTTTTCCAAGATTCTTCACTGAGATGTTTCCAATTGTGTGTGTTTCTCATACTGAAGCACAGCTTATTATCTCAGGCAAAATAATAAAAATAAATAAATAAATAAATAAATAAATAAATAAATAAATTCCTAGAAAGAGTAGTTATGTCAAACTCAGCATCATCTATAGACTGCCATTCTCATATAAATATGATTCCAAGAAACAGAACCTCACAAAGAAATTCAGTTTATAGATCACCTTTTGAGCTTTCTCAGTTTCCCAATACTAATTTTTTCAAAAGACTCAAAAAATGTACTACCTTTGTTAAACCATTCTCTCCTATACCCCAACTAAAGCTGTACTACATGAGAAAAAGCACAGCTTATGATTGTTTTGTTTAGTGTTGGGGGTTTGCTGGTTTTGTTTTATTCATTTTCAACAGCTGTGGCAGTTTTCTGATCATCATAACTTTACAAATAAAATAATATTATGAGGAATGAAGAAAATGGAAGTAGGGGCATATAGTTATGAGATTAGTTACAACTCTAGTCATAAAAAGACTCCAGACAAGAAAGGCATCTGTCCTTTGCTCCAAGCTTCCGGACTTATGGAGAACAATACATCATTTTTATCAAAATGCAAATAACCAAGCAATGACAAATGACCCGTGTTATTTGTGTATCTAGAGAACAAGCATATTTCAGCAGTGATTTCTTATACATATCCATATGAATCAATTTTATTTAATAATCTATGCTATTTTGTCCAAAATGGCTTAATTTCACATCCCAACAATTCTCAGCCAGTACATCTGATAACAAAATCTTGTTTTAAGGATCAACTGTGTTTTTTTTAACTTCTCATGAAAATTATTATTAAAAAAAAAAAAAAACAATCTCCTCAAAGGCTGAGTTGCAATAAAGCATGTTTAATTCTAAAACTATCCTAAGCATACATCTTATATGTGTCACAGTTATGAGATTTAAATTGTCCAGTTTCCTCTCCAGGAAATTATCCTGGGATAAAAACTATGATGCAATCATTTGCCTTTGGGTTCTCCAATATATTTTCTCAGCTTGATAACTGAAACAGGATATGGAAAGCTTAGACCATGTTCAAAGAAAGTCACAAAAATGATGAAAGAGACTGAAAACAAAATTCACTAAAGGAGAAAACAGAAATGATTCAAGCAAAAAAGGCAAATACAGAGAAAGAACTAAAAAAGGAGCTTCAAGGTCAAATAGATGTTAAGCCCTAAAATAAGTTACACTGTTCTTTTCCAAGAGGGTAGAACACAAGGAAATGGAATTATATCTCATAGTTGATATCTAAGTATGGAGCTGCACTGAGGTTGTCTAGAGACAGCATAGCATTGCTTTCATCTTTTCCTCTTTCTCCCCACAGTCAACTAATGTCATCTCAACTGAAAAGGGAGTTGGATTTCAACAATGGTCATTTCTAAGTCCCAGACTCAAGACACACCCATGTGAGTAGATGATTAAAAGTATCTTCTAAACTCCATACACACAGTCTTTCCTCAGATTCTATACTGCCATCATCAGGGATTAGAAGAATGCTTAATTTATTGTTACCATAGAACTAGCAAATAAAAAAAATCAGCGCTGGAACTCCTACAGATTAATAGAAACACACCACCACCATTTGAATCTACTTAGAGTAATATAAAAGCCAGCTCATATATATTTAAAAGAGCTGACTTATAAATTTGGGGGACTTTCATGAGCCACTTGATGCCACATAGAAGGCTCTAAATAGGCCATAGTAGGAGTAGTGACATCACAGATGTCAGCGAAGCAGACAAATTAAGGATCATATTCCACAAGGGTCTTGGCTAAGTGTTATCAGCATCAGCACCACTGAAGACACACACACGTAGTAACATTACCTGCCAGTCTTAACTCTGGTGGTAAGGCTGAAAGACCAAATAGTGCTTATCAAACAGCAAGAGAGGAGTTTGTATGCACAGCTGTATCAAATGGCACAGAGATGTGTCTTTGAGAGTATTTGTTCCTATTGGATATGTGTCTAGGTATGGTGTTGCTGGTTTTAAAAATGCATTTTCAGCTCAAGTACTTATTTTTATACTATCTCTGAAGTAGTTGCATGAATTATATCTAAGTATCTTCTTCATAGATTTACAAGAGTTATTTATATATTCTCAATGAGCCCTCATTCAGCTACATTACCACATATAAGCTGTCCAGTTCAGTGGGCTGTTTTAACTGTCTTGACACTGTTTTTGGTGAAATGAGATATTTAATTTTATGGAGTTTTTACAATCTATATCCAGCTTATTCAGTCTTTCTCTACTTGAAGTTAGGAAGACATTCATATTTCTCAAACATTTCTTGTTCCACTTTTCAATTTCTACCTGGAACTGTTTCTGAATATGGTATGAGTTAGGGGCTAAATTTTAATTTCTGTGTATCTAAATGCTTCAACTCCATTATAATAGCTATATTTTTCATTGATAAAAAACTGTATTATCTATTAACAATACATACATCAATCATGAGATTTTTTCCAAATGAATATTATTCAATGAAAAAACCCTCTGCTCCAGGCAACAGGATGGATGGCTATCTTCCATATATTGACCTAGATTCTGAGGCTTGTGTGGTGTTCACTATGGGCTAGGGCTCAGCAATATTACTTTCTGAAGGAGGAAATGATTAGAGTCTTATGCCAGTAGGAAAACTTAACAGCAAATAGACACTGAAGATTCAGTAGCGAGAAGAGTGGTGAGCATAATAAAATACCTTTAACCATAGGAAAAGGGAGTCTCAAATATAAAGTGAAGACTTCGATATGTAACCTTAGGGGCACTAGCTTCACCAGATCAACAGAAAAGGCCACACAACATGGAAGCATGCACACATAAGATCATCTATCAGTCAATGTGTCTTTTATTTCTTTGGTTATTTTTGATATATCCATGTGCTGCCTATATGCTATCTAAAAACTAATGTATATAATATATAAATTAGAACTTTAGTAAACTAATATATGGAAATGCTTAAAACTGAATTTAGAAATGGTTATATCTGGAAAGGGAGAAAATAGAAGGAGAAGATTCAGGCTGTAAGGAGAATTTCAAAGGTATAAAATGTTTGGTTGATGTCAGAAATGTGTATTGTTTAAAAAAGAAATCAATGGCCCAAGCTTATAAAACTTTAAAATGAAAAGACATTGGGTGATGGTTATATGAGTGTTTATCAAGTTTATTTCTTTGTTGTGGTATTTTTTAAATGTTTTTTAAGACCACAGAAATTTTAATTTAGAGCACTGAACTGTGATGCCAACTTTAATGTCCCTGTGTGAACTGGAATGCACAGCTTACTGTCTCTGTTCTCAAACACTTCTGTAAAATGCAGATGTGAATATCTCTCCTTCTCCACTTCACACAGATGGTAATTCACTATAAGGGACAATAACTATAAAGTGTATAACGTTCTGTGTAGAAATAAAACCCTTAAATCAAGAAATAGAACTTTCCTCCCTCCAGGGGGGAAAAACTCTATCATCTGTCAGAACAGGGAGAAAAATCAATAGAATACCATATAAGTTAAAAGCAATGCACTTTCGTTTTCGTTACTGTTCTCTTTGTTAAATGGACTGAAACAAACATTCTGCTTATTGATTTTTTTTAATTAACAAGAAGCATAAAATGCTACCCAGTAAGTAAAACTGAAAGACAAATTTCCATCTAGTATCATTTCTAGATAAGAGAAGCAGCAAGAAAAGAAATAAAGAGATGATAAAAGGTAAATAAGACAAAAGTATCAATAGGAAGCAATGAGGAAAGAGAAATGTGCCAAGTAGAACAGCAAGACAGTCTGCAGAACAGGAACGACGCAGAGCCCTGTCCCCAGACACAGACACAGATATGCCTATCAAAGTAATCACAGGTGTGAGAAGCAAACCTCCTCCCTCCATAATAACAAACTCAAGAGACAGTTTTTATTTTATGATTGTGCAGGATTGTTGCCAGCCTAGACCAAAAAAAAAAAAAAAAAATGGAAAACCGGCTGGTGCATTGATTTCATGTAAAACAAGTCTCCCATTGGCAGGGTACTTCAGAGAGTAACCATCTGGTACAGTCACCACACCAAAATCCCCATCCTCTTATAGCTGGACACTCTCCACCCTTATTTTTCCTGATACCTGGGCTCAGTCATGTACCATCTATAAAGTCTCAGTTCTAAAATATAAACTAAAATGATCCCAGGCAAGCAGATGCCAACTTGTAAGTAGGAAAGACTTATACCTTAGTATTTTCTGCTTCTTGTGATTCTTTGGTGAGTTCTAAACACATCTCATACTGAAAATAGGCCATAATGATTCTTATACAGAGAAGACTGCAAAGAGACTCATGGTTGCCAATGATATATAACAAGAGTCACAGAATATCTTCAGGTTGCTCATCGTATCCATGTGCTAATCACTGGCCTAAATAAGCTCCCATTTTTCTTGACTAGCCCTAGCTTGGATTAGCAACAATTAAATACATTCTGTAGCTTTAACCGCCAAAACCAACCATATATCCCACCATTACCATATCTTCTATGTAATATACGGGCATTCTACTCTTCCTAGTGGTTCAGCTTATTTTTTATTTATTAATTATATTATTTGTTTACAATTCAAATGTTATCCTCCTTCCTGGTCTCCCCTTCATAACACCCCACCCCATTCCCTTCCCCTCTGGATCTACAAGGGTGTTCCCACACCCACCCATCCACTCCCACCTCACCCCTTTAGCATCCTCCTTCTCTGGGGCATCAAGCCTCCACAGAACCAAGCGCCTCCCCTCCCACTGATGCCAGATGAGGCCATATTCTGCTGCATATGTAGTAGGAGCCATGAGCTGGCCCATATACTCTTTGGTTGGTGGTTTAGTCCCTGGGAGCTCTGAGGGGTTCAGTTAATTGATACTGTAATTCTTTCTATAGGGAGGAACCCTTCAGCTCCTTCAGCCCTTCCCCTAACTCTTCCTCTAGGGTCCCCAGGCTCAGTCCAATGGTTGGCTATGAGTATCTGTATCTGTCTTTTTCAGGTCTGGCAGAGCTTCTCAGAGGATACGGCTATACCAGGCTCCTGTCTGTAAGCACATCTTGGCATCAGCAATAGTGTCGGGATTTGGTGTCTGCAGATGGAATGGATCGCACCGAGGGGTGGTCTCTGGATGGCCTTTCCTTCAGCCTCTGCTCCATTTTTGTCCTTGCATTTCTTTTAGACAGCGACAATTCCAGGCTAATATTTTCAGATGAGTGAGTGGCCCCATCCCTCAAATGGGGGTGACACCTATTTACTGGAGGTGGTTTCTTCAGGTTCTATCTCCCTGCTGTTGGGTATTTTGACTAATGTCATCCCCATTGGGTCCTGGGAGCCTCTCACATCCCTGGCATCTGGGACATTCTGGTGGCTCCCCAATTTCTCCACCCCCCCCCCCACTGCTTGTGAAATCATTTTTAATAGCTAAGTAGTATTCTGTTGTGTAAAAGTACCACATTTTCTGTATCCATTCTTCCATTGAAGGATGCCTACATTGTTTCCAGCTTCTTGCTATTGTAAATAAAGCGACTTTGAATATAGTGATGCATGTGTCCTTGGTATATGTTGGAGCATCTTTTGGGTATATGCCCAAGAGTGTTATAGCTGGGTCTTCAGGTAGAGCAATTACCAGTTTTCTGAGGAACCACCAGACTGATTTCCAGAGTGGTTATACCAGCTTGCAATTCTACAAGCAATGAAGGAGTGTTCCTCTTTCTCTCCACATCCTTGCCAGCATCTGCTGTCATCAGAGTTTTTAATCATAGCCATTCTGACTGGTGTAAAGTGGAATCTCAGGGTGATTTTAATTTGCATTTCTCTGATTACTACGGAAGTTGAACTTTTTTAGGTGCTTCTCAAACATTCCAGAATCCTCAGTTGAAAATTTTTTGTTTAGCTCTGTGTCTCATTTTTTAATTGGGTTATTTGGTTTTCTGGAGTCAAACTTTTTGAGTTCTTTGTGTATTTTGGATATTAGACCTCTATCTAATGTAGGGTTGGTAAAGATCTTTTCCAAATCTGTAGGTTGCTGTTTTGTCTTATTTACAGTGTCCTTTGCCTTACAGAAGCTTTTCAGTTTTATGAGATCCCATTTGTCAACTGTCGATCTTACAGCCTGAGCCCCGGTGTTCTGTTCAGGAAAATTTCCCCTGGCCTTACGTGTTCAAGACTTTTTTTCACTTTCTCTTCTATTAGCATATCTGTTGTTATGTGGACATCCTTGATCCACTTGGACTTGAGCTTTGTACAAGGAGATATGAATGAATCAATTTGCATTCTTCACATGCAGACTGCCAGTTACACTAGCACTTTTTATTGAAATACTGTCTTTTTTCCACTGGATGGTTTTAGCTCCTTTGTCAAAGATCAAGTGACCATAGGTGTGTGGGTTCATTTCTGGGTCTTCAATCCTATTCAATTGATCAACCTGCCTGTCTCTGTACCAATACCATTTGGTTTTTATCACTATTGCTATGTAGTACAGCTTGAGGTCAGGGACAGTGATTCCCCTAGAAGTTCTTTTATTGTTGAGAATAGTTTTCACTATTCTGGGTTTTTTGTTGTTTCAGATGAATTTGACAATTGATCTTTCTATCTCTATGAAGAATTGAGCTAGAATTTTGATGAGGATTGCATTGAATCTGTAGATTGATTTTGGTAAGATGGCCATTTTTACTATGTTAGTTCTACTGATCCATGAGCATGGGAGATCTTTCCATCTTCTGATGTCTCCTCTGATTTCTTTCTACAGAGACTTGAAGTTCTTGTCACACACATCTTTCATGTGTTTGGTTAGAGTCACACCAAGATATTTTATATTGTTTGTGACTATTATGAAGGATATCATTTCTCTAATTTCTTTCTCAGATTGTTTATCATTTATGTAGAGAAAGGTTAGTGATTTGTTTGAGTTAACTTTTTACCCAGCCACTTTGTTGAAGTTGTATATCAGGTGTAGGAGTTCTCTGGTAGAATTTTTGGGGCCACTTATGTATACTATCACATCATCTACAAATAGTGATATTTTGACTTCTTCCTTTCTGATTTGAATCCCTTTGACTTCATTTTGTTATCTAATTGCTCTAGCTAGAAATTTGAGTACTATATTGAATAAATAGGGAGAGAGTGGGCAGCCTTGTTTTGTTCCTGTTTTTAGTAGGATTGCTTCAAGATTCTCTTCATTTAATTTGATGTTGGCTGTGGGTTTACTGTATAACTGATTTTAATATGTTTATGTATGTTCCTTGAATTCCTGATTTTTCCAAGACTTTTAACATGAAGGGGTGTTGTATTTTGTCGAAGGCTTTTTCAGCATCTAATGAGATAGTCATGTGATTTTTTTTCCTTTGAATTTGTTTATATAGCGAATTACAATGATGGATTTCCATATACTGAAGTACCCCCACATTCCTGGAATGAAGCCTACTTGATCATGATGAATGATCATTTTAATTTGTTATCAGATTAAGTTTTTGAGATATTTTTGCATCAATAATAAAATTTCCTTAGGGATTATGAGACTGTTTCGATAGTTTATCTGGTCCTGATTTAACTTTTGTTCCTAGAATCTGTATAGAAAATTGTTTATTTCATCTAGATTTTCCAGTTCTGTTTAGTATAGGCTTTTATAGCAGGATCTGATGATTTTTTCAATTTCCTCAGCTTCTGTTGTTATGTCTTTTTTTTTTATTTCTGATATTGTTAATTTGGATACTATCTCTGTATCCTTTAGTTAGTTTGGCTAAGGTTTTATCTATTTTGTTGATTTTCTCAAAGAACTAGCTCTTAGTTTTGTTGATTGTTTGTATAGTTCTCTTTTTTCCTCATTGGTCGATTTCAGCTCTGAGTTGTTTATTTCTTTTTTTGTTTTTTTGTTTTTTGTTTTTTGTTTTTTTTTTTTTTTTTGAGACAAGGTTTCTCTGTGTAACCCTGGTTGTCCTGGAACTCTGTAGACCAGGTTGGCCTCAAACTCAGAAATCTGCCTGCCTCTGCTTCCCAAGTGCTGGGATTAAAGGCGTGTGCCACCACTGCCAGAGTTATTTCTAGCTGTCTACTCCTCTTAGGTGTGTTTGCTTCTTTCTGTTATAGAGCTTTCATATGTGCTATTAATTGGCTAGTGTAGGATTTCTCCAATTTTATGAAGGTACTCATTGCTATACATTTTCCTCTTTACATTGTTTCGTTGTGTTCCATAAGTTTGGGTATGCTATACCTTCATTTTCATTAAAATCTACAAAGTCTTTAATTCCTTCCCTGACCAAGTTATCATTGAGTAGAGAATTATTCAGTTTCCATGGGTATGTGCATTATGTTAGTATTCCGTCTAAACTCCACCTCCACAGTTACCTGGCAACAGCCAGGTATGCTCCTCTCCACAGTTACCTGGCAATCGCCAGGTAAGCCTGGTCTACTATAAAAGGAGCTGCTTGCCCTCTCCTCTCTCTCTCTCTCTCTCTCTCTCTCAATCTCTTACCCTCTCTCTCTTACTCTTACCCTCTTTCCTCTCTGTCCCCTCCCCCTTTCCTCTCTCTCCACGTGGTCATGGCCGGCCTCTACTTCTCTTCTCTCTTATCCTTCCACCTTCTTCTCCCCACCTTTGCTCTATCTCCTGAATAAACCTCCTCCCCCTTGGAACCGTGTGGTCTGGAGTGGTCTGTTCTGAACTGCGGTCAGACTTCTAACAACTAACACATTATCTGTTGTTTTTGTTGTTATTGAAGACTAGCTTTATTCCATGGTGATCTGATAGAGTGATGCATGGGATTATTTCAACCATATTGTATCTGTTGTGGTTTTTTTTTTTTTTGTGTGTGTGTGTGTGTGTATGTGTGTCTAATTATATGGTCAGTTTTGGAGAAGATACCATGAAGTGCTGAGAATAAGGCATATTCATTTTTGTTTTTAAGGTGAAATGTTCTTTACATATCTGTTAAATCCATTTGGCTCATAACTTCTGTTAGCTAACATTGGTCTCTTAACATACATGATCTGCTTGAATAGGTAATAGTATTGTTACACTATCTAGATGATAAATTTAGTGTGTCAAACTGATAATTTCTGAAACTCCTCAGCTAAGGTTGCACTCTGAGATAGTGCATAAACTGATGTTACATCTTCCTAGACAGGACCAAGCATCTCCTGGGGTAGAAGAAAGTACAATGTCTTTAGGAAGTAGATTTTATATAGGGAATATTTACATAGGTTCTTTAAATCTGAGTCGTCTGAGGCTATCCCAAAGGAATTTTTTATTCTTTCTCTCTCTCTTTCTTTCTCTCTCTCTCTCTCTCTCTCTCTCTCTCTCTCTGTCTCTCTCCCTCTCTCCCCCTCCTTCCTTCCCTCCCTCTCTTTCTTTTTCTCTCTCCCTCTCTCTTTCTCTCTCTGAAGTATTCTGGTTTAGACAATAAATTATATTGTATATTCCAGTTGTTTGCTAAAAATTTCTAAGCCAATGTTTTATTGTTTTTACAGTTGTAAAGTTAGCTATCTGTTTGCAACTATATTTGAATAGCATATTATTCACTTCAAACTGTGTAATATAGTTCATTAAGGATTTATTGATGAATTTTAAAATAAAACAAGAAAATGTGAGCTATTAAAGAAAGATAAAAGTAGTTGAAGACAGCATCCAAAAGGAAGATCTATTAAACATAAAAATGTAAAAAAGGAAAAAAATAGAATGAGAATTTACATTAACATGCAGGTATGACCCATTTAACAGGGTCTTGATATAATCATTGCACTGGATTGGCTTATATCAAAATCTCATTTCTATCTAGCATATTACTCCAAGGTACCAACAAAATCTCATTCATGGGTATTTTGGAAACATCCTGTGGTGTCTTATAAAAAATTCTTATCATGAGTAGAGGAATTTTAATCTAGTAAAATGACTGCTCTGCTCTGGCAGGGATCACATCCAAAAACTTTCTAAGCCTATGTCATCCAGTTGGAATGCAGACATGCCCTGGATTACAGTATGATCTGGCTGAATACAGACACGTTCTTATTACACACCTTTAATCCCAAACAATAATGTCTAATTGAGAGGCAAAGTGACAAATCAAAGAAAATTTTGACAAAATGAGTCAGAGATAGGAAATGCCCAATTCTCATGAGAAGTTATTTAAGATCAGGATAGGGAGAGAGAGGAGTGGGGAATTTAGTCAGTTCTGTTTATCCAGTTCAGCTGATTGGAGTTGAGTTTGGTACAGTTCAGTTGAGTGAATGCAATACAATAGAATTGAGTTCATTCATGAGTTCAGCAGAGGCAGTTGAAGCCAGAGAATAAGAAGAAGTAAGATTAGAACAAACTGCCAGAGTTAGTTTGAGGTCAAGCAGAGGAATTCAGTGAGAAGCCCAAAGAAGTTAGTTTGAATCAGTCAGCTTGGAGAAGAGTTTGAGCCAGAATAGTTAAGTTGAATCAGCCAGTCAGTGTTCAGAAAAAGCTAGAAAGGGTGAGCTTATTCAGCAGTAAGGCTCCAAGACAATGATTACATTTGACAAATAAATGTTAATTTTAGATCTGGTGCCAGTAGTAAGTCTTAGAGGCTAAAACATTTTAGTCTTAAGTTAGCAAACAGAGGTTGGAAGCTAAAGCATTCAAGATTTGGACTAGCAGAAGATATTGTAAGGAGGTTAGAACTCCTGGCCTAAGGCTGAGGATAGATAAAACAGAGAAAGAAACTCTCTGGGCTTAGTCCAGCCATGTCAAGTAGTGTATTTGTACAGCTTGGGTACAGCTTTCATCACATCTCATCATCTGAAGAGTAAAAATTAGAATTACAATCATGTATCAAGTAGCATCTATCTGTGTCTACTATCTCTAGAAGATGGCTATCCTACCACCGTAAACCTCTTAAGAACATTCATGTTCTACCCAAAGGCACTAGCTTCAGAGGACCCGTGATGCAAACACAAAACCTCTAGCATCTGTAGTATTCAATGCACACACTTCATATTTTCAACAGACACATTCTTTACCATTTATATCACTAATATGTCATACAATTAACTGCATATTCTTACATCTTTTCCTCCTTCTCTCATCTTTATCCCCTTTTCTTTTTACCTCTTAATTGTAACCTTCCAAGTTTTATAGACTAACCCTCTGAAAATGTAAGCAAGCCGCAGTTATATGCTTCTTCTTTTCTTTTATTTTAATGAGAAATGTCTCAGTCATGCTGTCTCTTCACAACAGTAGAACAGTAACCAACAGAAGCTGAAGTATTTCTGTTTGCAGGTGGAGCGGTTCTACACGCAAGAACAGTAACTAACAAATACTGGCAAGAATGTAGAGAAGAGGAATCCTTATCCACTCTTTGTAGGAATGCAAATAGGTGCAGCTATTGTGGAAATCAGGTAAATGTCTTTCAGAAAGGCTAAAAGTAGATCTAGCATATGACTTAGCAATAACACTCCAAAGCATATTCCCAAAAGACTCATGTGTAAATCCATAAACAATAGCTAAGACTAGGAATAAGCACAGGTGCCCACCAACAGAGGAGTAGATTACAAAAATGTGGGACACATAAACAATGAAATTTTATTTCCCTATAAAAAGAAAATGAAATTTCAGGAAAATGAATAGAACTAGAAAATCTTATGCAAAATGAGATAATCCAGGCCCAGGAGAAAAAAAATGTTTCTTTTTTTCACTCTCTCTCATATGCAGATGTTAGCTTTGAATTTTGGATTTGGGTGTTTAATTGGTGTGTCTGTTGAATCCATAAAGCTAGGAAGGCCTATTCAAGTAAAAATAAAGAAAGGCTTTAAGTGATAGAGGGATATAGAACATATGTGCTGTGAAAGCAGAGCCAAAAAATCCTGGGAGTTAAAGGTTTAAGTGGAGATGGGACCAAAGAGATGGAGGAAAAGAGAGGCTGGGGATGGATTAGTTAAAATTAAGAATGTATAATATAAAAGGCTTATCTGAGCCCATTGCTTTGTAGTCTAACTTAATAATATAAGCAAAATAAAATAAAGAGTTTGAATAGAGGAACTCTGCATGGGTAGACAATGCTTCTTTCAGAAGACGTGGCTTATTAAATAAAAATCTCAGAGCCATGTATAAGATGCCTCCCAATAAAATATCAGTCTAGTAGGGGATATCCACAAAGTAATGTGATATATTGCTTTTCACATCCATAAATAAATGGTTAGACTATCCCTGAATGTACCAACCAATTTAGTTGGAAAATTGAGCTAGAACCAACCTAAAAACTTCCTCACTGTTGCTAGTTTTCATAGTGCTGCAAGATCCTAGGAAAGCCATTGGGTCAGAAAAGTCATCAATGGAATTGCCCGGCAATGAGCCCATAATGCCACAGTACTAACCCACATAAAGAAGATGTGGTTGTAATGGGGATAACCAATCACACATTCATTGGATTCAAGGGTTGTTCCACAGGAGAAAATTCATGCCTTAATACTGTAAACCTCTTCAAAATAGCATGGCTAGAGTGGACTTAAGTGATAGGAATGAACCCACTGCTATGGTTTTACTAAA
>JANHMN010000014.1:28503164-28542781 GCA_030674055.1 Rhabdomys pumilio
TCAGGGACCTCCTGCAGTATACATAGCTGCTCTATTTCACTCTGTATGACGTATTCAGGGTTCTATCATGTCATAGAGGATCAGAATCATAGGATCATAACTATATGCTGTGTAAGAGTTCAGAAGTCAGTCTGAAATTCTACCAAGTGAAAGAAAGAGTCAACTAATATAGCCAATTTTAATAAAAGCTTTTCCAACTTATGCCCCAAATAAATTCAGACTTTTCTCAATAAATAGCTGTGGCTGGTATTTCTTCTGCTAGCTTCATTAATCTTTTGTAATCGTGTTGTCTGAACTACCAAAGTCTAAATCTGCTGAATTCCCAGCCAGTCACAGCAAAAGCTATTGTCATCTTCTGCTAGCATTTGAAATAAATAAACAAATGTCACATTTTTTTCTTAATTCAAGACCTCTATTTGTGGCTATAAACTCAGCTAGCCCATATATATGTTTATATAATATATAATTATTATGTATATTATTATAATAATATATATAATATTTATATGTTTATATTATATAATCTGAACATTATATATTTATATTATATATATTAATATAAATGTAGATATATACATACATACACATATATGTGTGTGTGTGTGTGTATATATATATATGTATATATATATACATATATATATATATCCAGAATAATTTTGCCTCTGGTTAACCCAGCTATAATGAGTTTAAATAACTGTCCCTAAGAAAACATTTTTTTTGAGCTCAAATTGCTACTTATCTCCAAATTGATCTCAACACAAACATAGATCCTTTCCCAAAGGAAACTTGCAGAAACCTTGCAGATGTAATCTTTTCTTTCCCCAGTCATTGTCGTATTCATAATAAAAAGCCTTTCTACTTTACATCAATAAGAACACAGAAACTGTGTGGGTACAGTGCGGGACTTCTGTGCTATTTACATGAATGTTGTCGACTGAATTTTCTAATTGTGTATTCTCTGTATGGACAGAACTGCCCATCAGCAGATAAGTGAAGTTAAAGCAGAAAATTCATGTTTCAAAGGAAAATGTTCAGAATTCTTTTGGTTTTTCTGCACCATCATAGACAGAAAAATGCTATTCAGGAGTCACCTGCCACTGAAGAAACATGTGGCTTTATTTTCTCTCTGGAAAGTTCAGCATAGGAAAGACTAGGTATGGCTTGTCATTTTTTCTAATGTCATTATATGCAAAACACAAGAGCAATTGTAAAGGAGGATTACTCCAGAGAAGGGGAAAGATCAAATGGTTAATTAAAATTCATTTTATAAAATGATGCCCTCCACAGATACTAACTTCTGAGTGATTTAACATCCTGTTGAGATCACAATTATTCCTAGGGCAGGAGAGAGAACAATCTTACATCAAAAGAGAAAATGGAAGAACAACTGTGACTGAATAATGAGAACTTTTAAGATATTTAATGTAATTTATTCTTCATATCAGATAAATGAAGTTTCGGTGTGATAAGCTAACACATGATTTATTTTTAGACACTATGTATTTACTGAGATTCAAAGAACCCACCTACCTGATTGAGTCACTACAACTATTTCTTTTGTTTTTAAGTGTCTTTAATAGATTGTGCCACAAATGAACAAACTTCCCATACTGCATGTTTTATAGTACCATCAATACACCATATTAAATTTGAAAAGGGATATCCTTTACATGTAAAGCATTGAGATTTTATTAAAATGAAGATATGGAATAAATTGATTTTTCTCATTAAACAGCTGCTATTAATTTGAGGGTGTACCTGAGTATATAAGAACTGTAGAAACTATAGATACACATATGTATAACTGGGGTTGACACTGTCTGCTTCCCTAGCCATGCCAACCCCCACCATCACCACTGCCATCCAATAAACAGATATTTATTCATGCAGCCTATCTTGCATATTATCCTCATATATTTGCACTACATCAAGTTGTCTTTTGTCTTAGCTGTGCCTGAGAACACTAACAGCATTTGCTCATACAGCCTGGATGACCTCAGATTTTTAAGTTTCCCCAAAGAATTCCAGTGGACAGCAAATACTGAGAATGACTAAAAACTCAACCATCCCAAAATTTTTTGAGGAAGATATCATAATTATCCCTGTCTACCATCCAAACTCAAGTCTGTTTTAACCTAAACATTGTCTTCATTTTTTTTTCCTGTATAGCTGTCAATCAGCACCCAGGACTTAGAACCCAAATTATACCAATATACTCACATTGTAGTCTCTCTCATTGAGAGACATATTACAGCTAAAATTTATAAAGCACAGAAGGAAAATAACCATAATATAAGGGATCACCTCTTTAATGATTTTAAGAAAGAAAAAAAATAGCCATATAATGAATAGATTTTAAATTAATTCATCACAGAACCAGCTAATAATATTAGTAATGACCCAGAGTCTAGGCTTTAAGGCTTGGAATCCAATTTTCTTTGTACTTGTCATTCAGTATAATTAAGGTCAAACTTTGGTCACATAAAGCAGATAAAGAATGTTGGCCGCCAATAGCTAACTGCACAGTGAAACCAAGCATCTATTTAGAATGCTGAGTCCCCATGCTCCATAACCCTACAGCTATCCTGGAAACATGCATTTCTTCAGCTATTTACCCTCTATCATAAGACTCCCCCTAAAATGAGTGTGTCACCTCTCATTAGCATTACTTCCTTGGTGATGCCTCCTCAGCAGCCTGTATCTCACGGTTACCTTTATCTGATCCCTGCACTGATACATCCTTCCCTGCAGAAAAGCTGATAATTATAGCCACCCAGACAGTGGTTCTCTTTGTCTGCAGTGACATCTGAGGAAAACACACACACACACACACACACACACACACACACACACACACACACATTCAGACGAATAGGCAGACAGAGACACAGAAGCAGACAGAAAAGGGAGAGGAGAGACAGAGGGAGAGATGGAGAAAGGAAGAGAGAAAGAGGGGGAAGGAGAGGAAGAGAGGGAGAGCAGATTCTAAGGGGCATATCCTGTTTACTCCTCTCTCTGAATATAAGACACATTGATTTACACGTAGCTTATAAGAGACCCTAAGGACCACTTTCTCAGCATTCTGATAGAAAATAGAAAGGAAACATTTTTTTTCTATTCTGATTATTTTTAAAGTACATAGTCTTAACAACATGGTTACTGATGACACAGAGAATCCAACACTAGATTCTCTCTGCAAAGTCTCCTTCATATGTGAAATGCATGATGGCACTCAGTATGGGCTCACTAACCCTAATGCCCTCTGAGCATGGGTAATGCACTGACTCCTTTCACAGGGATGCTCCTGTCCACAGTGATCCATCTTCATTTCTCTGTCACTGTCACTTTCAAGTTTCATAGGATTGAATTGTGGAGATGATTAAAATTGCTCAGCACTTTTTAAATTTGGTTGTTTTGTTGGGTGGGTGCATTTGTTTTGTTTTACAGATCTCTATTGGAAGAAGTGTATGGCGTATAGTGATCAGTTCTCTCAGCAGCTTCATTTCACATCTGACTAAAACAGCAAATTCAAGAAAGACATAGCAGCAATTGTGTAGTTTCCCACCCACATTTCACTGAATGTTGACCACATTAATTGGCTTCCATGTATTTTTTTTTCCATGACTGGTCAGTAATCTTTAAAGAAAACCTTAAAGACTCTGAAAAATAAAAGTTTAAGTTTTTTGTCTCATGGTAGTTTAATGTGTGTGGGGGGGTAGTCATTTATCAGAATAAAGTCAGTGGGACAAAATACACACACTGGAGAGTGCAAGCTGATGCCTCCCAATGTTCCTGGAGGACTTAGGAAAGAGGAAAAGAAGTTTCTGTTGTGAAAACAATTGTTTGCAGAAAGAGTGTGTTAAAGAGGACAAATTAGTCACCTGAGTACCTGGGAAGATCTTTCACTTGCCTGTATTACTAAAACAACATGTCTACCAATGGTATATAAAACAACTAATGATTTGTCTTCCTTCAAATACAAATTAACTTCTATCAGGTTGGTGAAGACAGGAATAACACTAGAGTTTCAAAGAAACTAAATAATGCTTGCTTGGGTGCAGATATTAGTGGTGCTAATTGTTGTTGCTGTTGTTGTTGTTGTTTTATGCTCTTGTTTTGTTTTGTTGTTTTTTGTTTGCACATCTGCCTGGTACATCATGTGAAATCTAAGATTATGATTTTTCCAGACTACCCAAAGTCCTAACTTCCTAAGTGGTTCACATCATTCTCTCCTGCTACTTATACTCCCAAAAGATTTCCACATCTTCCAAAATGCCAAAGAGAAAAATGGAGCCATAATATTTAGGCTCCCTAATAAATAATAAATAAACACTAAATTGGACAGTAAGCATGGGAAGAAAAGGAGGACACTATGTGAATTACTTAAAAGCCCAGGTCATAGAATAATGACAGCCTCAGGTTTCCAAATGCAAATGAATATAGATCTGTCACACACGCAAGAATTCATTTGCTCACAGGTTAAGGCTGCAGTGAATTGATTTTACATAAGATTTATAAAGAAAACAACCTTGAATTAGATTTTGAACAATTATAAAGTAACTTTGTAGGGGCTGCAATTAGACTCTTTGTATAATAAGTGATTTAACCAATTCAAAGCAAAAATCTACATTGGTAAAAGTTCATGTTTCTGAAACTATTCTATAAACTCTTTCCAGGTTATTTCAGATTAATCTGATAACTGCTGCTAATTAGACTACAAAGGAAATTGGTGAATTAATTGTGGCTATCTTGTAATACCATTCTCCTAGGAGATTAGGGTGAGAAGGAAAATTGCTGGAAATTACTTGTTTTAGAAACATAGAGTGAAATGGTCAAGTTAAATGAGTCTAGACAAAGAGAAAGTACATGGTTGGAACAAAAGCAAACTCTTAATGCCTCTAAATGAGACTTACTGAAGAATGTTAAATTTTAGTCCAATGAAAGCAGATGTTTTACCTTCATCAGATCTGTGGATCCTGAACCATACAGACAGGAATCTAGCATGGCTGTCCTTAGAGAGGCTCCAGCCAGCAGCTCACTTAGACAGATGCAGACACTCACAGCCAGACAGAGCTTGTGAACGTTTATGGAAGAACAGGAAGAAGGTTTATGGCCTCTAAGGAGATAACAACTCCAGAGGAAAAATGAACAGAATCAACTAACCTGGACCCTTGGGACTCTCAGAGTCTGAACTGCCAACCAAAGAACTTATAGAACTGGACCTAGGCCTCCCCACACAGAGGTAGCAGCTTGGTCTTCAAGCTATCTCAAAAGCTGTTGCCTGTCTGTGGGATACGTTCTTCTAGATGGGCTGCCTTCTCTAGCCTCAGTAAAGAGGATTCACCTAACCTCACAGAGATTTGATGTGCCAGGGTAGGAGGATACCCAGGGGAGGGGATGGGGGTAAGGGTTATGGGAGGGGTTGTCTGAGAAGGGGAGAGTGAGTGGGATGTAAAGTGAATAATTAAAAAAGAATTATAAATAAATAAATATTTTAAAAATCATATGCTTCATTCAATTGAATTATTTGACATATACTTTATACCATTAAAATTAGTGATACAAATGTCTAGCAAACTAAAATCTTACACAGCTTGTGAAAATCTCATAATTCCATATCTGAAAGTGTTTTTATCACTCTACTGATATTGGCCAGACATTTGAATGTTTTCAAAAGTTTCACCCTTCTTGCTAGGACAAGTTTTGATCTTATCTAATCTTGGACCATGACAAAAGTCACCACACCAAATATGAATTCTTCTTTCTGCTAATGAAGCCAGCATGTCCATTATGCCAACTGACTTCAAGAATCATGGTGAGAGTCCTTGGGCACAAAGGATTGATGGTTGGCAATGAACTGCTAATTGGGCTCCTTTCCTAAACTTTGGGCTTACCTTGTGACATCAACCTTATTACGTAGCTGCCTTATAGATTCTTCAGTGCTCACCTCCAGAGCAATTCTTTGTAAAACCAGCGTGTCACCAACCTAGTCTTGTTTGAAAAAAAACAACTGTCTTTTTTGTAGGAATTGACATACATGTGGGTAAAACATATACATAAGAGAAAATGCAATCCCTGAGGAGAATCTAAGGCCAGCTTCATTGTTTTCTAAGCCAGAAACAGAATCTGACTATTAAGTCAACTTGTCCTGCTATTTTACTAGTCAAAATAAACGGTTTCACATGTGACCTGGTTATGCATGTGCCTTCTCTCTCTCTCTCTCTCTCTCCCTCTCTCTCTCTCTCTCTCTCTGTCTCTCTATGTCACTCTATGTCTCTCTGTCTCTGCTCCATCTTTCTCTCTACCTCTGTCTGTGTGTCTCTCTGTCTCTCTGTCTATGTCTCTCTCTGTCTCTGTCTCTCTCTATCTCTGCACCATCTCTATCTCTGTCTCTGTGTGCCTCTCTGTCTCTGCTCCATCTCTCTCATTCTGTCTGTGTGTGTGTCTCTGTCTGTGTGTGTCTCTCTTTGTCTTTCTCTATATTCCTGTTCTAGGCAGGAGCTCCCACCTTCAGCTACTCAGGGCTTGCTGTCTTCTTTCCATCAGGCTTCTGTTCAAATGTCTCCTCTCTGAGGCCTTCTGAGACTATTCTAAGTCAGCAAGCCCCTTTGCTGCTTTATCTTGAGCCACAAAACCTATCTTTTGACTCTCTCACTCCTTCAGTCTTTACACCTATATAAACCAAAGTATGTACATTTTTTGTTTTGCATAGATAAATTCCCAGTACCCAGAATAGTGCCTTGTACAAGTAAATATTCAAATCATATAGATTGATTATTAAATTGATCTGTAGAGTGTAATTTTATTTGGAAAATTACAGCCTGCATTCACCATTGATGGAACTCCCTTGTGAACTGGGTGATCATTATCTGTCTGCTCAGCCCTTCTTCCAGTATTAGCTAATTGTAAAAATGTTCAACTTCCGTCCCCATAAGTTTACTTTTTAAAAAGCAGTATGCAGTTTACACTGTGGCATGCTGAGGATTATTTATGTCGGTGTTATTAAATTACTAAACACTAATCTGGCATCCTATTTGTCTCTATGTGTAGTGGTTTGATTAGGAATGGCCCCCATAGACCTGTATGTTTGAATGCTTGATCATTAGGGAGTGGTACTGCTTGACATGGATTACGAAGTGTGGCGTTGTTGAAGTAGGTGTGCCCTTTTTCAAGGAAGTGTGTCACTGGGTGTGGGCTTTGGGTCAGAAACCTAAGCTAGGTTGCCTAGCCATCCAACACTTCTTGTCCAGTACAATGTCTGCCTGCATACTCTCATGATGATAATGGACTAAACCTCTGAACTGTAGCCATCCCCAGATAAGTGTTTCCTTTATACGAGTTGCTGTGGTCATGGTGTCTCTTATCAGCAGTAGAACACTGACTAAGACACTTTTCATTCAGTTTAAATCATTCTCCCTACCTTTATTTTTGTGGATGTTGGCAGTTTTCTAAAGAGCCACTATTTCCAACAATCAATGGGAGTCACTATTCAGTGTCTATGTTTGGGGGATAAAAGATGCTTAGCTATTTATTTTAGGCAGATTTCACAGAATTGGAAACTCATTTTAGAAAATCACTGCCATCTCATTGCAGCATATTTTCAGAATTAAATTACCTACATTTCATTCAATTCTGAAATAGTGTATCACAAAGCGATTATTTTGGTCTTGGACCTATATTTTGTCTCAAGAGAGAAGGCATATAAGGCCATATTTGTTCAATCTGGAGTTCTTCGATTAGGGTTGTGTCAGGGCTTTTTTTTATTTTCAGAATTATAGCTTAATGTTAAACTTTAAATACCATCTCTTCATTGCCAAATATCCAAAGCTCTCCTCCAGGAAATTGCTAGTACTGGGCTTGCTGACTGTATCTTTTCAATTGCACCATATTCCAAACACAAAACTTTGGTAATTGTAATTTGGCAAGAATGAAAAAGAAAGCCTCAAAGCCAAGCATTTTATAACTTGGAGATGTTTTATACTTTAAGAGAAAGTAAATCCTGTCTTCCATGTTCAAAACACACAGCTCAGAATTTTATTTCTGATTTTTTAAAGATTTGTATCAATGTATAGTAAGTTATTTTTTCAAAAACAATGAATTTTTTATATGTCAAAAGGAACCTGGGATGGTTCATCATTATTCTAACATCTCACAATAGGAAAACAATTTTAGAGGAATGTCCTTCTTTAGATTAATGCCTCAAGCTGATGCTTTATTTTATCTGCAACTTAGGATTACAGCTAAATATATACACACAAAGAAAATAATTACAGGATGGGTCTGAAGAGATAGCTCAGTGGTTAAAAGCTGCTCTTCCAGAGAACTTGAATTCCATTCCTAGCACCATCATGGTAGCTCACAACCTTCTGTGATTTCAGTTCCAGACGATTGACCATTCTCTTCTGGCATCCAGAGGCACCAGAAACATACTTAGTGCACAAACATACATATATTCAATGCACCCACACACATAAAATAATATTTTTAAAAAATTAATGTTACAGGGGGTGATAATTTAGCTCCTTCAAACTCCATGAGCAGTCAGACAAAAAAACATGAGGAAAGGTTTCATGATGTTGAATTTGGCAATGACTTCTTGGATATAACACCCAAAGTGCAGCCAGTGAAAGCAAAGATAGACAAATGAAACTGTAACAAATATGAGAAGTTTGTGCATAAAAAGACACAGTGAAAAGACATTCTCAGATTAAGAAAAATATATTAGTATATTTTATAATAGGCTAATAGCTAAAATGCATGAAACTTATCTATTACACATACACACACAGACAGACACACACACCACACACACACACAATCTAATATCCTGGTTCAAAAGCAGACAATAGAGAATAGATGAAGAAAATATGGCAACCATACAAAGTGAAATTGTTTTCAGCCATAAGGAAGAATAAATTTATGTCATTTGTAAGAAAACTGGATGTAATTGGAGACACTCATATTAAGTGAATTAAGCTCAGGAAAAAAACTATCAAAAGTTTTCTCTCATTTCTGGCACCTAGATTGTAGACAGGTATATAAAAATCATGTTTGGGTATATGAACTATATAGAGGTAAACTCCTTAGGAGACTAAAGAAGGATGATGGGAGAGGAAAGTGGGGAAGAGGGATGGAGGAGATGTCCTCAACATACAATATATACTTGTGTGAGAAATGAATGAATGAATGAATGAATGAGAAGCAGACCTGAATACACAGTTTTGCAAAGATTCTTCACAATAGCCTACAGGTATATGGAATAAATGCTTGACCTCATTGGTTACAACCAAAATGCAAATCAAACCCATGATGAAAAAAATCACCCCAAACTATTAGAATGGCTACTTCCCAAAACACAGAACATGATCAGTGCTGCTGAGTTTAAGGAGAACATGGAGCCCTTTGTGCACTGTGAGTGGACCATAAGATGGTGCAGTTGTTATGGACAGCTATAGGAAAGCTCTTCAAAATTAAAAGAGAATTACCATATAACCTAGATGTCCATATTTCCCTATACTAAAGGAAATTAAAAAAAAAAATTATTTACCTATTTTACTCTATGTATATAACTGCTTTGTCTGCAAGCATGTATGTGGACCATATGTGTACCTGGTACCCAGGGAGGACTGAAGAGAGTATCAAATCCCTTGGAGCTGATGTTACAGTTGGTCATGAAAGGTCATGTGGGTTAAGAACAAAATCCAGATCCTCTGTGAGAGCAGTAAAAGTGCTTAAATGCAGAGCTGTTTCTCTAGCCTCTGAGAAATTTTTAATGAGATATTTATAATACCGTGTTGACATTGGCAACATTTACAGGAGTTAAGAGTTGAAGAAACCCATATGTTTATAAGAAAGATAGATGAATAAACAAGATGTAGTATGTCTATATTAATGGAATACTATTTAGCCTGAAAAGGAAAGGAATCTTCCATATACTGAAATACAGCTGAATCCTAGAACTCTGTTTTTAAAAGGAGAAGCCTAGCTCCGTAGCCCAAGAAAAGGGCAAACTCCAAATGACAGAGACACTGGGGCAACAGAAAACCACTGAAGAAACAAAACAGCTCAGATCTCTGAGTTATCCAGCTGGGAGTCTGGAGATTCATTGAGATTGTTTGATTCTCTGGTCAATGATTCCATCTTATACAGGATAATCAAACACAGCACAGGTTTAGATCACAGAATGGGCAGTCTTTGTTGTAATAAGACACATGACCTGATAGCTCTGAGCATACTTAAACACTTGAGTATTAAAATCAATTTTACTTTATAAAATGCCACCAATAAGGTATCCATGAACAACAAAATTAGACATATTTACCCACATCAGTGTACGTAGGGCAAACTTTATAAGCCACACCACTTGCACATTTCATTTACTCTGCCACCAAATGATACAGCTAGTGAGGACATCAGAGTCAGGGAGACGGTTTGATGAAATACAAATCAATGGACCCAACAGTTCCAATTCAATAGGTCGGGCATAAAGTCCCAGAATTTGCATTTCTAACTTGTTCCCAGTGATAGCAATACTGCAGGTAGAGAATCTAGAAAACTTTGTTGTATAAATCATTATTTCCATATAACAAGGTAAGTCAATGCCACATGGGAACATGTTTTACTAGATTTTATTATAACAGTTAACAGACCTTTATCACTGTACGTTGTTCATGTTCATCCGTTGCCTCATTACACTCTTCATCCAATCCTCTCCTCCAGATCCCCTTTCTCACCCCCACAGAGTCTTTCTTCTGCTTCCATGTCAAATGTATGTATACTCTCCACGTGTGAAAGAAAGCTTTCTCCACACTCCCATTACTCCTCTTTAGAAGTTGTCTTTCCACTTTCATAGCCTCCTTGTACTTTCATGAGCTATAGATGTGAAACTGCTTAAATCTAGATCATGCTGTGAGAGAAAATATTCATCTTTTGGGTTACTTCATTTAACATGATGACGTCCAGTTCCACCCATTTCCCTGAAAATGGCAGGATTTCATTCTTTACT
Organism: Rhabdomys pumilio; assembly: GCA_030674055.1. Lineage (NCBI taxonomy): Eukaryota > Metazoa > Chordata > Mammalia > Rodentia > Muridae > Rhabdomys > Rhabdomys pumilio. Next base: position 28,514,173 of record JANHMN010000014.1, read on the forward strand.
GTTAAACAAAGTTCCATTTTGAAAATCTATGAAAGTTCTTTAATCATTCAGTTGTTGATGGACATATAGGCTGGTTGCATGTCCTCGCTATCATGAATGGCTGCAATCAACATGGAGGTCTAATATCTGTGACTTGAAGACTTAGAGTCCTTTGGGTATATGTCCAAGAATGGGATGGCCAGGTACTCTGGCAGCTCTGTTTTTCAGTTTTGAGAGACCTGCATAAAGATTTACATCACAGGTGCACCCGTTTGCAATAGGATAGCAATGGTTAATGGATCCTTATGATTAATACATCTTCTTTACCCACAGCCTCCCCAGCCTTTGGTTTGTTTGGTGCATTTTGTTGTAGTGGTCACTCTGACTAAGAGGGAAGAGAACTTCAATGAAATTTTAGACTGCATTTTCCTGGTGACTAAGAATGCTCAAAGTCTTCTTCAAATGTTTATTGTCCACTTGTATTTCCTCTTTTTAGAATAATCCACTCAATTCTTTTGCCTATTTATTGACTGGATGATTTGTGTTTAGGTTTTTAACTATTTTAATTTATTTATAGATTACAGATTTTAATCCCCTATCAAATGCATAGCTGGCAATGGTTTTCTTTCTTTCTCTAGGCTGTGTGTTTATCTGCTGATTGCTTCTCTGGCTCTGCAGAGGCTTCTCAATTTCGTGCAATCCCTTTTGTCAGTTTTTGAGACTATTCCCTGCACCACTGGAGTTCTTTATTCAAAAAAATCATCATCTAAATCTCTATCTTAACATTTTCCCTATGTTCTACTTCCGACATTTTTAATTTTCCAGTCTGACATTCAGGCCCTAGGTCTGCTTTTGAACTGATGTTTGTCCACATTGAAAGGTGTGAAATTAAATTCAGTCTTCTCATTGTGGATATCATCTTCCCCAGAACTATTTGTTACAGTAGCTAGCATTTATCCAATTTGTATTTATGATACTTTTATCAAACATTAGGTGGTTATAGGTGTCAAGTTTACTCTTGGTTCCTCTATTCTATTTCATGGGTGTGAATATCTGGTTCTGTACTAATACCATAGTGTTTCTGTTACTATGAACTGTCGTATAACTTGAGATTGGATATTCTGATACCTCAGGATTGGTTCTCTTAGGACTGTTTGAACTATTTAGGGTCTTTTGTACTTCCATGTAAACATTGGGGGGTTTTACATATCTATGAAAATATAATTAGAATTTTGATGAGCACTGGGTTGAATCTATAGATCACTTTTGGTAATTTAGCCATGTTCACAATATTAATTCTGCTACTCCATGAGCATGAGAGATCTTTTCATTGACTAGGACCTTCTTTAGTTTCTTTCCTCTGTGTTTTAATGCTTTGATTGCAATGGTTTTTCATCTCCTTGGTTGAACTTATCCCTGAGTGTTTTATATTAAAGATATTTGATGAACTTCAATATTGCTGCATAATAAAAAAGCCCTGAGGAAAGTATGAGTAAAAATGATATGCCTCAACATGATAAATGCTGTGTAAACATCACAGCCAACATTATACCAAATGAGGGAAATTGAAAATATTTCTGCTAAAATTACAAATGAGAAAAAGGTACTCCACTCTTGTTCTCATTCAATGTGATGTTTAAGTTTTACCTATGACAGTAAGACAAGAAAAATAAATAAATAAACAGGATACAGATAGGAAAGGAAGGAGTCAAATTATTCATATTTGCATATGACCTGATAGGATACTTAAAAGAGCCTAATGACTCCATAGATATTCTTAAATCTAATACTCTTAGTGAAGTAACAGTATTTTAAATAAATCAGTAGCTTTTTCAATATTGCATTAAGGAACTTTCCATGAAAGGAACTGTAGGGTCTAATTCACAATAGGTTCAAAATAAGGAGGAAGTGGAGCACTTAAATCCATATCTCTCTCATTTAAAACATATTACTTGCCTCAGTTCATTAGTGATTAATAGATAACAGATTTTTCTATTTTCTGGGATTATAGCTCAATATGATAAATCATTGATTTGTTCAGCATAAGGTTATAATCATTTCCAAAATGACTCCATTATTATATGAAGTTTTGTTTCGTGGCACATGAACATACTAAATTTCCATGTTGGTTGTTCTCTAGTATACCTAGAAATGTATGCAAAGCATACATAGAAATATAGTAAAATAATGCCACTTCAAAGTACATACATGAATATGTCATAAAATGCAACAGAATATTTTGCTTATAGGTCGAAACCCAAACCACACTACTAACGATAGTAGTTATAGTTATTATAATTAGACTATTGTTATATACTATTTAAGAGTGCCTTAAAATATATTGAAACAGAAATTTGCATTTATTTGTTAGATCATATTAGAATTATCTTCAAACTCAATTGTTTAGCATAACGTGATTTATGAAACACAGAGTAGATATCAAGAGGTTAATGCTCTTTGTAAATCAACTTTAGGAGTCTCACTTATTAATGCAAATGCTTAACAAGAGACCAGGTACAAGTTAACATGTGTTCTTCACAAGTATAAAAAGGAAGCAGAGCTCCTGTATGTAATGTGTTGGTTACATTTACCCTGACAGAATCCAAAAGAAATGATCTGAGAATGTGTAAATCATAAACAATGCCTTTCTGGGCTGAGGTTCTCAGTCATGAGCAGGTTCCTCTGATGCTTTCGAGTTGATCTCTCAAGGCTCTCTCTAATTAACTCTCAACTTCTCTTCAAGACTAAGTCAGGCTTTCTTCAGGTCTCTTTGCTGTAAAAGCTTCTGGCTAGCTTCCTTTTCCCACTGAGAATAATACAAAATAAGGAACTGAACAGATGTTGGAATGAGACTGCTGAATAAATGGATCTCAGTTCCATTCGTTGGGGTGCTTGAGTTGAAAGGGGGCACTAGACCCACGGGGAAAGTCTTCTACACCTACAGCAGACTTGGTCACACTGTACACGACTAGTTCTGGGAGACAGTATAAACATCTGCAAAGAGCAAAGATGGAGGCTGGGGCTAACTTGGCAGGTAAAGTGCTTGTTGTGAAAGCATGAGTTTAGATCTTTGCACCCACTCAAAAGTGGAGCATGGGTAGTACATGTCTGTGACACACGCTCTGAAGTGGTGGGAAGAGACAGGCAGATCTCAGGGGTTCAGTGGCCAGCCAGTATAGTTTAAATAAGCCCAGATTCAATAAGAGTCCCTGAATCAAAGTAACAACAACAACAATCATAATAAATAATGTGGAAACCAATAGGGGCATACCTAATGCTGATCTCTGTTTACCACCTATATACATAGGGGCAAACATACACAAACACACACACACACACACACACACACACACACACACACCACAAAACACACAGCTGTTTTGTGGAAACTCAAAATGTGCCAGACATAGTCCTCTGGAGTCATTCTACCTGTAAATGTTACATGAGTCGCCAAAAACCTCACTCACATGACTGTGAATTCTTCACAAACACAAAATTTCTAAGAAAGGAAGTGTTCTGAATGCTAACTTCCTGCTTCCCTTCATGATCTAGAAGTCATTTTCTCTGATATAAAATGTAAATGATATAAGATATAAAAATATGTCATTCTGAATCTGTCTTTAAAATTCATTGGACAAGATAACCAATTTGACTCATATTTTTAGAAAATAGAACAAATGAATTAGCTATCTGGACACTTGCTGGCATTTTAACCAGGTTGTATAGTGAGCCAACTACAAACTACGAAACCACCTAGTGATTCTGAGAGAGTGCACTGTTCTCTGGTTAGCTCTAAGCTATCTGAAATACTCTAATAATAATGTCTAGCTTAAATTTTTCCCCACTTGATTTGAAAACACTCCTAGGAATGCACTGATTTTTAGTATCTACCATCTTGAATAGAAGCACACATGATGACGTCAGAGGAATCCACCACTGACTGGTGCTGAGGAACCCAAGTCAAATCTGAGATTCAACAGATCGACAGGACTCAAGGGACAGAGAAACATATGGAGGAAATCTCTTCCCTATGGCCAGATGTGCTCTGGAGACAGAAGATCTCAAGACCAAATGGCTCTGTTTACATGATGTCTTTGACCTTGACCACCCTAAGCTACCTTTCTAAGGAAAAAAAAAAAACCATTTTCCTTAATGAATGCATTCCTTTACCAAATGGAGGCTTTCCTTTCAAGGCCAGATGAGGTCCTAACACTAAAAGGGGAAAGTGAACAAGGGGTCCCACCCCTAACAAAGAAGCTATCTGTAAATGATACCTCTTGGCAAAGAGAAAGTCCATTTTCTCCAATGGAAAAAGTGACTACATCAACTATACTCCAGGGCAGGCCTCAGGTCCAGGAGTAGCTGACCAATCAAAATGAACTCCTTGGATTTCTGGGGTCCTTTTACTTTTTGTGGCTCGTCTTACAGGTCTTCTGTTTTCTTGTTTTGCATGGAAGTCATATCTTATTTGTCACTTGCCTGTTTGCTTTGCATGGCAGTATTGTCTTTTTGGCCTCTTGCCTGTTTGTTTTGACTTTCATCTTTGTTATTGTGAATGTTTCTGTTTCTCACTGGCTTTTTCTGTTTTTGTTTTCTTTTGTTTTCATTTTTGTCTCTTGCTTTTTATTTGGTTTTGTTTTAAAATAGAAAAAAACATAAAATTGAGTGGTTAGGTGGATAGAGAGGATCTGGAAAAAGTTGAGAGGGGAAATTATGATCAAAATATACTGTATAAAAATTCTAACCATTCAACTGAAAAGAAAAAACTTTTTAAAAGAGTGGATGGGTATCCCGGTGGTGGGAGCAGACACCCAGTGGATGTCTTGTGGAAACCCACTGTCTGTGCCCTTGTGGAAACCGCATCCTGAGACATCCCAGAGAGGCCAGTGTCCTCAGAGAGGCAGGTAAGGTCAGTTGCACACTGCCCTATGCCCCAGAGCCACAGCTGGGAGCCGGAAGCTCCCAGGACACACACACCCCCAGGCACCCAAACCCTGCCCCTTCAGAATACCACTCCCCTTCCTCTCCCTCTCTGGATCGGGTGGCTAGAGCAGATAACCAGTGGGTCTGCACCCTTGTGGAAACCATATCCTGAGACATCCTAGAGAGGCCATCGACCTCAGAGCAGGGGACACTATACCCAGAGATATCCTAGAGGAGCCACAGAACCCAGAGCAGCAGATACCATATCCTGAGACATTCTAGAGGAACCACTGCACTCAGAGCAGTGAACACCTAGCTGGTCTGCTATCATGAAGACACCTTACCCTGAGACATCCTAGAGGAACCACTGCACTCAGAGGAGCTAAAGCTAAGGATCACAGGATCAGAGAGACATTTGGACCCTGAGGAGTTATGACACAGGCAAGATAACTGGAAAGACAGTCTCCAGTCAGAACCAGTGAGTGAGGGTAGCACTAGAGTTAACCAAATGATAAAAGGCAAGTACAAGAATGTAAACAACAGAAACCAAAGTTACTTGGCATCACCAGAACCCAGTTCTCCTACCATAACAAACCCTGAACACCACATCACACTGAAAAAGCAGGATACAGAATTAAAATCACTTCTCATGATGATGTTAGAGGACATTAAGAGGATCATAAATAACACTCCCAAAGAATTTGAGGAGAACACAGGTAAACAGATAGAAACCTTTAAAGATGAAACACAAAAATCAGTTATAGAATTGCAAGAAAACACAACCAAACAGGTGAAGGAATTAAATGAAACCATCCAGGATCTAAAAATGGAAGTAGAACCAATAAAGAAATCTCAAAGGGAGACTACCCTAGAGATAGAAAACCTAAGAAAAAGACCAGGAGGCATAGATGCAAGCATCATTAACAAAATACAAGAGATAGAAGAGAGAATCTCATGTGCACAAGATACCATGGAAAACATTGACACAACTGTCAAAGAAAATGTGAAATGCAAAAAGCTCCTAACACAAAACATCCAGGAAATACAGGACACAATGAGAAGGCCAAACCTAAGGATAATAGGTATAGATGAGGAGGAAGACTCCCAACTTAAAGGGCCAGTAAATATCTTCAACAAAATTATAGAGAAAAACTTCCCTAACCTAAAGAAAGAGATGTCCTTAAATAGACAAGAAGCCGACAGAAGCCCAAATAGACTAGACCAGAAAATAAATACCTCCTGTCACATAATAATCAAAACATTAAATATACAAAACAAAGAAAAAATACTAAAAGCAGTAAGAAAAAAAGGTAAAGTAACATATAAAGGCAGACCTATAAGAATTACACCAGACTTCTCACCAGAGACTATAAAAGCCAGAAGATCCTGGACTGATATCATACAGACCCTAAGAGAACACAAATGCCAGCCCAGACTACTATACCCAACAAAACTTTCAATCAATATTGATGGAGAAACAAAGATATTCCATAACAAAACCAAATTGACACAATATCTTCCCACAAATCCAGCCCTTTAAAGGATAATGGATGGAAAACTCCAACACAAAGAGGGAAATTACAATGTAGAAAAAAACAAGAAAGTAATCTCCCAACAACCCCAAAAGAAGATAGTTACACAAACATAATTCCACCTCCAATAAAAAAAGTGATAGGAAGCAACAATCATTTTTCCTTAATATCTCTTAATATCAATGGACTCAATTCTCCAATAAAAAGACATAGACTATCAGACAGGATACATAAACAGAACCCAGAATTTTGCTGCATACAGGAAACACACCTCTGTGACAAAGACAGACACTACCTCAGAGTAAAAGGATGGAAAACAATCTTCCAAGCAAATAGTCCCAAGGAACAAGCTGGAGTAGCAATTCTAATATTAAATATAACTGATTTTCAACCAAACATAAGCAAAAAATGATAAGGAAGGAAACTTTATACTTATCAAAGGAAAAATGTACCGAGATGAACATCTATGCCCCAAATTCAAGGGCACACACATACATAAAAGAAACTTTGCTAAAGCTCAAAGCATACTGTACCTCACTCAATAATAGTGGGGTATTTCAACACCCCACTCTAAGCAATGGACAAATCATGGAAACAGAAACTAAACAGAGACACAATGAAACTAACAGAAGTTACGAACCAAATGGATTTAACTGATATATATAGAACATTTCATTCTAAAACAAAAGAATATACCTTTTTCTCAGCACCTCATGGTACCTTCTCCAAAATAGACTATATAATTGGTCACAAAACAGGCCTCAACAGATACAAAAAGATTGAAATAATCCCTTGCACCCTATCAGACCACCATGAACTAAGGCTGGTCTTTAATAATAACAAAAACAATGGAAATCCCGCATATACATGGAAACTGAACAACACTCTACTTAAGGATGACTTCTTCAAGGAAGAAATAAAGAAAGAAATTAAAGACTTTTTAGAATTTAATGAAAAGGAGGACACATCACACCAAAACTTGTGGGACTCCATGAAAGCAGCACTAAAAAGAAAACTCATATCTCTGAGTACCTACAAAAAGAAACTGGAGAGAGCATACATTAACAACTTGACAGCACACCTGAAAGCATTAGAACAAAAAAAAGCGAATGTGCCCAAGAGGAGTAGACGACAGGTAATAATCAAACTCAGAGCTGAAATCAAGCAAGTAGAAATATAAAGAACTATACAAAATATCAACAAAACCAGGAGCTGGTTCTTTGAGAAAATCAACAAGATAGACAAACCCCTAGCCAGACTAAACAAAGGACATAGAGATAGTATCCAAATTAATAAAATCAGAACTAAAAAGGGAGACATAACAACAGAAATGGAGGAAATTAAAAAAATCATCAGATCCTACTACAAAGGCCTATACTCAACAAAATTGGAAAACCTGGATGAAATGAACAATTTTGTAGACAGGTACCAGATGCCAAAATTAAATCAGGAGCAGATAAACCATCTAAATAGTCCTATAAACACTAAAGAAATAGAAGAAGTCATTAAAAGTATCCCCACCAAAAAAAATGTCTGGGACCGGATGGTTTTAGTGCAGAATTCTATCAGACCTTTAAGGAAGACCTAATACCAATTCTCTTCAAGCTATTCCATTGAATAGAAACAGAAGGAACACTACCCAATTCATTCTATGAAGCTACAATTACTCTCATACCTAAACCACAGAGAGACTTAACAAAGAAAGAGAACTACAAACCAATCTCTCTTATGAATATTGATGCAAAAATACTCAATAAAATTCTCACAAACTGAATCCAACAACACATCAAAACAATTACTCATCATGATCAAGTAGGCTTTATCCCAGGAATGCAGGGATGTTTCAATATTCAGAAATCCATCAATGTAATCCACTACATAAATAAACTCAAAGGAAAAAAAACACATTGTCATCTCACTAGATGCTGAGAAAGCATTTGACAAAATTCAACATCCCTTCATGTTGAAAGTCTTGGAAAGAACAGGAATTCAAGGTCCATACCTAAACATAGTAAAAGCAATATACAGCAAGCCAGTAGCCAGCATCAAACTAAATGGAGAGAAACTCGAAGCAATCCCACTAAGATCAGGGACTAGACAAGGCTGTCCACTCTCACCTTACCTATTTAATATAGTACTAGAAGTTCTAGCTAAAGCAATTAGACAACAAAAGGAAGTCAAAGGGATACAAATAGAAAAGGAAGAAGTCAAAATTTCACTATTTGCCAATGATATGATAGTATATGAAGTGACCCTAAAACCTCTACCAGAGAACTCCTAAACCTGATAAACAACTTTAACAAAGTGACTGGATATAAAATCAACTCAAACAAATCAGTAGCCTTCCTCTACTCAAAGGATAAACAGGCTAAGAAAGAAATTAGGGAAATGACACCCTTCACAATAGCCACAAATAATATAAAATATCTTGGAGTGAATCTAACCAAGCAAGTGAAAGATCTGTATGACAAGAACTTCAAGTCTCTGAAGAAAGAAATCGAAGATCTCAGAAGATGGAAAGATTTCCCATGCTCCTGGATTGGCAGGATTAACTTAGTAAAAATGGCCATCATGCCAAAAGCAATCTACAGATTCAACGCAATCCCCGTCAAAATTCCAAATCAATTCTTCATAGAGATAGAAAGAACCATTTGAAAATTCATTTGGATTTAAAAAAAATAAATAACCCAGGATAGCGAGAACTATTCTCAACAATAAAAATTTCTGGGGGAATCACCATCCCTGACCTCAAACTGTACTACAGAGCAGTAGTGATAAAAACTGCATGGTATTGGTACAGAGACAGGCAGGAAGATTAATGGAATAGAACTGAAGATTCAGAAATGAACCCACACACCTATGGTCACTTGATCTTTGACAAAAAAGCTAAAACCATCCAGTGGGAAAAAAGGACAGCATTTTCAGCAAATGGTGCTGGATCAACTGGAGGTCATCATGTAGAAGAATGCAAATCAATCTATTCTTATCCCCTTGTACAAAGCTCAAGTCCAAGTGGATAAAGCACCTTCACATAAAACCAGCCCTTAATAATTCTGCATCACTAAGGTCTGTCAGATGATCCTGGGCCAGAAGGCTGAAGATCAGATGCTCCAACATTTTGTAGTATAGGGACTGTCCAGGTGTTCAGCAGTATCTATAAATTGGCTAAGCTTTGTGCTTCCCATAATTTCAGTTAACTCAGTCATTCTGGATTTCTGACGGGGTTGAAAACTTATAGTCTCATAGCCAATCCTGGCTATTTTCTTTGAGAGAAAAGATTTGAGTGGATAGTTTTCAGCTGACATTCATTCAAAAGCAAAGAAAAAAGACAGGTTCAGACCTAAGTGTTTTAGCTAGGAGAGATGACAGAGGTTCTGGTTAGTCAACAAAATGATGGACTGGGTATTAGGACTGTCTTGTACCTCACTTGTACAAATTGGTATAATTATGCTCTAATTGTATTTTGAGAGAAAAGTTTTATTTTAACAGGAAGGGTGATATGTAGGAGGAGCTAAGGTGGGAGGAGTATGGAGAGGAAAAGAAGGAGTAAGGGGAGGGGGAGAAGGGAGAAGAAGGAGAGGAGAAGCTAGGTGATGAGAGAGAGAAAGAGAGAAAGAGAGAGGGGACATGGAGGCAGATATTCACGTGTCTCCACCAGTCAAAGATAGTTGATATATCTAGGGTGGGTATTGGGTTACACTTCTAATTGAGCATTACCAAACTTATAAAGCCTTTGATTAACTTTTTAAAAAGTTGTATAAAAGCAAAAAGGAAAAGGGGGCATGGGATAGGGGCTTTCTAGGGAGGAGAAATGGGGAAAGGGGATGGCATCTGAAATTTAAATAAAATACCAAATAAAAAAATAAAAAGAAAATAAAAAGAAAACTGAAAAAATAAAATAAAAGAGTCCTGAACAATGAAAGAACTGCTGGAGATGTCACCCTATCTGATCTCAAGTTGTACTACAAAGCAATTATAATTAAACTTTCATGGTATCTGTATAAGAACAGGAAGGTGCACCAATAGGATCAAATCAAAGACCTTGAAATAAACCCACACACCTATGGACACTTGACTTTTGACAAAGAAAGTAAAACCATACCTTCTTTGATAATGAGAATTTTATGTTTTGTGTCATATACAACTGTGTTTATGTGTGTGTCTATATGTAATATAGATTAACATTCTTTCAAAATATAAAAAAATATATAATTACAAAAAAAGAGTGCATGGGGGAACTGGGAAGAAAGAAGAGAGGGGAAACTTTTGGTTGGAATATAAAAAAATAATTTAAAAAAAAAAGAAGAAGAAATGTTCTATAAAGACAGAGTTCACACATCAGGATAGTGGATAGTGTGGGAAATTTTATTAAATGCATGTACAGTGTTCCAGATGCTTCCTATCTCTGATAAAATGCTATTGGTTTTCTTTCTTTAAGCAATTCTTACTGTTCCTATCAACCTTGGTGCATTTAACTTATTTGTACATCTGAGCACAAAACTGTATGTAAGACATAGAATTAGGTATTGGGTATATAATGAAAGAATGGCAAATTGTAAAATCAAATGATACCTATTCCTATCATAGAGATAGGTACTAGCAAAATTGGTATCAGAAGAATTCCAAGCTCCCATGGAAAAACTGCTATCAGAAATGAAAGGTACAGGATCATGAGCTAACCTACTAAAAGGAGTTGATACCTATAAGGAAAACATTCGGTCAGATTTGAGGTGAGATTTAAAAAAAAATAGTAATATTCAAATGTTGGGTAATAATTGCATACCCCAGGGTCACCAAAAATATGGCAGGCTCTATCTCTCACTGAGAAGACTGTCAAGGAATTTTGGCTCATCTCTTTAACCCACCATAATGGTAAGAAGCTTCAAGGGTAAAGAACACTTGCTGACATCGAGCTTAGGCTTCTCACACCAAACATCAATCAAAAAGTGTCCCCACAAAGATGTCCATAGGCCCAACTGAACTTCCTTCTTCCCAGCTCTTTAATTTATGTCAGGTTGACCAAACCTAACCAACAAGGGCTCGTGTTGAAGAGGTATGGTAAATATGAGCAAAATACACTGTATGAAATTCTCCAAGAAGTAGTAAAAAAATATTTCCTCTTGAAAATACACAAATGTATATGGTAATAAATATCTTCCAACCATGAACTTTAATTTTTTAAAGCAATAAGTTTATTAGATTTAAAGGACTGTTCCCCTAGCATCACTTCTGGAGCACCTGCCTGTCACCTCAGAAATGCTTGCAGAGACCTGGATGCCAGCATTCAAGACCTAACACAGAAAAAAGAAGAAAACCAAAATGAAAACAATAACACAACAACAACAACAAAAACAGTATCTATGTAACTAAAACAAAATGGAACCCAGTCTCTACTGTGCCCTCTTACCTAAAAAACAAATTTGCTTACTGCCTACAAAAGGGAGGGATGAGGAGAGGAAGGGAAGAAAGGAGAAAGAGAGAGAGAGAGAGAGAGAGATTAAGAGAGAGATATCCTGGGAGATTGCTTGTCATATGCAAAATACCACAGTAAGGAACATTATTCAGTGTTTTTGACTACTCTCCCTAAAAATTAAAAAACACATTTATTTTTCTGTTTCTGAAATCAAAACTGTGTGTGTGTGTGTGTGTGTGTGTGTGTGTGTGTGTGTGTGTGTGTGTCACTGCATTAGAGCTTTAAGCTATATTTTTGTCAGTCTAAAACACCAGACTGGATTGACACTGGAATGCCTGAAAAATGACCTATGATTCTCTAAAGAGTCATACACAGAGCAAAGATCACATTTTTGTAGTAGTAAGCCACAGGAATTAAGTAGACATTTACAGGACCTTTCAACCCACTTCTAAACTCCTTATCTTTTGAACCAAGAGGGCCCAAAAACTTTCCAATAAAAACCATAAAGAACCAGAGCTTCAAGAACCAGTGTATGTGTATATTTTTAATGACATGTCAAGCTCCCAAGTAAAGATAAGTCAGATTAAAGAAAGGGTTTTAAAAAATGTATAACTGTGAGATTTAGAAGAAATGCTATGTGAAAAGATTAATTGCCAGCCAGGAAGTACAAGTATGATTACTAATGGGGACCCAAAACACCCTAGGTGAGAGAAGAATTTAAGCGAGATAAATGCTTCAAATGAGAACTGGAGTTGGCTTCCCTACCTCAAAAAGGAGGCTGAAATGTGATGCCCAAGAGCACTGCCCGAGGATACCTGTAGTCTCGAGAGAAAAGAAGCCCAAATTCTTGCCTACAGGCTCAGTGACACGTCACAGAAAATGTCATAGAAGATATAGAGATAGCCCCAAAGTGCTACATAGGAACTATGTGCCTGAAAGGAGGGGGAAAGAAAACTCAAGTTGAAGCTGCGTATTAGAACCCCAATGCATTAAACTAGACAATCAATAAATTGAAAAGAAAAGTTAATATTCTCCAAGCAATTGAAATAAGAGGGAGGAGGCTCTAAGGTTGATATTGAATGGGAATGGACAGGGTATCTGTTTTGGTTATCCTCGACATGAACATATAGGTCACCCATCCTGGGATGAAAAGATTTATTGCACACTGTTTGTAGAAGAAAAGAATGGGGAATCAAGTGTTTATTAATTTGGGGTAAAAAAGTGAAATGTGGCATTATTGTCGGAATATGAAATGTCCCCTGGAGGCTCATGGGCTCCCAGCTGGGAGTGGAGCTATGGAAACTTCAGGAGGCTGACCCTATTTGGAAGAAGTATATCATTGAGAACGTAACTCTGAAGTGTATGTCTGGTCGCCAGTTATTCCATCAGGGTCTGTTGTTTATCAGCTCAGCCATGAGGTAAAAGACCCCCATCCTCTACCACAACTCCTATTTTCATGATGCTCTATACACATTCATTGAACTGAACCTCTAAAACCATAGGCCAAAACAGATAGTTCCTTCTTTAAAATGCTCTTTCAGACACTTTTGTTAGAGTTACACAAAGTAACTGACATGTGTTGTATACAAGTGTAATGGAAAACTCCATAACAGAAGAAACAGAGAGTAACATGGATGACCAATATGATTAGAGGTAATATGTAATCATGAACATTAAAGAACATGCAAATCAGTCCACATTACATTTTCAAAAGCACATACAAACATCTAAGTGTACACAGTGTGCTAGAGGCTTGTGTGCAAGAAAAAAAATGCAAAGGCAAGACTGAAGAAACCAACCATTAAAACACAATAAAACTGAAGATAAGGTTTGAATGATTGGTAATAACATTACACCATAATAAAAGATATATATGTAGCTGACCTTGCCCACCTTAGGAACTTAAAATGTAACAAGAATGTGGATTAATCACCATTAAAAATTAACCACCCTTCTGTAAATCTTCAACTGAGAATAAAGGAGACACATACTTTTGGCAGTGTTTTAATGTGGAAAACAAATTCTTATTCCACAACTGAATATACAGTAAAGAAAAACTAGCTCTCTTCAGTATGTAGGGCAAGTTGTTTCCACATTGTGTATTAGCAAATGAGGAAACATCACTCAACAAGGGCTAATGGCATTAACTACAAAAGACCAGAAATCCCAATTTGAATACTCAGTTTCTACATATAAAAAAATGAGAAGTAATTTTCCTGAAAAGTCTTGTGTATCATCTTTAACAATCTGTTTCCTTTCCATTTAGAAAGATGAAAACTAATATTTCTTCTCCACTAGGTTTCTACCTAGAAAAGCTGACATTCACCCTGTGGGTTTCAGAAAATATTTGTTCACTTAAAAAAGTAAAAACCTATCCCTGAGTAGCAGGGCACTTTTCATCTTGAAATACCTTCGGTGATAATTTTGCCCAAAATGATACATTTTATAGAATCAAATCTATTGCATATCTCTCCAGTAACCTGCAATGTGAATATCTAAAACCCTCAAGAGAGAACGAGACATAGTATTAAAATTTGATAAGTCTTTCAGAATGCTGCTTAGAAATAATCTCACATATCATAGAGACACCTTGGTGAGTTTGTGTCTGTGCTGCTGCCCAGAAAAAGAGCTTTCCAGACTGACTGCGAAGTTCATCACTGGAAACTGGAAATATATTTTGACAGGAATGACAATCGTTTTCAATATACTCAGTGCTGAATTAGCATGTGTAATTGTTGCCACCATTTAGGTTGACTTAATATTTATGTGTGGCAGGAATTTTCCTGCCACATTATATTTGCAGTGGAGCTCAGTGATTGGGCGGTAGAAGAGAAGGTAGAGCTGGGAAAAGGAAAGAGGAAGGGGAGGAGAGAAGGAAGGAAGGGAGAGAGGGAAGTAAGAGGGGAGAAGCAAGATGGAAGTCGACGTTCGTGTCTCAAGCAGTCTCGGGTAGCTATTCATATCAAAAAGTTTGATATTGGGTCTACAATTCTGATTATGTGAGCATCTTGTGTATTGAGTATTTGCTGATATATAAATGCATTGGATAATCTTTAAGCATTAAGAGTCTTCATTCTACTGGGTATCGTGAGCATGGTGGGTATTGTCTGGGGATTAGTTGAGCACTATGAGGGTGGCAGAGTTGAACCATAGGTCATGCTTAGAGCTGTGGAGTCCACGAAGACGTCAGAGCAGGGACATAGGTCAACAACATGGCGGAGGCTTGGGAACTAGCCGAGCCACATGCCGTTTTTTAAAATTCTCCCAATACATCTATGAATTATTAAGAACAAAGACAACTTTGTTAGAAAATTGTTAAATGCTAAGGAGGTACTCACTACAATCAATCTGCTTGACCAGGTGTTTCAGTTAGGCCTCAGATTCTTCTTTTGTTTGTTTGTTTTTTTGGTTTTTTTTTTTCATGAGTCAAAAAGATTTTTATTTAGATTTTTGTTTTCATGCTTACTTATGCCAACAATTGTAAACTTCTCTAACATATTTTGGTACCCATGTTTACACTAAAAATTTCTATAATACTTTGTACACTGGTAATAAAATTAAGTAGTATATCTCAGTGGCCATAAAAATAAATTCAAAAAACAAAGTATATCCAGCTAGAACACCTGCTGCTGGATAGTGTTGTCTGTGCATGGCAGGGAAGCTACACCTATGAAATATGGCTGTCCAAGCAAATCCTGAATACTGACAGTGCCACTGACATGCCCACAAGGATGGTGGGAATTTTCCAAGGTCCCCAGCCTTAGATGGAAATCTACAGGCAACAGTTGGCTACTAAGAGAGCGAGAATCAGTTTTCCTCGGGGAAGAGCCCCTGATAAATTATTAATCTCAAGTAATTATTCTTAATCATTCTTACATAAGAAAAAAAATGAATGAAATCATTAGGCTGTGTGTGTGTGTGTGTGTGTGTGTGTGTGTGTGTGTGTCCATTGTTGTTGGGCTCCTTGTCTTCTAAATTTATTTTTTTTAATTTTTTATTGGATATTTTATTTACATTTCAGATACCATCCCCTTTTCCCATTTTCCCTCCCTAGAAAACCCCTATCCCATGTCCCCTTCTCCTTTTTGATTTTATACAAATTTTTTAATGTTAACCAAAGGCTTTATAGGTTTGGTAATGCTCAATATCAATCAGAAGTGTAACCCAATATCCAGCCTAGATATATCAACTGTCTTTGACTGGTAGAGACATGTGAACATCTGCCTCCATGTTTGTCCCCCCCACCTCTCTTTCTCTCTCTCATCACCTAGCTCCTCCTCTCCTTCTCCTCCTCTTGTTCCTCCTCTTCCTCTCCATACTCAGCCCATCTTAGCTCCTCCTACATATTACCCTTCCTGTTAAAATAAAACTTTTCTCTCAAACTACAGTTAGAGCATAACTATACCAATTTATGTCAGTAAAGTGCAAAATAGACCTAATACCCAGTCCATCATTTTTATGCCTCAGATACTAATTTATATATATATATATATATATATATATATATATAGTAACAATGTCCACTATTTTTACCATCTTTCATGGCAAAGGTTCTACAGCCAATTAATTACTCTTCATCAAATTTGTAAGCACAGTCTCCTATACCCCTAATGTTAAATAAGAACCTTACTTTCAATTTAACACATTCTTCCTTATTCAAAAGAACTTCTCCCCTGTCTCCTCCCACCTCTGATCCTGACCCCATTTTTCCCTTTCTCTCCTCTCTCCCTCCCAGATCTCTTCCTCCCACTCTTTCCTGTGATTATTTTGTTCCCCCTTCTAATTAGGACTGAAGCATCCACACCACGTTGGTCTTCCTTCTTCTTGAGCCCCAGTTGCATATGTAGCAGAGGATTGTTTATCTGACATCAGTGGGAGGAGAGGCCCTTGATCCTGTGGAGGGTCAATGCCCCAGTGTAGGGGAATGTTAGGGCAGTGAGGCAGGAGTGGGTGGGTGGGTGGGTGGGTGGGTGGGGAGTTCCCTCATAGAAGCAGAGGCATGGGGGATGGGATAGGGAGTTTTCAAAGGGGAAACCAGAAAGAGGAATAACATTTGAAATGTAAATAAATAAAATAATACACACAAACACACACACATATTAACTTCATTCTTCTACATTCCTCTGTTTTGTCTTCTGTTGAAGTTTATTCTCTTTTAAAGATTTTGATGAATGAAAAGTACATATATTTGCATGTCATGAGGTTTGGCCTTCACAATCTTAGACTACATAAAGTATATATACATCCTTATTTGTAAAATTAACTATAGCAATTTGTTAGCTTAAATCTTTCTCCCTACATCCAGGAATGTAAGCCAAATCAATGTCTCCATGAAAACCGACAACACAACACTGCCTGTCAGCCCTCTGCTTGTTGTAGGTGGCTCCATGCTCAGTCCCTACCTTTATCAACAGCCGGGTATTTCAAAACACACTGTGCTATGGGTATGTTTTATGCTTTGCAAAGTGTTCATAACAATTATTCTATAGAATCTTAACAATTAATTCTGAAAGTAGATAAAGCACTTTTCAAATATATCCTTATTTGTTAGGTAAGTAAATAAATGAGGAGACAAAATCTCCATTTACTCAAATAATCCACAGGGGAAAAAAGTAGAGATGTAAATGTATATAAAACATTATCTATACTTTCTGTGAATTTATGGAAAAGATATAGGAAATGAGTGCTCATACAAACAAAAGTTACCATAAAGAGTGTCTGCCTATATAGGCCATATACTTCCTCCTTCAGTCCACCCAGGAAAGGAAGAATTAAAGTTTGGAAAGGTTAGCAAGTAGCTGTAAATCTTGGAGTTGAAGATCATATTTGAACCTCATTGGCCCTCCATTCTCTGTGACTTCCAACCACTAGTCTTAGAACCTCTGCTGGAAGGCTCTCAGAAGTCCAGGGAAGCCATTCTATGTGGGAATGGGAGATCCTAAAGATCTGGGAATTAACAGGGCAAGGTAAGAGGATTCAGCCACTGCTTCCATTGTTTGTATACAAACCACTCTCCTTGTTTACTCTTATGGAAAGAATCCCAAGATGTCTTCCCAACATCCCTCCAGATGCCTACAGGCGTAGCGGATCAGATCATGCAACCTTTACATGATGCTTTCACTCCTCTGCTGTATCTCCCCACCCTCTCACAGTGCCTCCCCAATAAACCAACTGCATTTAAAATCTATTTGTATGTCTGTTTCTGGATCAACCCAGACTGAAGGCAAGTAAAGGGAGAGAAACCTGAATGGTGGGGACTGAGGAGCAGTTGTGCTAAGAAGGCAGAACAGGAGAACGCAGAGAAGTGTAAAGCACCTATTGTCTTGGAGACTGTTTCCAAAGTTAATGTGGCAGAGAATGTCGAGTGTTTTTCTTCTTACTAGCCAAGCTCTGGGTTGCATGTCCAGCTGAAAAAAATTCTAATATCTAATCTCCTTTGAAGACAAAGTAGCCTAGGGGATGAAAGCAAAAGTTCTCTGGGGAGTTTCTTTACCACCCTGTATGATGCCTCAAGCCTGAAAGACCAGCACTTAGAAAACTGAGGTCTGAGCAGCAGAGCAACATTCTTTTTTCTCTCCATCAATTCATTTATTTATTCTCTTCTCATTCCAATCACAGCCCCTCACTCTTCCTCGTCCCCCCTTCATGCAGCCCCTTCTCCCCTGGGTGCCAACCCACCCTACCACCTCAAGTTACTGTAGGACTGGGCACAACCTCTTCTACTGAGGCCAGACAAGACAGCCTAGTAAGTGGAATAGGATCCACAAACAGACAACAGATTCAGGGATAGCCCCTGTTCCAGTTGTTTGTGGATCCACATGAAGACCAAGCTGCATGTCTGCTACATATGTGCAGGGAGGCCTAGGTTCAGTTCACGTGTGGTTTTTGGTTGGTGGTTCAGTCTCTGGGAGCCTCCAATGGGTCCAGGTTAGTTGAGTCTGTTGGTTTTCTTGTGGAATCCTGATCTCCTCCAGATTGCACAGTCTTTATTCCAACTCTTCCAGAAGATTCCTCAACCTCCATCTAATGTTTGGTTATGGGTCTCTGTATCCATTTCAGCCAGGAAGCAGCACTCTTTTTAAAAGACAGAGCAAACAAAAAGTATTCTACTGTGCACACACATTCACAAACACACACACTACTCCCCCTGTTCTAGTCATTGGATAGCAAGTGTGGAAACTAAGGTCAACAGTCAAATGACCTTAAGAAATGACTAGAGAAGCCACAGATTTCTTGGCCTAAATATTTGTGAGCCACTAGGGTAACATCAGTAACTGCCCTGATCAGATTTATTCTCATACTGGGAAGGTAGAGAGAAGCTCTGAGCGTATTGAAATCAGGTCTGTCTCTAGTATTAGCTGCTGAACACAAATTATAATAGATAAAGCAACAGGCCTGTAAAGGATCACCAGTGATGGTTTGATGCCTATTTCCCTAACATATGGACAGAGAGGTTATTTATCTCTGTTTCCTTCAAAGCTAGAGAAAAGCCACCATAACATATCAGGACATAGTTTAGCAACAGGAATAAGCCTACCAGTAAGTCTTGGGATACATCTCACAGATATCCACAAGCCAGGACAACTCTAGTTCTGGAACTCCACCTCAACAGTATATTACACTCCTTCAGATTTACTAAGAAGGAACTTCTTGTGTTTTCAAAGTCATTTCAAGGGTTTTAAGGAGACACTAAGGATTTGGCATTTGGTAGCTTCTATGTTGCTTGATAATACCAGCAACACAAATGCCATTTCAACATCACTGAAAAAACTTTATCTTACCAAGCTTTACAATCCCTAATTAAACATAAAAGAACTCTGCAATGACAACAGCAACATAAAAGAAATATTTCTTTTATTACTGTCCTTAAAAATGTAAATAAAGTCGTGGTTTCTAATGGATATGGAAACTTTCTACCACAAAATCTTACTAACAGCACCACCGGAAGAGTTTCAGAAGCACGTAAGTCTTGAGATGCAGCTTACATGCTGATGATGGATAGGCAAATGGATGGTGGAATTTGTTCGTCATTGTGGATTAGCGCTACAAAACAAAATGCTATTTCACTAACACATGGTCGGAGAGTCATTTCCCTGTATTAGTGTCATCAAATTAAAGAAATGATTACAGATCTTAGCTTGTTGTTTTCCCTGGTATATCTGTCTCTGTGACATTAGAGAGATCTGATACGAGAGGGAAGAAGGAAAAATGAGCAGAGGGCTCTGTACCACCCAGAGCAGAGAGCTGAAGCTCTTTCATATTAAAAGATATTCATCAAATATATTGCCAGTAGGTTTAGAAGCATCTATGTAAATGTGCTATCTATTGATCTAAAGGCATTTCTCATGTGTGCGAGATCATTTGTATCGGTGACACTTGGACTGGCATAAACATATTTCCAGTCTGCCTCAAATATTTATTCACTTTAGAAACCCCAGCCAGCCTTTCTTCTTTTCAACTTTGCAACATTAATATTGATATCCCAAGACATGGTGATATTTCTGCTTCGTGCTTTCTATCCTGAGAATTGTTTCAAAGTTATATAAACTCTCTCATGTTGTAACTTTAGCTGGCACGGGTAGAGAATGCCGGGGACAAACTGACCTTAGAACTTCTAGAGAGTTGTCCCTGCCACACACTCAGGAAATGCTTCTTCTGCATAGAGGAATTCTCTAAGGCACAGGAAGTGATAAAGGGAAGAGTTGGAGGGGGAAAAGGATATTTAAGAAGAGATTTAGGAATTAAATCAAGTCAAAATGAAAATACATTAGATTAAATTTCTCTCAAGAATTCATTAATTTGAATGTAAATAATGACTAAGAAGTCATTAAGAGTACTCTACTAATTCACGGTGGGGAAGAGAAACTAGTATATCTGACTGTAACCTGTTTGGAGGGGTGAAGACATGTGAAGAAATGGAAACTTAACTAACAGGGAATGTGATGTTTCCCAGGTTTTGTCTTGTATTAAATCCAGACATTGATGTGTCTAGACTGCTTTCTCAGCTGCCTGTTGCCTATGGTAACTATCAGAATTCAACATCTTTTCCCAGGGTGGGGTAACCCTGGGATGAGCCTACCTTCCCCCTCTTCCAGGCACATATGGCTTTTGTCTCCAATGACAGACACCTGTTCTGTATGCTATAGTTGGCATAGATCCATAGGTTCGAAAACTGCCTGCCTCTTGTCTCAGTCCACTCTTGCGTAGTTCTGGCTGCTGGAGAAAGTCTTACAAAGTGCCCCTGTGCCCAGCAACATCAGAATTCACCAGGAACTTGTAAGAAATACAGACTCTCATGGTATATCACCAGTGTATACTGGATCAGATATGTGTGTGAATTCCCACAAGCTGAAACAGGGACAGCTCATCATATAACCCTGATGTCATGTTTGAATATTGTGCCCCTGAACCATCTCACTGGTTATCAGGGGTTTGTTATGAGGGGTTGTTTTTATTTTATTTTTATTTATTTACTTACATTTGCTTGTTTGTTTTTGTTTTTTGTTTTTATTTCATTGTTGTCTTATTTATTTTATTTTTATTTTGTTTCATTTGTTATTATATAAAATAAAATGAATAGACTGGTATATGGTAGCAATAGCTGTGAACAGTGAGGGTTTTTTCTGGCTAGGTACTGTGCAAAGCTCTGTACGTGTTTTAGATTCATTCAATCCCCATAGGAACCATATTGTTGTGGGCTTGGTTTAATACTGCTTGTATTATGTTAATTTGGTTCCCCAAATCGCACATAAGGCACTGAGGGAACCCTGCCCCTTGTTGGTTTTGATTGGTAAATAAAGTTGCCGGCAGCCAATGGCTGGGCAGAGGGACAGAAGCAGACTTAAAGGATTCCCAGGCAAGGGACAGAGGAGGATGGAAGAGGGAGATCCGACATGCCAGGAGGAGAGGAGAGACACCACATCTGAGAGATACAGGACAGAGAGCATAGCCAACCTGTAGGAGCTGGAGGATCACTGTGGCCCAAGAGGACTGCATGTCTGGGTCTAGGGCAGCAAAGATAGAATATAGATTTTAATAGTAAGTAATAATGCAGGAATATCAGAGGGGGTGGATTAGCCATGTGGAGGTTAGAAAGTGGCCCAGCGACTGAGCTATTTTAGGCATATCAAAATAAAAAGGCTGAGTGTGTGTGTGTGTGTGTGTGTGTGTGTGTGTGTGTGTGTGTGTGTTTCATTCGGGAACCCAGAATACTGGAAGCAGGTAACAATGAACCTTCCACTGCCACCAGGATTATTTGAGTAGCATTACCTGGGAACTGCTACATCACATGAACAGGTATTATTAATATTATTCTTGCATTCTCACGGTGAAATGAAAAGGTTAAATTTTTCAACAGATGTGAAATGGAGAAGCAGAGTAGTGCACGGTTTATCTCCTCTAGAGATGGAGCCCTTGCTTCTTTATTTCATGGCCTCTGAATACTTTGTGCCCTTCAGATTTGCATCAAATTTTACAGAAAGGGGATTGAGCAACCACTCAAGAATTTTAATGTATTCACGCTCCTTCTTAAACGAATGAAACAAGGTAAACCTCATAAATCCGGACTTGGTTGATTCAGAATTAAAACTTTGGTTACCACATATCCAGTAATTAATTAATATTAATTCAGAATTAATGAATAAAGGAGTATTGTCACTTACAACTTTTCATACTTCCCACAAACAGTGGAATCTTATCAAAAAATCAGTCACATTTTTGTAACCTCAGAGCCCACAGATAAAAATTATTTTTCATATGCCTTTGGTACCAAGAGAATAGATAAGCCATGAGCTGTCTGCTATTCATCCTGAATTAAACAAACTTAGTATAAGAAGATATAGACAAAACAATGATCTACAAGGAAGACTTCAGGGTGAACAACCTGAAGAAGAAAGGACATTTATGTGACCAGAGCCAGAGATCTCTGTGGGTGGGCAGGGCACGGTACACCAGCTGGACAGAAAAGCTAACAGTCATTTTCATTAACAATCCATAGTCACTGGAGGCAAAGTCTGATGACACCAGCACCATGTTCTTCATTTCCAAGTAGAGGGCATGGCTTTAGAAACACTGTTGTGCAGTGTAGACCTTCTTAGGCACAGCATTTCTGAGCAGGGTGGCCCTGCTTGGTACATCAACCATGCCCTGTGGGTGACGGTTGTGCCCAAGTGACGAGAACCCACTATAGATTCATTCAACTGGATACCTGAATGGGAATGTCCAAGAAAACCAAGAATGAAAAAAATGAAAAGTAGATGCCACACCCGAGCCACTGACCGAACCTGTGCCTAAAAACTAAACCACCCCAGCAACACTCACAGAACGTATGTGGGCAAGGGGAAGAGAGAGTTAAGAGATTCAAAAAGCCTCACATTAGCAAGAAAACACTGTGACTTTGGACATTTCAGGCTACAGATTCACATATCTGTATAGGTAATACCATACCTTTCTTAGAAGAATTCTGTTTTAAATCATTTTACACAGTTACCATAAAGTAATTTTGACTTTTAAACTTTCTGATTAGTGGTTGTTGGATTTTTATGGCATGTCAAATTGACACGACCCTTTGATTTACCTTCTTATCAACTGGGTTTAAAATCTACACTAATATTAAAAAATATCTATTTTCAAAATGCGTAAGAAGAGGGATTGGAAAGATGGTTCAGTTGGTAATGTACTTGCTGAAAAAGCCTGAGCCCCCGAGTTTGGATCCCCAGGCCATATTAAAAGCCTGGTGTGGTGGCACTTCCTATAATCTCAACAATTGGAGATGAAAGACAAGAAAGTGACATTCAGTGACCACTAATCTAGACAAACCAAAGAGATCTGGATTTAGTATTAGATCCTCCTGCAGAATATAGGATGGAGACTGACAGAGAAAGACCCTTGATACCAACCTCTGGCCTCCATAAACAGTGTACACACACACACACACACACACACAATGTTTAAATTTTATCTCCTTGAAAATGTAGAGTGAAAATTGAGGATTTTTTTCAATGACCTATTTACCTTTCCCATCAAGTTGAATTATTCAGTGAGCATACTTATGTTTCAACATCTTATTCTACTCTGAAAAAGGCTGTGAATCACATAAAACAAAGAATAAGTGTTAATTGGTAACACACTGGACAGATAAGCAAGTTGTCAAAAAAAAAATCCCACAACCATTTTAAAAATGGCTGTTTCATTTAATTTGCAACGCGCAGATGAAATCAGTATTTTTAAAAATGCAAGTGAAAAGCAAATGGTACAAAATGTATGTAGTGCAACAATTATCGTTCTGTGCAGAGGCTCATGGGAAGAAATGTTAACGTGAAATTTTTGTATTCCCGTATGACCAAATAAGAAAGTTTAAATATTTCAATGTTTCAAGTTAATTCAGGTTCCCAAGTTAATTTCAAAAAACCTCTATTTCCCATGTCATTGCCAATCCATAAACAAGACAGTTTCCCATCATCCAGAACTGCTGTTCTTGAAGACAAGATGAATGTTGAGAATTTAATTAATTTTATTGGTTCCTAACTGTAAAGAAAGAAGGACTCAGCTCTCAGTTCCAGGTGTAAATTAGTCCTTTGATTTACTAGAGCCAATCGTCTTTCTCCACCTTGGTGATGTATAGTCCCTTTTCTTTTCTCCCCTACCCCTGCACCCAGAACTGATCAATTTTACTCTCTCTCTCTCTCTCTCTCTCTCTCTCTCTCTCTCTCTCTCTCTCTCTCTCCCACCCCCTCTGATTGATATGCTAATTAACTGCCTCTGCTTTAAGGTGGTGGAACAGAATGAATGGGGTTTTAACCTAGAGAAAGAGAGAGAGAGAGAGAGAGAGAGAGAGAGAGAGAGAACAGGCAAAAGGGAGTGGGGAGGGCAGATGTGGAATGGGGGTGGCGGAGGGATAACCAGGAAATGGGATATTATGGGATGGGGCATTGTGGAGGGGGTTGCTGGGATATCATTTGAGATGTAAACGAATGGAATGATTAATAAAAATTGAAAAAAAAAGAGCTATTTTCTATAAAAAGCCAACCTTTTACCATGTGCTCTGATCATCTCAGTACTCCTCGTGGTGGCAGGCAACAGGCACTATTAAAGCACCTGTCCATGCTTTCTGGGCCAGGCAACAATAAGGACATAAGCAAGTATAAGCAAGCCCTCAACTCCTATGCAGACTCAGTTGTTATAGTCAATAACCCCCTGCATTAGTGCTGGGTATCAGATGCCATTTTCTATACTGTGGTATAATTCACTGATGCTTGGGCCTACTTGATCACTTGACCTTGTCTCTTTTTAAACGGTATCAATCAAGTCAGTCTTAGCCTTTCCAAATTATTTCTACAGCCAAAGCATCAGTCCACGGTACCAACATGCACCGTTTCTTGTCATACTTTAAATTCTCTCTCTCTCTCTCTCTCTCTCTCTCTCTCTCTCTCTCTCTCTCTCTCTCTCTTTCTCTCTTTGATTTTAGTCTTAACCTTCATACCAGGACTTTTTTTAACACTAACAATTATTGCACTCTTCAGACATGTGGCACTTAATGCCATAACGCAGCTTAAAACAAAGTACATACATATAATCTGGTTTCAAAGCAGGCAATGACCAACAACAACTAAAGTTGCTTTTTGTGGTGACTGATGGATCTGATGCATTTTCTCCTGGTGAGTGCTCTACTCACATCTCTGGAAACTATTTTTTAAAAGCTAATATTATTCTATCAGCTAAGTTCGCCTGTAACACACATATGGTCTAAGCTTAACCTGTGTTGATTTTTTTGAAATTCAGCACAGTTCCAGAAAGAAGCTACTTATTTTGTCAACATTTCTCAAAGTTTGAAACTGAAGCACAAAAGCCTCTTAGCTATGGCTATATAGATCCAGAGTAAAGTGCTTACTTAGCATGTATGGAATCTAGATTCAATCCTTATTACCAAAAGAAAGAAAGGGGAAGGAAGAAAAGAAGGAAGAGAGGGACAGAGGGAGGGTGGGAAGAAGGGAGGAAAGGAGGAAGGGAGGAAGGGTGGGAGGAAGGGAAGGGCCTGTCATAGGGAGGAAATTTCCTTCTCTAAGTCAAATAGTGAGCAGGAAAACATTTCGTTTGAAGCTGCATGCTAAATCCAGTCTCTACACCTCTATAAATTTCTACAAATTAATACATCACAGATTTTATAGGAGTTTTATTTTATAAAAAAAAATTAATTTTGTATTCATTACCAAATAGAACTCATGATTCTCAAAATGTACAATCTTGATAACATAAAATTTTATAATAGAATTATATATAAACAATATGATTATTTATATAACATTTCTCATTTGGTAATATCTAATGTGATAGCTAATACAAAAATCTATCAAATTCTTCTGTATCAACTTAAGAAAAACTAGAGACCAGAAGAAAAACAAACCTTTGTGGTAATATTCACAGTAAGATGAACAAATACTCATAAAATACTAGATATAAGATAATAAGGATTAAATCATTTTACCACTTAGTATTTTTAACTACATGACAAAAGCTGGAATTATTTGAGAAGAGGCCTCAGTTGAGAAAATGTCTTTATTAGATTGTCTGTAGGCAAGATTTAGGATATTTTCCTGGGGCTGGAGAGATAACTCTATCTGGTTAAGAACACTAGGTGCTCTTCCAGAGGACCCAGGTTTGATTCTCTGCAGCTACATTGTAGCTCATAACTGTCTATAACCTTGAGACCTAGGAGTTCCTGGGGTGTTTGAATATGCTTGGCCCAGGGAGTGGTGCAATTTGGAGGTGTGGCCTTGTTGGAGTAGGTGTGGCCAAGTGTATCACTATGCATATGGGCTTTAAGACCCTCATCCTAGCTGCCTGGAAGCCAGTCTTCTCCTAGAAGCCTTCAGATTAAGATGTAGAACTCTCAGTTCCTCCTGTAGCATGCCTGCCTGGACACTGCCATGCTCCCACCTTGATGATAAGGTAAACCTCAATTAAATGTTGTCCTTATAAGAGTTGCCTTGTTATGGTGTCTGCTCACAGCAGTAAAACCCTAACTAAAGCAGGATCCAATGCTCTCTTTTCCTTTCTAATAATACCAGACACGCACATGGTGCGCAAATATATATAAAGGCATTAAAAATAACCTGTATATATAAAATAAAACACTTTATTGAACATTTTCTTGATTAATGATTGATATGGGAGGACCTAACCCCCAGGGCCAGAGCCACCCCTGGTCATGTAGTCCTGAGAATATAAGAAAATGGACAGAGCAAGCCATGAAGAATGAGCCAGTAAGCAGCATCCCTCCATGCTCTCTGCTTCAGTTTTGGCCTCCAGGTTCCTGCCCTGAGCTCTGCCCTGGGTAGAGCTCTTCCCTCCACAAGTTGCCTTTTGTCAGTGTTTTATCACAACACTAAAAGGCAAACCAACACAATTTAATTGCACATACTTAAAAAAAATGATTTGACACAAGGAAAATATGAAGGCAGAATAAATAGAAAACTATTTTAAAGAAAACTTATTAAACATAAAGTATAAAACCAAAAATCATTTAGGTCTTGTGAAAAGGATTATTATGTGCAGGAGAAAAGAAAGGGCTTTAAGTGTGTGGGGGGTAGGGTGCTAAAATAACACATTGGACACGAAAGTGCAGATAAACAATTCCAGCGGTAAAAAGTGCTGAGCAAGATGAGAGAGAAGGGAGTTGTAAAGGGTGTGCAGAGGAGAAAGGAGTAGGCAAAGTTAAAGATATATTAAAAAATTGTATGGTGTTTAGATAGGGTTTTCCTGCTGTGAACAGACACCATAACCAAGGCAACTCTTATAAGAGTTATATTTGATTGAGACTGGCTTACAGGTTCAGAGGTTCAGTACATTATTATCAAGGCAGAAGCACTGCAGGGTCCAAGCAGGCATGGAGCTGGAGGAGCTGAGAGTTCTACATCTTGTTCTGAAGGCAAACAGAAGACTTGCTTCTAAGCAGCTAGGACAAGGGTTCTTAAAGCCCACACCCACAGTGACACACTTCCTCCAACAAGGCCACACCTACTCCAACAGGGCTACACGTCCAAATAGTGCCATTCCCTGGGCCAACCATATTCAAAACGCCACATATGGAAACCTACTATTTTATAAGATTATTAAAAACACAACCTAAAGGAGATACTTTTCATAGGTGGACAAACTATTGTTAGATGACGACCCAAGTGTCAGGTGACAGCTCCCTTCAAATTGTTAATGAGAGCAGCCCTAGGAGTCTCCAAAACAGTACAAGCTATTGAAACTAGGGAAGAAGCTTACTGAGAAAAAGAAGAAGAAGGAGGAGGAGGAGGAGGAGGAGGAGGATTTCAGGAGAGATAAGAGGAGTATAAACAGGAGGGAGGTTAAAATGACTGAAATTCATTATATACTTTCAAAGCATAAAACAGTGTAAAACAAGTAAATAATTGCATGAGGGGCCATTTTGAGAAATAAGAAGCAACAAAAATCAGGAATAACTTACATATTACAACCTGGATTTTTCTCCCAAAAACTTCAGATCTCTTTAGCAACTGTGCTAAAAGAGAGAGAAGTGGTGGCCATTTGTTTCGATTGCTACCTCCTAAGCAAAATTTCTCTAAAACGTATTCTGCACATGGGCATCAAATGTTTGTTTAAAAGCCTGTGACTTGGAAGCCACTGTTTCCAAGATAGCTCACTTTTTCTCTTTTATGATGAACTGCTAAAAGTTCTCTCTTATAGTTAACTGGAAATTACTTTTCTGAAATCCCTGCTTATTCTTGCTCTATCCTTG
>JANHMN010000014.1:28551410-28584776 GCA_030674055.1 Rhabdomys pumilio
AGATAGATAGATAGATAGATAGATAGATAGATAGATAGATAGATAGATAGATATAATTACATACATAAAATACAAGTAATATTGATAAAATGTGAAATTTACAGTGATGAATTTACTCGTGTTACGCTATTGTTTAAAGTCTTTAAGGTCATATTTAGAACCCCTAGGGACACGTCATGTTGACTTCTACAGCTTCTTAATTATAGCATTGATACTTCATATTGTCACTCCTGCCTCTTAAGTTAATACAAATAATCATTATTTTCTTGCTCCTCACATTTTTTTTCTTTTAAGGAGGACCTGAAATTGTAACATTCTTCTGATTACATTTCTCTTTGCTCTAGTTGTGAGTTTGTAGTTTTGGGGAGTTCTTTTTGCACTCCACTACTTATTTTCCATTGTTTCAGTTTCTCTTGTAAGCTCATCACCATAGCTGTCTTAAACTTCTAACAATCCCATATATGTCGTTCATCCCAGAGTTCCAATAGGCAAACAAAATTTGTAACATTCACAAAACCTGTGTTTAACCCCCAGGACTCCAGTCTCAGATATCAGATTTATTCTAGGGACAGATTAACAAGAATAAAATCTATCCAGAGGAAACTTTTCCTCAATATACTCTGAGATCTCTTCCAAGAAGGTTTATTAAATTATGCCATCCCAAGGCTTGCTTAGTCTACATCCTGGCCTGCGTGTACTGGGATAACTGGACAGTTGATGGCCTTGAAAGTATTGATGATCTCTTTGGTCAGAGACATACCCAGAGTGATGTACATAGATGATACCTTGCTTATGGGAAAGTCTTTGGGGTCATCTGAGTACCTGGCTGCCAGTGCTCTGTGCCCAGGCTCTGTGCCCACTTTAGAGCCTGACTCCATCTGTGCACTGTACCTCAGCCTCCACGGGTAGCTGATCCAAGGCTGCCCCTGGATGCCCACTCTGGAAGTGCCTCTCCCTATATTCTCCAGCATGTTCTCCAAGAATTCTTCTCTTAATAGGTAAGAAGGTTTGAAAACACCCATTGTACCAATTCACAACCAACACAATTTATAATCAACCCTTAAAGTCACCTAATTCTATTCCCTTCTTGTTTGTCTCTATATCTCAAAAAGATAGAGATAGACAGAGAGAGAGAGAAAGAGAGAGAGAGAGAGAGAGAGAGAGAGAGAGAGAGAAAACAAAAGAAATGGAAAGGAAAATTAATTTTTAGTATGGTATGTTTAAATTAAAATATCAACAAAATTCCCACATTGTAAATGCTGTTTTATGTCATTTAGCTGCAAAAGATTCTGAATATGGCTAATTATATAGTCATGATGTTATTTATGATTGTTATGCTTTAATTTTTCTATAGACTGGTAGAACATTTACTATTAAAATTCAAATATTTTAGCAAGAATATTGATTTCACACATATGAGTTCACAGACTGTGTCATCATGCACGGTTTTTATACAAGTTCAAGCGAGACAGAGTCTCAGTACTGAGAAGAGAAAATGGACATAGGGTCCCATCCCAAGGCAAAAAGCTATCTCCAACTGATATCCACTTGTAAGAGGAAAATTTAGTTTTCCTCAGGAAAGTCTCACTGTGTGTACAAGCTACACTTAAAGTGGGCCCCATGCCCAGCAGTAGATGGCCAACACAAAATGACCTCAATGGTATTTCTGTAGAAATTTTGTAATATACTTTTTTGTTTGAGAATTCATTGTCTTACTGGTCTTTTACATGTATGTTATGGTTTCTGACTTTGTGTTTTTATGGTGTGTGTGTGTGTGTGTGTGTGTGTGTGTTGTGTAGGAAAAAAAAATAAAAATGGCCGGGGATCTGCAGGGTTCCTCAAGGCACGCTGTGTGTAGTTGACTGAGAACACCCTGGGTTCCTCCAGCTGGAAGGTAGGCCCAGCTGTTCACCACGGTTCCTCATGGCACAGCCCCAACACACGAGGAAGTCCTTGGGTTTCCAAAACCGGTTTATTGGCAGGGCAGACCTGAGTTAAATAAAGAGGGGAAGAGAGGGGAGGGGCTGGGGAGTAATGCTTAGTCGGCTCCACCCTCTGGCCTTCAGGTACCTCATTAGTATGTAAATCTTTCTAGGCCTGGGGACTGCTCTCCACCTGTGTATGTGACTGAAAGGTGAAGGTGGAATGGAGATTAGACCTCATGTCAGGCCCGACATGTGTGTATGTATTTGTGTTTATGTTTTTCTTTGTTTTCTTCTGTTTTGTTTGGTATTTATGTCTGTCTGTTTGCTTGTTTGCCTATTTGTTTTCTACAGAGAGAGAAGTAAAGGACATGGAGTTGGATGGAGGGAGATGGAAAAATCTAAGAAGAGATGAGGGCAAATAAAATGTGATCAAAATACATTGTGTAAAAGGTATTTATTTTTAATAAGATGTATATTTAAAATGAAATAAAATAATTTTAAAAAAAAAAGAATAGTGCCAAAGTGGTGCTATGATCTACACAGAGGTGGATATAATGATTATCTGTCCCTCCTTCAGTATGGTCGAATGCATGGTGAGGTCAGTCTTAGCAGTCCCTAAGAAAGTGTCCTTTCAACACATAATCCATGATTTCACCATTTACATTTGCCACATACACTATTTTAGGACGATTTAAAGTGAAAAATACCCAAATGTTTTATTTCTTCCTCTTTTATCTTCTGCTATTCTTCTATTTTAAAAACAAAACAAAATGGACAAGAAAGAAAAAATTTCTTTCTAAATAATCTCTAAGAAATATCATCTTTCAGCCTCTGGAAACCAGATTAGCATTCCCACTCAGGCTGTAGAATTCTCTCTTTAGATACAAACAATCCATTGAACATCAACTCACCTTGAAATTTTGAGGAAATAAAAGGAAAACAACACCATTTCTTAATATTGTCCAGTCAGAAGGCAAAAATAAGGTCACGCTGCAGACTTAAAAATCAAGCACCATTCTTTTCTAGATAAGTGAACAGCAGATACTTCTGCAATTGTTGTCATTTTAACCATGCTCAGCCTGCCCTATGAGATTTATTAATTACCCAAAAGAAGAAGTGTCCCTTCTTCCAAACAGCATTACTCCAGAGCAA
The DNA here is from genome assembly GCA_030674055.1 of Rhabdomys pumilio. Taxonomy (NCBI): domain Eukaryota; kingdom Metazoa; phylum Chordata; class Mammalia; order Rodentia; family Muridae; genus Rhabdomys; species Rhabdomys pumilio. The sequence goes on from JANHMN010000014.1 coordinate 28,554,488, forward strand.
GGCTCCTCTCCTTTGAATCCTACCAATATCATATGATGACAGCTCAGATTTTGAAGATTTTTTTTTATATCTGTTAAGGAGTTATTCTCACATATATGTATGGGGCACATTTTCCTCTGCAGCAACAAGTGTTTCCCTCAACTTATCAAGTTACAAATATACTATTTGTTGTGCATGGCTTAACACACAGGAGTGTGGGAGAGGGAAATACAGTTGTGTGAAATATGGTCTCCAGAAGAGTTGACTTTCCCTTTAATTATGGCCAAGGAGTTGTGCTTGCTAACTCAGAAAGAATGTCAATACAGTATATCTTCAACTGTTTTAAATTATAAACTTGTGGTGTTTTATTGTTCCAACTTATAGCAGTCTGGTCTTTTCTGTTCAAATATTATCTTTAGCCAAAAGAAGTTCCTTAAAGTTGATGTCTGTGTGCTATTGGAATGACCCTAGAAGTCTTCAGTAGCTTACACTTTCAAACACAAGGTATGTCTCTGACTTACTTATTTTACTAAGATGACACATGTGTGTGTCTGTGTCTGTACATAAATAAGGGCGGGTCGGGGAACATACTCTAATGAATTGTCTCTTGTAACCCAAGAAACTGTGGAGTTCCTTGTTCTGTGATTCATGAGAGAGAGACTCAGGTGAATCAGTAGTAAAGTTCTTATCCAGTCTACCTCTGTAATCAAAGGGAAAGGAAGATAGACATCTTAGCCAAAATATGATCAGGTAAAGAAAAATAATTGTTTCTTGGTTTTTTGTTCTACCTAGTCCCTCAGAAAACTGGGTGAGGCTACCTACTCTGTGGGGAGCAACCTGTTTCACTCAATGCACCAATGTATATATATTAATCTTAGTGAAAAACTCTTATGAGCTCACTCAAAATAATTGTTAAAAAAAATATTGGAGCTCCTCATAGCCTAGTGAACTTGAAACAAAACTATTTATCATGAGAAGTCAGCTATTCTCTTCAATATTTGATTCAAGCAAAGAATGAAAGTAGCAAGGTCAAACATGAAGTTTCTGTACTAACCAAGGAGTTATCAGGTTGGGATGTCACAGGTGTTTCAGTTGCTATACCTTTGTAAGCATTCACAGACAAGAAAAAGCTTTAGAGGAAAAATGCAAATATAAGTAAAGATACAGAAAATGGTTTCAAAGAGAAAAACAAGAAACGTGTCTGGGAAAGAAAAAGAAGCTGAGCAATGATGCTAATTGCATAATCTTCTTCTGATAAGAAAGGTCTTTTCAAAGTGGATGTAGGCAGACAGCCATGTTATACAACTCTGCTGGAGAAAGAAAGCCAAGATAAAAAATACTGGGTTATACATAATGTCATCATCACCTAGGTTTATGAAAAGGATCCATTCAAGTCTGAAGATGGGACACAGAATATGCAGTTGTTTATCTACATGCTGAGACCATCTGCCCTCTCAGGGGATAGACTTTGGAAGCTTGAAGTCTCTGCTGTTTTTTTCTAATACAATCTCTTCCACCTGTCACTGTGAGAAGTAGATTAGCTTCTGTTTAATCCATCCCAAATGGCTCCATGGAAAGCTGCTTTATGGCTGGCTCTAAACAGAAAGGAAGGTGGTTTGGGATGTGGGCCACAGCCTCCTGTCAGCAGATCTAGCAACTATTATGGAGGTGGAAATAAGCAAGGAGCTCCTCAGCCAGGTGGAAAGCCCACAGGAACTTCCCAAGCTCTTCATGCATCCTCCCTTTATGCAATTGCTACAGCCATCCACACCCTCAAAGTGATAACTGGGCCAGGAGAGGCAGGCTTCATTACCATGGATACCAAGAAACACCCATTAGAATACAGGATAAACAAAGCTGCCTTTAACCTAAAGTCAACTTGAGAAGAGACACAACCGTGAGGACCGCGCTTGATGATTTTTAAACATCCACACAATAGTACTTTACTAACAAACACTTAGAACGACTCCACCTTTCTAATGAATAGTGGAAATTAGGATTGAATGACTGGAGGGGGAAAGCCCTGATAAAGTTCACTATCCAAAAGAAGGATTTCCTTCTGGAAGGGACACACAAGGACAGCAATGTAACTACTTTCACGACCCCAGGAAGCAAGATGGAACACACAATGTGACAGAGGAAATAACCAACAGGCTTAATAATACCGCAGATATTTTTTTCTTATCCTCTCCTAAGCCTAGAAGCTACATTCTATTTATATATATATTTTTTGTGTTGCTGATTGACAAGAAAGGGCAACAAGGTAAAAGCAGACTTTTTCTTTCATAAGTTGTTTGACTACACTTCCCAAATCCTAGATTAGATGGAAAAATACTGATGCAGCCAATTTCTCTTCCATTTATCTGTTGCTTCCTTTCTGTGTGCATAGGTGCTCAGCAGGAAGAAACAGAGTTGATTCAAATGCATTCTTTAATCACATAACCAAAGTGGTGCGATCCGGTCTATTTCTCGGTAAGACTAGCAATTGATACACCTAGGTTACCATAAATCATTTTGATGACACAGTTATTCAGAGATTGATTTAAACAAAATCTTGACTCAATAGTTGCATCTTTTATTCCATTTTTTTCTTTACAAAGCATATAACAAAGGAAAATCTTTAGAAATATATTTTCAAGTTTTCAAATATCTGGCTATGATGGGCTAAATGGTAGTCCCAGAGGAGAAATATCGATCTATGTCCCTATCTCTAGAACCTGTGATAGTTGTCTTATATGGAAAATAATATTACTTTGTGTGGCAATAGATGCTGTTAAAGGTTCTGAGGACCTCTCTGGACTAGATAAGTGACGCTAGGTGCAATTACATCACCTTTACATGTTAGAGGTTAAAGACAGAATTGTGAGGTACTGACATACCCATGGCAGCACAAACAAACAAATGCTGGTCAAGGTATTCTGGCAACCCCTTTTTTCTAAGAAAAAGAAACTAATTGTCTCCAAGAGCATCAGAAGATAATGTGCCTATGTCAGCCTTTGACCTCTAACCTCCAGAACTGTGGCAGAAACGATTTCCTTTGTTTTTCTTTTTGGATTTTTGCATATATGCATCTACACAAGTGTGAATATGTAAGGACAGAAGACAGTGTCAGATCCCCTGGAACTGGACTTACAGGTGGCTGTGAGTTACCTGATACAAGAAAGGGAACTGAACTCAGATCCTGTACAAGAGCAACAAGCACTCTTAATTACTGAGTCACCTCTCCTGCTCCCAGATTCCCACTGGTTTAAGCCACCATGTCTGAGATAATTTTTTATAGCAATAAAAACACCATCAAATCTATATCATCATCTTTAGCTCACAATAAAATACTAGACCAATCTGCATGTTTGTTCTAGAGAGCCAAGACTCCTAACTAGAATTATTGTATCAGGGAGTGATGCTGACAAAAAGCCAATATAGTAGACTAAGCCAACCTGACTTTCTCTGTTAAGAATTCATACCTAAGGTGGCCAGAGAGATGGCTTAGCAGTTAAGAGCACTGACTGCTCTCCCAGAGGTCCTGAGTTCAATTCCTAGCAACCACATGGCGGCTCACAACCATCTATAATGGGATCTGATGTCTTCTGGTGTATCTGAAGACAGCAGCAGTGTACTCATATACATAAAATAAATAAATAAATCATATTTTTAAAAAAGAAGAATTCATATCTAAGAGTCACAGGATCCACCACCAGCACATGTTGGCCCCTGAAACTATAGAATCACATACACTATAGACCAGAGATGATCCTATACTGGATGCAGACTAAAGTCCCAAAACAGTGAAGTTCTATCTCTCTAATCTGCAGAATGGGAAGACAAAGGAAAGGCTGAGTGGCTCAGCTCCTAATCCACAGAGAAAATGTACAATAAGATAAGAATGTTTCCATTTCTCTCTGAGTTATAGATGCCAACCACTCAGTTTCTTCAAATCTGAATTTCTGCAGTGAACTTCTTTCTCTCCTGTGTTTGGCCCTCTTCCCTTCTGCTGAACTACACAGACTGGTGTGCAAAACTGGCCAGGTCAGTCCTCCTGCAGCCCACATCCTTCTCCAGTGACTGTCAGTCTGTCCTTTCAGCTCTTCAGTGGACTTGTCTGTCTCTTCTGTCTCCACTCTTCTGATTCCTATTTTCTCCTCAGCCCAAAGGATTTTGTCCCCAATGCTTCACTGAAACAACTCAAGAAATTTACCAGTGATGACAAATATCCTCAGACACCCAGCCTCTCAGCAGCACTGGGAAAGCCAATATTTCTTCCTTCCCCTTTCTTGAGACTCCTTCTTCTTTGATGAGATTCAGCCTTGGATGCTATTCTAGATAGCTTCCTCTAATCCCTTGGTTACAAACACATTCTGATAACTCGCTTGTGAACCTTCAGTTTAAATTTGCCCCTGTTCAACACTCTCTCATGGTTGTTTGCTGATTTTCTTACCTTTCCCTTGGCCAGATCATTTTTGATGCTCTAGTCCATGCCTTCCTAATCTACTTCTTTTCAATACATAGACTCAATATCTCCTCAACTGCTCAGGAACACATCTTTACAAGTCCTCCCTAATTTCTCGTCTTCCTTCATATTTCACACCTAATCCAACAGCAAGTCATATGAGCTCACCCCTCAGATGTATTCTGAACCCAAGCAGGCCTTACCCCTTCACTCTCATCCAATAGTCATCTCCAGAAATGGACTGCAAGAGTCTTAAAGCCATAAACAATAACTACCAGTTAACATCTAAGTGTATCCTGCTGGGCAAATTACCACATCAAATGGAAATAAAAACTCAAAAGATGTGTCATCTGATCTCCTCTTGTACTTTGGATTATGTCCATCTGTATCCCTTAGTTCTGCATTGGAACTGTGTCAGGATCAGTTCCATTTTTTGTGTGCTTAACATCAGCTCAGCTTCGCAGCAATTCAGTTATTCATTTCATCTACTTAACATATCTTCTCCACCTCACCATGTGCCTCCCTTCTTCTCTTAATTTAATGTGGCCTCAGAGAAGCCTTCCTGACTACATCACTCAAGAAAACCCCCTACCCTATTACTACTCCCCACATTTCTCTATCTGACTTCCTAGCATTTTCTAGTGTGGAAAATCATTGCATTACTCCATTTGAATGTTTAATGTCTGGTTCTCCCATTGGAATATAAGTTCTCTTTAAGACAATGACTTTGACATTTTTGACTGTATGTCCCCAAGTACTTAGTCTATAACTGATATTTAGTAAATACTAACCATAAGGCCTTCTGAGATTTCTTTAATTCCCATCTCCCATAGGCTTGGTGGCACATCATCATTCTTTATTCATGACATTAACTGCTATATTAACATCTATGACTTTAATTGATATATTTTTAATAATCTTCTTTAATATGTTCCAGTTTTGAATTTCTCATCCTTACAACTAACAGACTCCAATTAAAATATTTGAAATGATTCTATATGCTGAATTTGGATATTAGTCAAAGATCCATGAGAACAGGGATAAGAATTGGAGTGGGAAAAGCAATTTCAGCCCCAGCCCTCACTGTCTATGTTGACCCCGGTTTCCCTGATACAAGCTTAAAATCTGACTTCCAAATTATATTTGAGGAAGTAAAACTGAAAACACCATGGGTCTCCCTGCTTTCTACAGCCAGGACAACTTACATATCCTTTGTCCAAAAGAAGAGATAAATCTTAGACAGGGATGCTCTACATCTGACTTGCTACTGATCTTGAATATAACTTGGGCAGAAGAGTTTAATCACTAAGTATAAGGCAGCATGAATATAGGACCTGCTCAGGAGATAGAAGACCTGGATTCCAGTTCTGAGTCTCCCCCTATTTAGTTTAATGGCTTTGGCAGGTGACTTCATCTCTCTGGGGCTTAGATCCATGGGCTCCAACACTCTCTACCATAGCTAATAATAAATGATTGTTTGTGCATCTGTTTCCTTTTTGCTAGTTCTATTCTAACAGCTAGTTTCTTCTCTTGCTTTCCTAGGCAATTTGTAGGTTTGGAATAGCAGCTGTCTCAGTTTTGATTGCAACTCACTTCTGCTTACGCAGGAATGCACATGGCTCCCCAGGCAGAGAAATGTGTGGTGGTTGATTTGCACTTTGCTGTTTGGATATATTCAATGGCAAGTGGGAGCTTTATTGGGTTCACAGCACTGAAGGATAGCAGGCATTCAATTCCATTTAGCCCAGAGGTGGCTTTGTTTGCTTGTTTAGTTTGAGGCAAAAACACATTTACTCAGGTGCTTGGTTACAAAGTGAAATGTGGCTTCATAGAAGTAAATTGTGTGCAATGAAATTCAAGCAGCAAGCCATATACCCCCACACATTCAAGACTTTGTACACAGAGCTTCACAAATTCTATAAAATCTAATGATGAGCTGCATATACACTGTACAACATGTACATATGCTAACTCATCTCTTCATGACTAGAAACTAATTTGAAGCCCAATATAGTGAATTTCTGGGTACCAAGGTCTTCACTCAACAGATTTCCAAGTCAGTTTTCACTGTTCCTGATCAATCACTATAGTCATCAAACATCCTATAGAAAATGAAGGTTGTAGACCAGGAACACACACCTCAATATGGGTCACTTTCTGTGACCCATATTCAAACTCACTCCATGACAAACCAAGAAACTAAGCAAAATACTTCCTCCCAGAAAAGGGATGGAATTGTCTGTCAGTGAACTGGTGGCTCAGAGTCTGTTCTTTTGTGTCTCTCCAAGTGTGACCCAGCCAACATAAGTGTGACCTAAAAATCCTTGGGAAAAGAAAATTCTCAGACACCCCAAGGCATAAACAATAAACTCAAAATGAGACCACACAACTGTGCCTTAGCAAGCCATCCAGGTGAGTCTGAGACACACATTAAAGTTTGAAAACTGCTGACCTGGCATGACACTGCCTAGAGAAGTGAAAATGGTTCATCATCCTCCATCAGCTCGTGTGACTTCTTAAGAAAATAAGAACATGTGAGTCTTGCTTTAAATTGTTTCATATGTTTTTGCAGATACCAGAAAATTTTTCCACTACCAATCCACCAATTACTTTATACGTCCCCAGGATGTATGAAGCATAGTACAAGCCCCTGCAGTATGACAGTTGAAAAGATACTTGGATTCTAAATGTACAGTAACTGCAATCCAATCATTAAATTCCTGATTCCCTTACATTCACTTGATATGGGATATCTGGAGAGGCTTCCCTGACACCAAACAAGGGGTTTAAGAGCAGAAGACTCTTCTGGGCAGAGGACACAGCATGTGAAGATGCTAAAGCAAGTGAGATCTAGTATTTGCTTTCAAGAGACTAAAGAGGAAGGTTAGACAAGAGAAGAGAAGTAAGTAGAACCCCTCTTAACAAGGCCCTAGTGGAACTTAATTTTCCTTAAGAGCATGAAGAATGATGAAACTGAGCAAAATACCTCCTCCCAGAAAAGAGATGGAATTGTCTGTCAATGAACTGGTGGCTCACAGTCTGTGCTCAGGCTTCTCCAAGTGTAACCCAATCAATACCAATGTAACCCAAAAACCCTTGAGAAATTTAAATTCTCAAGGTACATGAGTTTATGATCCCAGCACTCAGAGACTGAGGCAGAGAATGGTGAGTTTCAAGGCCAGTTTGAACCACAGAGTAAAGTTCTATAAATAAATAAATAGGAAAATGGTGTTTTGATCTTGGGTCTTGGCTTAAGCGAATGAAGTAAGTATAAATCGTATTTTAAATGCTAGGTTCAATAAGATTCAGCAACTGAAATTAGTTGAAAGAATCCATTTCCTCACTTCTTATGGCTTCCAGTTCCCAGCTGTACTCTTTGGCTCATGGACTCTTCATTTATCTTTAAAGTATAAAACTCTACACTTGATATTAGCCCTCACAAACTAAAATGGCTTGATGAGAAAGTTCTAAATTGAGCCTCTGGCTTAAGGCACAGAACTTTGTATTAAATATGGCTTTCTTTATGAGCCAAAAATGGCATGTTCAGAAAAAGGAAGAATATAACAGTGCCTGGTACACAATGGCTGCCAAATAAATATTTGCTGAATGTAGAAGTCGTTAGGTTTAGTTTTCCATGAGCAGAAGCCAAAAAGAGATCTACTTCTTCATGTCCATCCTATCATTCAGTTCAATTACAAACAGGCATTCATTTAACAGCAATTTCTCTAGTCTCCTATATAATAAAGATTAAGATGAGCAATGGATTTATAACATATGTGAGATGCTGTGGTTTCTATATGTAACAATCTCCAACTTGGTCATGTCCTATCTCTCAAACCTGGAAGTTTATGAAATAGAGCACAAGCCTGTCTGGGGAAATATTATACCACAGAAGCAAAGAATTATATATAAATGAAGGTGAAAATGTTAGTAGGTTAAAGAGTTTGCAATACTGACAGACCTCTGTGTCACTAATGTGGCTCCTGTTCTTAGAAGGCATATCTGTGACGTCAGAGGCAAAGGAAAAGGCAATCTGGGGTCTAACATCAAGTATAGAGCTTCAGACTTTGAAGGTAAAGGAAAGGTTCATGAGCCAAAAACTACAGCTGGGTACTGGAACCAAAACAAGCAAGGGAATGGATTCATTCTTCAAAGCTGCAGAGGAACCAGCTCTGCTGACACATTAACTCTAGCCTAGTGAAACTAATTTCAGACTTCTGAGTGCTAAAACTTCCAGCATGTATCCTGCCCAGATGACTTGGCTCTTCATTTATACAAGTTATACACAATTGAAAATCCCTGATACCTTTGCAGCCAGGATTTGCCAGTGAGACTCATGGGTTGAACTTGTAGAATACCTTTGAAAGCAGAGAGCTAATGTAATAGAAGGTTAAAGAAAACGTTTTACTCTGTGAGTGGGGAGACTATGAGTATCCGTGCTGACCCTGAATTAGCCTTGAGCATGAAAGTTATATGTTTAGCATGACATTAGCATGAATCAAAGAAAACACTGTACAGCAACATCTACTCCAAGTTGCCTGACTTTTCTACATGAAAGGGAGATAAATCTCCGTCTGGTCTATCACACTCTTATTTGCTTTATATTTTTCTAATACATTTAAATAGACCCATTTTTTTTAGAGAGCATAATATACTTTATTTCATAGTAATATGAAAAGTCCTCAGAAGGAGAAAAGGGCTGTGCATGTATAAAGGAGTTTACTGGAGCTAAAAATGCAAACATTGTCCTAGAAAGAAACTTAAGTCATGGTACCTACCACGTGAAAGACAAAACCATGGCTTTTGCCTGTTGAGTGCATGCTTCTGTCCACTGTGATTGTCAGACATCTCTTGGTTATGTAGAGGAGTATCACGTGACTACATTTCCCCATCATCATGACACATCTATTGTAGTTATTTATATGTGATGGTTCTGAACATCCATTGTTGTCATGGGGCTGTTTCTTTTTTTTTCTTTTTCCTTTTTTTTTTCATTTTTTAATTGGGTATTTTATTTATTTACAATACAAATGTCATCCCCTTTCCATTTCCCCTCCCTAGAACCCCCTATCCTATGTTCCCTCTTCCTTTATCCTTTTACACCATTTTGATTACATGCATGTATTAAGGTCAGTTCTAGGTTGAGGGTCTAGCAATACAATAGATGCAAATAGTCGAGGAACAAGCAATACAATAAACACAAATAGTCAAAGAAAAAGCAAGGCATTAAACCCAGTTATGTGAACACTCCCATGATCACTGTTTCTAACGGTTTATCAGGATGACCAAAGTATCTGAGCCTACTTCCCTATCCTAGCCCAAGGTCATTTTCATGTCTGAAGCCTACTTCCTTGTTCTAGCCTAAAATTTAGATTCCTGTCTGAAATTACTTCTTTGTTCTTAGCCTAATATTTAGATTCCTGCCTGAGATTACTTCTTTGTTGTAGTCTATGATTTAGACTCCTACTTGAAATTACTTTTTTGTTCTAGTCTAATGTCAGATTCCTGCTTGAAGCCTACTTACTTGTCTTTAGCCAATGTCATATTCCTGCCAAGCAGTCCCTTTCTTTGTCCTTGGTCCATGTCAGATTCTTGCCAAGCAGCCCCAAAGGCGCTCCACCTCTCCTTCTTTTTATTTTGTTAACAAGACTGAGTCTGTCTTAGGTCGTTCTGACAAGAATGCCTTCCTTACCCATAATGGAATATGCATTATCAAAGGCAATGCACTTATATCTTAGGTTGGTAAGACTCCGTGCAGAATCTTACCCGTCCTTGGCTTGCCATCCTGTTAATTCAATAACTCTGTCTGGGGGTCCATTTTCAGGTCTAAGCCATGTACTTTGACTGCCAACATGTTGATGTTGTTAAACATAAGCTTTAACACAATGGGCAGGAATAAAAGTATTCCCAGGACAAGAAGGGCTAGCCTGATCAAGCTGTATATGCCATTCCTGAGGTTTGTCCAAAATGGAAATACTGAGCTCAGACCATGGGTAGTTTTATCAGCATTATCTGCAGCATCAAAGGTCTACAGAGAAGCATTCCTTAAATTCATAATCTCACTGTGCAAAGTTAAAACATCCAAAGAAGTGTTAGGATTATGCCAAATATTCTGCAGGTGTCTTTAAACTTTTTTCTAATTATAATGACAATCATTGTGAATTTCAAAAGTAACACTACTCCATGATATTTGTCATGACACTTGGGATGGCTCCTAACTCTTGAACCCTGAACCTCCTTCAGATAATTTGAATGGGTTATAGAGCATCATTCCTTGTTCCAGATACCAATTCAAATGCTTTTTGTATACTCAATACATTAGTAACATTTTTTTGCTATATGGTTAACAAAAATAGTTGTCTTAACTCCTTATGTCAATGCTATTGCAGAAGCAGTGGTGCTAGCAATTAATGTAATTAAAGCTGTTATACCAGCAATAATCAAGCCTGCTACCCTCATGCTTCTTGGCCTTTGAAGTTGGGATTCTTCACTCTCATCTACACCTATTATCCTTAGGTTTGGTCTTCTCATTGTGTCCTGGATTTTCTGGATGTTTTGGGTTAGAAGCTTTTTGCATTTTGCATTTTCTTTGACAGTTGTGTCGATATTTTCTATAGTATCTTCTGCACCTGAAATTCTCTCTTCTATCTCTTTTATTCTATTAGTGATGTAAGCATCTATGACTCCTGATTTCTCGCCTAGGTTTTCTATCTCCAGGGAAGTCTCCCTTTGAGATTTCTTTATTGTTTCTACTTCCATTTTTCTGTCCTGGATGGTTTTGTTCAATTTCTTCACTTTGTTTGTTTGTTTGTTTGTTGTGTTCTCTTGTAATTTTTTTAAGGAATTTTTGTGTTTCTTCTTTAAGGGCTTCTACCTGTTTACCTGTGTTCTCCTCAATTTTTTTGAGAGTGTTATTTATGTCCTTCTTAAATTTCTCTATCATCATCATTAGAGGTGATTTTAAATCTGAATCTTGCTTTCCTGGTGATATGGGAAATTCAGGACTTTCTGGTGTGGGAGAACTAGGTTCTGATGATGCCAAGTACCCTGGGTTGCTGATGTTTATGTTCTTGCACTTGCCTTTCACCATCTGGATCTCCTTAGTATTACCTGCCCTGTCTCTGACTGGAGCCTGTCTTTCCTATTATCTTGGTTGTGTCAGTACTGTGTGGGGTAGGTATTGCTACTGGGGTTAGAGCTGAGGCCCAAGATCTGCTCAGTGCTCTGGCCCAGACTGGAAGGAAACAGTGATCCAGGCCAGAAGTGAATTCCTGGGTCCCAGTGGGTCCCAGTTACTCCCTGTTCGGGGCAGGTGTTGCTGTCTCCTTACCTAAGATACTGCCCAGGTTAGAACTCCTGGGAGCCCTGTTTCCTCTGGGTTTTGTGAGATTGGGTGCAGAGCTGCTACCCAGTATCTGCTCACAGCTCAGGCCCAGACTGAAATAGACCCATTATTATTTAGTAAATGGAACATAGTTCTTTGGGATGCTAATAACAACCTTGGCCAATACACATATATGCAAACAAATTTTTCTACATATATAGAACATTCCCATTCCTATTTACACCCATGTTAAAAATCCCTGCCTCAGTAGCAAATATAATATTTGGCCAGTGCATTCTCAACCAAATCTTTATGTACAGAATAACTTTTTAAAGAAAATATAGATATCAGACAACCCTGGAATAGAAAACCTAGAAAAGAGATCAGGAGTGATAAATGCAAGCATCACCAACAAAACACAAGAGATAGATGAGAGAATCTCAAGTGCAGAAGATACCATAGAAAACATTGAAACAACTGTCAAAGAAAATGTAAAATGCAAAAAGCTTCTAACCCAAAACATCCAGGAAATCCAGGACACAATAAGAAGACCAAACCTAAGGATAACAGGTGTAGATGAGAGTGAAGATTCTCAACTTAAAGGACCAGTAAATATCTTCAACAAAATTATAGAAGAAAACTTTTCTAATCTAAAGAAAGAGGGGCCCATAAATATATAAGAGGCCTACAGAACTCCAAATAGATTGGGCCAAAAAAGAAATTTCTCCTGTCACATAATAGTCAAAACATCAAATGCACAAAACAAAGGAAAAAATATTAAAAGCAGTAAGGGAAAAGGTTCAAGTAACATATAAAGGCAGACCTATCAAAGTTACAACAAACTTCTCACCAGAGACTATGAAAGTTAAAAGATCCTGGGCAGATGTTATACAGACCCTAAGAGAATACAAATACCAGCCCAGGGTACTATACCCAGCAAAACTCTCAATTACCACAGATGGAGAAACCAAGATATTCCATGACAAAAACAAATTTACACAGTATCTTTCCACAAATCCAGTCCTACAAAGGATAATAAATGGAAAACTCCAATACAAGGAAGGAAACTACACCCTAGAAAAAGTAAGAAAGTAATATTCTTTCAACAAACCCAAAAGAAGATAGCCATACAAACATAAAAATAACATAAAAAATAACAGGAAACAACAATCACTATTCCTTAATATCTCTTAACATCAATGGACTCAATTCCCCCAATAAAAAGACATAGAATAACAGACTGGATATTTAAACTGGACCCAACATTTTGCTGCATACAAGAATCACATCTCAGTGTCAAAGACAGACACTAACTCAGAGTAAAAGGCTGGAAAACAATTTTCCAAGCAAATGGTCTCAAGGAACAAGCTGGAGTAGCCATTCTAATATCAAATAAAATCAACTTTCAACCAAAAGTTACACTTCATATTCATCAAAAAAAAATCTACCAAGATGAACTCTAAATTCTGAACATCTATGCTCCAAGTGCAAGAACAACCCACATTCATAAAACAAGCTTTACTAAAGCTCAAAACATACATTGCACCTTACACAATAATAGTGGAAGAGTTCAACACCCCACTCTCATCAATGGACATATCATGGAAACACAAATTAAACAGAGATACAATGAAATTAACAGAAGTTATGAACCAAATGGATTTAATAGATATGTATAGAACATTTCATCCTAAAACAAAAGAATATACCTTCTTCTCAGCACCTCATGGTACCTTATCCAAAATTGACTGTATAATTGATCACAAAACAGGCCTCAACAGATACAAGAAGATGGAAATAATCCCATGCATCCTATCAGATCATCACAGACTAAGGCTGGTTTTCATTAGCAACAAAAACAACAGAAACTTCACATACACATGGAAGCTGGACAAGGCCCTATGGGATACAATGAAAGCAGTGCTAAGAGGAAAGCTCATAGCTATGAGTGCCAACAAAAAGAAACTGGAGAGAGTATACAATAGTAGGTTAATAGCACACCTGAAAGCTCTAGAACAAAAAAAGCAAATATACCCAAGAGGAGTAAACATCAGGAAATAATCAAACTCAGAGCTGAAATCAACCAAGTAGAAACAAAAAGACCTATACAAAGAATCAACAAAACCAGAAGCTGATTCTTTGAGAAGATCAACAAGATAGATAAACTCGTAGCCAGACTAACCAGAGGACACACAGACAGTATCCAAATTAACAAAATCAGAAATGAAAGAAGAGATATAACAATAGAAACTGAGGAAATTCAAAAAATCTACAAAAGTTTATACTCAACAAAGCTGGAAAATCTGGATGAAATGGACAATTTTCTAGACAGATACCAAATAACAAAGTTAAATCAGGATCAGATAAACCATCTAAACAGTCCCAGAACTTCTAAATAAATAGAAGCAGTCATTGTCATTAAAAGTCTCCCCATCAAAAAAGCTCAGGACCAGATGGGTTTAGTGCAGAATTCTACCAGACTTTTAAAGAAGACCTAATACCAATACTCTTCAAACTATTCCACAAAATAGAAACAGAAGAAACATTACCCAATTCATTCTATGAATCCACAGTTATGCTGAGTATTCTCCCTTGGAAATGAAATGGTTTCTGTCTGATCAGGAACTTGTCACAATTTCCCTTCATTGAGGACTTCACAAAAGTTTTTTTTTCTACTTCTATCATGTTTAATGTTCCAAATAGATTTTAAAACTAGTTGAGTGCATATTACTTTAAGCTTCAGAAGATATCATGCATATTTAAGAGGCATTTAGCTATTATAACTTATTTCGATGACTTAAAAATGTCAATACTAGGTTGTATATTTTAAAATAAATTTTATTAGTTTAATAAAAAACAGTAAAAGGAAAAAATACAGATATTAATAACCTCTACCTAGGAAAATAATAAATCAAATATTTCACGCATATACTACTACTACACATTGACAAGTAAAAGCGTAAATCATGTGACCATAGGACTTATGGCTATAAAAAGTTCAGACACATTCATCTAGTCCTCCCACTAGAGAGAAAGAAAGAGGCCACCAGCTTTTAAATTCACCTGATGACATGGGTCCCAGAGTAAAGATGCTTACTCCCAAGCCTGACCCTGACAACCTGATTTCTAGTCCCAGATTTCATGTGGTAGAAAAAGAAAACCACTCCCACAAAATTATCCTCCAGATGCCACATGTATGTCGTTGTGATCTGATGTGCTTATGTATGCCCACACAGACAGATTAAGCACATTGCCTAATGTTTGAGTCTTCCCATGATTCAGTTCACTTTTCTGCACACTTTGCTGATTTTCTGTGCCCACTGTAAGTAGATTTGTTCATCAAGTATATGTTCTATATACAGTAGTTCTTCTTTGATTTTTAGTAGGACAACTGAAAGGTTGATAACTATGACCCATAAATACTGTTTACTTATAAATAAAGTTTTATTACAGACAGCCACTTCTACTTACTATATTTACGTGACTAATTTTGTACTTGAGCTTCAGAATACAGACAAAGGTGCCCCAAACTCTAAAATATTTATTATATAATTCTTTATTTAAAAAATGGCAACCCTGTTTAGGTTTTGTTTTCTTATTTTGTTTTGTTGATTTTTTATAAAACAAGGCTCTCAGGCTGGAGAGTTGGTTCAGCAGTTAAGAGCACTGACTGCTCTTCCAGAGGTCCTGAGTTCAATTCCCAGTTCACAACTATCTGTAATGGGGATCTGATGTCCTCTTCTGGTGTGTGTGAAGACAGCAACAGTATATTCACCTACGTGAAATAAATAAATAAATAAATAAATAAATAAATAAATAAATAAATCTAAAAAAATAAAGTAAAACAAGGCTTTCTTTATGTAGCCTGAGCTAGCCTGAAACTTGCAGCAATCTTCCCATCTTTGTCTCCTGAATACTAAGATTACAGATGTGTGTCACCACATCTATATCCATTTTGGTGTTTGTTTGATGTCTGTTTTTCTTTCATTATTTGGAGATCATTTTAAGTTTCTGCCCAATGTCTCAAAAGAAGAACTATAAATGGTCAATACATTTATGGGAAATGCTCATTTTTCTTAGCCAACAGAGTAAAAGGGAGACAGAGATCAAAGCTAAATTCCAGCTCAGCTCAGTCTGGATAATTAATTTTAAAAAGTAACAGAGGCTGATGTATATGTGGGAGAAAGGTAACCTTGTGCATTGTTGACTAAAATGTAACCTACTAATTCAGCCCTATGGAAAGTAGTATAGAAATCTCTCAAAGGGAGTAAAAATACTACCACCTCTGACTGTCTTAGTTAGGATTTTACTGCTGTGAACAGATACCATGACCAAGGCAACTCTTATAAGAACATTTAATTGGGGATGACTTACAGGTTCAGAGGTTCAGTTCATTATCATCAAGGCAGGAACATGACAGCATCTAGGCAGGCTTGGTACAGGAGGAGCTGAGAATTCTACATCCTCATCTGAAGGCTGCTAGGTGAAGACTGACTTCCAAGCAGCTAAAATGAGAGACTTATAACCCACACCCACAGTGACACACCTACTCCAACAAGGCCACACCTTCTAATCCTGGGCCGGGCATATACAAACCATCACACTGACCAAGCTGTACCACTGCTGGATGTATACCTGAATGAATCAAAGACGTCAAAGAGTAGGCATCCTGGCACACCCACGTTTATTACAGCACTGCTAATAATAACCCAGATAAAGAGTAAGCCTGAGTGAATACCAGAAGATGAGTAAAGGAAACTATGGTATATATACCTAATGGAGTATTAAGAAAATGAAACAGTAAAGACAAATGAAATACTGTTATTTCCAGGAAAAGATTGGAACTTAAGGTCTTCATATTCATCAAAGCATACCAGATTTAGACAAATATCACATTTTCTCTCAAATGAGGAACTAAAAGCAATAAGACTTAAAAGTAAAAGAGAGACAAACAGGAAGAGAGAAAGAAACCCTGATTGAGGGAGAAAAGGGCAATCAGGGATTGGCAATTCATATAAAGCATGGCATATGCCTGTGTTGAAATGTTGCTGAGTACCTATTCATCTTTAAAATCATCATGAGTTAATTATTAATAGTCCACGGGCGAGGGGGCTAGTTCAGGGGGTAAGAGTACTTGGTCTTCAAGCATGAGGATCTAAGTTCAAATGTTCACCACTTACCTAAAAAACTAAGCCTGCTTGTTCATGCCCAGCATTAAAGCCCAGAAAGAACAACATCAAAAGGATTCCAAGAGACTACATTAATCATGAGAAAAACATTCTACAAAACATGTAGCAGACTAAGTACACCTCAAAATTTTCAAAGGTGCGAGTGATATTTCAGCAGGTAAAGGCTTCAAAGGTAAAGGTTCAATCCGTGATACCAACATAGTAGAAGGAAAGAACTAATTGTCCTCTGACCTCCACACATGTGCCTTGACATGCTTTTTTTATTGCATTTTTATTTATTTATTTATTTATTTATTTATTTATTTTAATCAAACTGTGATTTTTACTTTTTCACACAGGGGTTATAAACACAAAAAGGCAGGATGTGGGGAAGACAATGACGCAGGAGCGTAGGTGTTCAGGGGGAACCCAGAACAGAGTATCAGCTGGGTGAAGGTACAAGGAACATCTCACTATGACTCTGTCTATAAATCACTTGTTTCTTATCTAAGCTGGTACTATCCACCAAGGTTACCTATCCACAAGGCTATTAGTTCTTATCCAGGCTGGTAAATTTCCACCAAAACTGCCTGTTTACAATATCTTATAGCTAACTGTTTCAGTATTTTTCCACAGAGATCAAGGCTTTGTGTTAGCAGACTGACTTAGGCCTATGGCTGATTTTAGGCCTTCAGTGTATAAGCAAGGCTGCCCCTGCATCTCCTCCTTTTTCCAAGTATAGAAGGACCATGGTGATCCCAATCTTGCAAAGGCAGAGATAGAGGCCTGACTTCCAATAATTAAAGGGGACCTTGTAATGACTCTGGTCCTCCTGTCATTGTTCAGTGAGGCATGAGGGCTATACACATCTTGGCATGCTTTTAAACACACACACACAAAAGGAGTTGGGGAAGGGATGAAGGAAGGGTAGGAGAGGAAGGGAGAAAAAGAGGAGGAGTAGGAGAGAAGAAGAGCAGAAAGACAGTTTGAGAAACTCTCACAAACCAAGATAAAAGAATTCACAGCAACTAACATCGTGTCACCTCTGAGTGGAATCATGGGACAGAAAAAAGAATATCTTAGGAAGACGTAATGAAATATCAACTTCAGTTCATGATAATGTATCAATAGCAGGTCATTGTGGCAGATGACTTTTATTAATATGAGATAATAATAACAAAATTTGGACACATAAGATCTACTTTTGTAATTTTTGCACATATAAGAGTACTCTATGATCTTATTTAAGAGAAAAACTTCTAGCTTGAAGTATTTTCTAAAACAGAAATGTGTAGAAAAATTTTCTCTTTGGCAATGACTTGCTTTACATCTGCCATCCTTGTTAACCAAATATCTGAAATATACTCTGTTGCTTTTTCTAGTGACTTGCTCTTTCTCTTCTCTCTCTCTCTCTCTCTCTCTCTCTCTCTCTCTCTCTCTCTCCCTGGACTACCACTGTGCAGCATGACAAATGCTTGATCCCCCCACCCCTGTTAACTTTTCTCCCTACCCCTTGTTGTTAAAATCTGAAAGCTACATGGTGTGCTTTAGTGTTACATGATCCCATCTGTAAAGCCGCCTGCAAGTCTGCAATATCTCCCCTTCTCTCTTCTCACAGCTGTGTTCTTCTCAACTTCAGCTTCTGATTGATTGTTCAGTGTGTTCTCTCTTCCAACCATGCAGAATTTCTCTCCTGGCTTTCTATAAACACCAGGAGGGGTTGAGTTCCTTTCCGTCTTCAAATCTTCAAGCATAGAAAGGTCAGTTCTCGGTAATAAACACAGCTTGTGTAATGAAGGATTTCCCCTACTGGGAAAAGCAGCTGATAAAACCATCTTTTAGTGAAAATGGTAGGGGAAAAAAGACCTGGCATTTGTCTTTTCTTAATAGTTCAATTCTTGACATTTAGCATACTTTCGGAGCCTCTCTGGGATTAGATTGAGATTATTCTCAATTATTTGCTAACTTTGGAGAATAAACATTATGTTCACGTTATTAATTACCCATGCAAAGTAGTATTTCAGGAATTTCTCCCCATTAACTTAACCTCTACAAAAGGAAATCTCAAGCATAGTATAGAATTATAATTGAGAAAGAGAAAAGATGTGTTTACAGCAGCTGGTGTTTGCTAATCAAGACTAAATTAGGAGGCAGATCAAACCCCTTTCGTCCTTCTAAATCTCCCCATATATAGACAGAATTCCACGTTCAAAAGCTTCTTTCCATAGTTTAAACAGTTTTCCTAACTTGGGATTCTGATCCTTCTGGGCTCCCAGAGCTCCTTTAACAACGAAATTTCCTTTGTACATCATTTATTTGGCTAAAACAGAATCAAAATGCAAACTCCTTATCCTCATAATTGGTTTCATGTTGGTTTAGCACATTGACTCTTGAAGTTAAACAGAAACACCATTGTTAAGAAAAACACATCCTTAGTCACATGTGTTTCTTAAACATAGTCTTAGAAATTTTGAGGCCAAGGAAAGAAAATTATAAGACATTGTCAGAGGTAGAAACACTGGAAACAATTTCAGTAAACGCAGAATTTGGCCTTCAGAACACTTTTAGCAAATTGGCATGATTTGGGGGGAACTAAAGCAGAGCTTTCAGGGTCTTTTCTAAGCTTCCCAATGGATTTAACAAACTAATAAGCTACTACCTCCAGCAAAAACAGAAGAAATGGTCCAAGATTGATGCTTTCCCCAGACACTTGGAAAGCTGGTGTGATGATTCATAGAAGCAAACAGAAGTAAATGAGAAGAGTAAGACCCCAGGTGACCATGACAGAGGGCAGCATGAAAGACTCAGGGCAGAGAAACTCCTGGCACAAAGATTTGGGACAAAGGAGTGGAAAGAATGTAGGGAGAGGGTAGAAAGGAGATATGTGGTATGATTAGCGGAACAGCAAACAACACCGTCATGAACACATAGATCACTTCGAAATGCATTCAAATCTTCACAACTTAACTGGGTTTCTCATTTTCTCTAACATAACAATGACACAGAACTTAGGTTCTCTCTCCCACCCATGGCTGCCTCCTCACCCCTATACCAACCTACTAAAATTATACACATTTGAGTCCCACAAGAATCTAACAAAAAAAAGCATAGTCGATGAGCCTCACCTAGGAAATTTTTTTTCATCTTATAACAGTGTAGAAAATTATGGACCATTTCTTTGAGACAGCAAATATATATTGAACTTGACTCATGTACAGAACTATGAGAGGTTTTCTTCAGAATCCATAGCATATGCTGTTATCAAGGAAGCACCTCTGAAAAGTCATGCAGGGGTGGATGTGTTTCCTCTGATCCATGTGATGCCTTCAAACTTGCTTTTGACATCCTGAGTTCTAAACGTTTACCAGTATCCCATAAATCAACACTTGTGTAGCCCATTTTTAGCATGAATTTGGAACCCTCACTGTTGTGTCTTGTGACTTACACTGATAGATGCAGTTTTCTCCAATGTTCAAACTTTGCATCATCAAACTGTTTTGCAGTATATGTCTGGGATACAAAGCCTCTCCAACCACAGGTTAGGGAGCCATTCTGTCCCCTGATGTCATTCCCTGTGTCTCACTAGTACAAGTGGGGTCCAAAATATAACTAGAGAAGAAAGAGGCTGCAGAGAGAAGTAAACAGGCCTTTGGGAGGATCTGTTGTGTGTCCAGCAGGGAGTTAGAAACTTTACCTAAATTATTTGAGTTAATCCTAGAAACAGTCTGTAAGATAAAAACTTTGATACTGACTTTAGAGAAAAGAGACTAAAAAGACTAAGCAATTTCCCTAAGGTTCACATGACTAATGAGTATTGAGCCCAAGATACTTCCGTTTGATATAATGAAGTTCTGGAATAGTCTATTTGAAAATGTTTGTGGTGCGTTCCAAAACCTAAAAAGCAGAATCTATACAAGACAGTGACATGTGAAAATTAGATAAGACTGAAATATTACTACACTGGCCTCTGACCAACAAAGGTATTGTTAACTATAAATTAAACATTTTGTGTCCAATATAAACTTTCTGAAAAGTAAGATGTGATGCAGACTCACATGGCATTTTGCTGAGGCAAGACCCATGAGAGAACACGTGATGTTTGGAGAGAATATAAATAGGACAGCTAGCCTTGCAATGTTTTGTTGATCTCTCGTCTTGGCTGATCTTTGTTGAGAGAGACACAACAGAAAACTTCTCCTGGCATCCTGGCCCGTTCTGGTTGCTCCCACTGACTCCTGCCAATTCAGCTTTTTCTGTTGGATTGTGCCACCACTGCTGATTCATGTTTGGTATCCTGAAACTCCTGAACAGAACTGCTAGTATCCTGACAAACGGCAAATGGAATGGCTCTAAGAACTATTTCTAAATAGGTCCACATCTCCTTGTCTTATTTACCGTATTATCCCTATCTTTGGATGGTGTGGTTGAAGCATTTGAGAGCCATATTAAAGTAGGTTTTTAAAAATCTGAGCCTTCAGGAAACAGATGTTAAGCACAATGGGAAATCTGGATCAATTTAAGCAGAGAACAAGATATTGGTATATAGTTTACTATCAAAAGACAAAAAAACAAATGCAATTACTGCAATCAACTTTCTGCAAAATGTGATTTCCAAAGATCTCCTCTTGATTACTGTGCAGCTTAATGACTCATGAAATGCCAGGGTTCATGAGGCACAGCCTGGAAGGCCATCTTGAAGATCTAAATAGCCATCACTCCAGCCTATGTTCCTGAGTTCCAAATTGACTTCTATTCCCTGGGTAAGACTGCAAGTTATAATGAGGTAAAGGAATGTGAATTCTAAAAGTTTTGTGATGGATTGTGCACAACTAAATCAATTAGCAATCAATGTCAATCAATGTAAAAAAAATGTGTATAAGCCCATGTCTATGTGAGAGTCTGTGGATGTGTGAGCTCAGGTACCTACTATCCAGAAGCCTCTGTCAGACATTTGTAGGAGCTGAGGTCACATGTAGTTATGAGCCACCTGACACGGGTGCTAGAAACCCAAACTCCTCCAGAGCAATTCATTTTCTTAATCATTGGGCCATCTCTCCCCAGACCCATGGACAAGTCTTATATTCAATAATATTTTAATGTGATCATTATCACAATGATTATAATTCCAAATCTTGCTAGTGAGGCTCATCCATTGCTAGATAACCTTAATGACCTACCCTAATTGAGACTCTGCTGTGTCACCTGCAGCATCTTTAGAGTATGACACACATCTGAACATTTAACTGGCATTTCAGTCCTAGATAGCAGGTGTTATCTTAGTTTCCTATTAAGATGAACAGCTCAAGGGCATATATGCATGCAGAAAGGGTTAATGTTTCTCTGTGTTTAATCTTCAATACTGAGTTTGTTATCCCTCCCTAAAAGATTGTCTTTGAAGACTCCAGATTCCAAATCAACTTTATAATTAAACAAATAGTAAGGGTAAGTGAAGAAGACAAACCGAAACAATAGTTTGTACCATTCTGTTCATAGTCTCTGCTCTCTTCTTCCTCTGAACTTAGCTGCTGAACACAATAAAATCATTAATAAAGACACTAAGAAAATTCTTCACAAATTTGATATGCAGTACTAATTTCAATAAGTCTTCTAGCTTGCTTGGATTATATTAAAATCAAACCAAAAAGAAATTCAAAGTGTGATTCAAATTCAAAGGAAAACACAGATGGGACCAAGGTGGAATAAAAAAAGAAACAGCTGCTGGAGACAGTGTCAAGAAGTCATAAAGCACACACATGGACACAGATATACGCACATTTTTAAAGGAATTGTTGACATTGATTACTAGCTGATTCAGTTGTCCATAATTCATCAGAAAACATTCAGAACCCACATTTCTGCACATCATAAGACCGAGAACTTAATCTGGGTATGAGCCAGCATTTTCCAGAGAGGTCCAAAGCAGTTCACTCCTTAAACAACTGTGCTCGCCCTGGTCCTCTGTCAAGGGTTGCTGTGACCAAGGTGCCATCCCACACAAACCCAACCTTCTGACATTTAATCGTGGTCCCTCACTCCCTCTACACACGAAGCATCCTACATGTCAATAATTTACACGTGTCCATCTGGTCCCACGGTGTCCACATCGTGAGGAGAAACAATGTGGTCCAAGATGGCTAAGAGAACTGGTAGGGTTTCATGAGTGCAGGGAAAATTTGTCAACACTAACTGAGAGTCAGGCCCAGTACAATCAGTCTCCAAATCTAAATTAAAAGCTGTCTCGCTGTCTCCAACAGCATCTTCAGCAATGGCAAGAGGATATAAAAGGGAGGAACAGAATATCAGCTTGTCAGCTTCGGCTTCTTAATTGTGCTTTGGGGCTGTTTGTCTGAGGGAGATTGAGAAGTTGCGTTTGGAGGTGGAAGATTTCTAAGCTACTGGAAAACCAAGAACTGAGGGTAGTTGGAAATTAGTTTTTGTTGTGTCTTAAGTTTGGATGCCTTGGTGAACAAGCTACTGGAAGAGAGAACAGGCCTAATCAGTTCAGAGTCTTTAATAGATTAACCTAATTAAACCAACGTCACTTAAGCAATGGGTCTGTGGCAAGCATCACTGGACCCTGTGGGTATAATGAACTCACTTTCTTTTTCTCTTTGTTTTCGCCTCCCTCTTTTCTCTCTCCCTTATTTCCTTTTCTACTTCTCTCTCACTTCTCATCTTGCCATGACTGCTACAACCTACATGTATAATAAAATCATGGCTAGCCTTCCTGTACTTCTGTCTGACCCAGTCTCTGAGGTTATTTTGAAATTTAATCTTTCTCCTCCGAGTATTCAAGCCACTAAACATGATCCAATTTGCACAGTTAATGAGATGTTCTCTAGTCCACCATCCAAATAAAGCTATAGAATAAGGCTGTGACGGCATGACCCTGTGCAATGCCATATGCCACCCAAGAGGCCTTCCAATCACAGCTACATGCTCTACTTCACAGCTATGTGATTGCCAATGGTGCTGAGATACAAATCGCTATTTCCAGAGAAACTCAGCAGAAGCTGGTAATAGGCCTCATGCCTTGCAAATACCTACTGATCAATCCCCCACAGGGATTGACAGAGTGGGTCTAAAGGCTCAAATTTACAAGGCCATCTTCATCAACATAAGAAGCTTAAGGTTAGCCTGGGCTACTTTAGACCCTGCCTCAAAAAAAATTTTTTTTAAGAAAGAAAAGGAGAAAGGAAGAAGGGAGATGAAGGGAAAGAATGACAAAAAAACAAAGAAAGAAAAACAAAAAATGGAAAGAAACAAAGCCAAAAAAAAACAAAGAAATCAACAGAGAGGGCATACCTGTGACATATGTGACCACCACAGAGTACGTGTGGACTTGCTCCCAAGTTGACCACACAGTCAAACTCAGCTAGCAGTTTGTTTCTTAGACTTGCTACAAGTATTCATCGCTTGCTTAATGGGAATTATCAAGATGCACAAAATGTACTTATACATTAACCAAGAACACATTAACTAAAGCACCCCCTCCAATAACCTTAATTATAATTAAAACTAGACACAACGTGTACATTTCTCTTTTGTTAATTTATTATTTTTTTTTATTTTTAAGACAATATAATTACATCATTTCCCCTTCCTCTTTTCTTCCTCCAAACCCTCCCTTGTACCTCTCATTGCTCTTTTTAAATTCCATGGCCCCTTTTTCTTTCATTATTATTGGGGTGTGTGTGTGTGTGTGTGTGTGTGTGTGACCAAATACATAAGTACAACCTGCTCAGTTTGTGTAGTGTTACTTATTATATGTTTTCATGTGGGTTTCTCTAGCAGATCTTGGAAAGGCAACTTCTAATGTTGTATTGACTCCCTGGTAGAAGCAATTCCTAGCAGTGTATTCTAATTTAATAAAAGAGGAATTTAATGTAGATCATTTTACATTTAATTGGCACATAATAATTGTGTACTATTAGAGTTCAAAGATGACAAGGGGCCTCCCTGTTTGATTTAGAGATGAGTGACATCATGATCAGCATTACCTTAGCTTCATTGTGTTTGCAGTTATTCTTAAATCAGTGTTTAACTCTAAGCAGGGTTTGAGTGGATATACGCTATCTCACTTGCTTTCCTAATTCAGCAATAAAGCATTTTACCAAAACATTTCCAACCCAGGCTAAAACCAGAGCAACAGTCAAGGGCCCAAGAACATGGCCCTTGAAAACATTTACATTTAGAATTTCACATTGCCGTTACTAGATGAGTCATTAAGTTGCCACTTGCAAATTATCATTGTGTTATTATTGACATGTGCTATGCAACTTAAGTTGGGGCTCACTGGTTCACATGGCTCTCCTTTAGGAAAACAACTGGATACTTTTTTTCTCTTATTTCAGTATCAATATGACTCTTCTTAGTAACTGGTGTGCTTCTATGTGTATCGTGAACCTTGTGGATCTTAGAAAATTCATCTGTAGCCTTCCTTTATACAAATGATATACAGGCTGAGAAAGAAATTAGGGAAACAACCCTTTTCACAATAGTCCCAAATAATATAAAATATCTTGCGGTAATTTTAACCAAACAAGTGAAAGATATGTACGACAATAACTTCAAGTCTCTCAAGAAAGAAATTAAAGAAGATCTGAGAAAATGGAGAGATCTCTCATGCTCATGGACTGTCAGAATTAACATAGTAATAATGGCCATCCTACCAAAGGCAATCTACAGATTCAATGCAATCCCCATCAAAATTCCACTACAATTATTCAAAGACATGGGAAGAGCAATTCTCAAATTTATCTGGAAAGGCAAAAAAAAAAAAAAAAAAAAAAAACAGAATAGCAAAAACACTACTTAACAATAAAAGAATGGCTGGGAGAATCACTATCCCCAATCTCAAGCTGTACTACAGAGCAATAGTGATAAAAACTGCATGGTATTGGTACAGAGACAGGCAGGAAGATCAATGGAATAGAATTGAAGACCCAGAAATAAAAACACACACTTATGGGCACTTGATCTTTGACAAAGAAGCCAAACATATGCAATGGAAAAAAAACAAAGCATTTTCAATAAATGGTGCTGGTCTAACGGGCTGTCAATATGTAGTAAAATGAAAATAGACCCATATTTGTCACCTTGTACAAAGCTCAAGTCCAAGTGGACCAAGGACCTCAACATGTAACCAGATACACTGAATCTAATAGAAGAGAAAGTGGGAAAGAGCCTTGAAATCAGTGGCACAGGGGGAAATAGAACTACAATGTCCCAGGCTCTAAGATCAAGAATTGATAAACAGAACATCATGAAACTGAAAAGCTTCTGTAAGGCAAAAGACATAGTAAGACAAATCGACAACCTACAGACTGGAAAAAAACATCTTTACTAACTGCACATTCGATAGAGGGCTAATATCCAAAATATATAAAGAACCCAAGAAGCTAACCACCAAAACCCAAACAACCCAATCAAAAACTGGGGTATAGAACTAAACCGAAAATTCACAATAGGGGAATCTCAAATGGCTAAGAAACACCTAAAGAAAGGTCCAAAGTCCTTAGTGATCAAAGAAATGCAAATCAAAATGAGATTCCACCTTACACCAATCAGAATGACTAAGATTAAAAACTATGGTGATAGCAGATGCTGTTGAGGATGTGGAGAAAGAGGAACATTCCTCTATTGCTGGTGGGATTGTAAACTGGTACAACCACTCTGGTAATTAATCTGAAGGTTCTTCAGAATATTGGAAATAGATCTAGCTGAAGACCTAGCAGTAGCACTCTTGGGAATATACCCAAAAGATGCCCCACCATGCCACAGGGGCACATGTTCCACTATGTTCATAGCAGCCTTGTTTGTGATAGCCAGAAGCTGGAAACAACCCAGATGTCCTACAACAGAAGAATGGATACAGAAAAATGTGGTTCATTTACACAATGGAATACTACTCAGCTATTAAGAATGACCTTACATGGATAGTTGGATTTCAAAACGTCATAAATCCAGAGAATTGAAGTCACAAATATTTCTATATTAATGTTCATCTTGATTAGAGTCCTGTCTGCTCCTGACAGCTTCCTGTCTTGGATTCTAAGAAGAAATTGAGCATCCTTGGAGTTACTCCAGTTGTGGTGAGACAGCCACCAGGCAAGAATTGCCTCTCTCCATCTACAGACAAATTACTGTCCAGAAAAAGACACACTTGCAGAATAGTCGACTGATTATATCTGCCTAGACAGAGTAACCAGCCCTTAATAATTCTGCAGCACTAAAGTCTGTCAGATGAGTTTGGGCCAGAAGGCTGAAGATTTGATGCTCCAACGTTCAGTAGTATAGGGGTTGTCCAGGTGTTCAGTGGTCTCTATAAGTTGGCTGAGTTTTAGAAGCTATGCTTAGTGCTTCCAATAAATTCAGTTAATTTAGTTATTCTGGATTTCTGACGGCATTGAAGACCTATAGACTCATAGCCAATCCAGGCTATTTACCTTGAGAGAAAAGATCTGAGTGGATGGTTTTCAGCTGACATTCATTCTAAAGCCAAGAAAAAGCCAGGTCCAAAACTAAGTGTTCTAGTCAAGAGAGACGGCAGAGGTTCTGGCTAGTCAACAAAAGGATGGACTGGGTATCAAGACTATCTTGTACCTCACTGGTACAAATAAGAATAATTATGCTCTAATTGTATTCTGAGAGAAAAGCTTTATTTTAACAGGAAGGGTAATATGTAGGAGGAGCTAAGGGGAAAGGAGCACCGAGAGGAAAAGATGGAGGAAGGAGAGGAGAAGATGAAGTAGATGAGAAACTCGGTAATGAGAGATAAAAAGAGAGAGAAAGAGAGAGGGGGCATGGAGGCAGAAGTTCATGTGTCTCCACTAGTCAAGGATAGTTTACATAGCTAGGTTGGATATTAGGTTACACTTCTGATTGAGCATTACCATACTTATAAAGCCCTTGATTATCATTTTAAAAAAATTGTATAAAAGCCAAATGGAAAAAGGGGGCACGGGATAGGGGTTTTCTGGGGAGGGGAAACGGAGAAAGGGATTGGCATCTGAAATGTAAATAAAATATCTAAAAAAAAAATGAGGACACCCTGAGATTTGCAGGCAAATGGATGAAACTAGAATATATCCTGAGTGAGGTAACTCAGACCTAAAATGACATGCATGGTATGTACTCACTAATAAGTGGCTATTAGCCAATAAAAAAGTATAGAATACCCAAGATACAGTCCATAGAACTCAAAAAGGTCATTCCCAAGCTAAGAGCTTGCTAGAACTAGGGCAGAACATTAGATCCATTTTACTATCCTATCTTTTTATCCTTTTGCTCTGTTATTTTTATTTTTCTCCTATAATAGCCTATTACAAATGCCATGATTTTCAAACACTATTTGTAATAGATGGATTCACACATTTATCCATTTCTATGTGTGACAGAAGCTTTGAATTTGCAAGTGACACTAATATCTGCCCCATTTGACTCAGAGCTCCTCACAAGAAAGGAAAGTGTCCCATTCATCTCTGTGTTCTCAGAACACTCACTTGATTTGACAGATAGTTGGCACTTAGTAAACACTAGTGACATGAGTGAATGTGAAGTGTCCCCAAGGGAATCTATGATGTCTTTGAAAAGCTTCAGAGAACTTTGAGCTACTCTCTCAGCAATTCCCTCTCTCATAAGATGTCAGGTTAGATTCTGACTCATCAAAAGTAGGAAGAATGTGAATTTATAATTAAAATTAAGTTAACATATTAATGGAGGTCACTGTTGACCCCTCTATTATGAATAATTAACATGCATTAGTAGTTATAATAAAAACAATTATTAACCTTTAAAGTACAGCCCTCCTGATTATATCCATATATGTAGAATGTATTCATAATTTTTTCACAAAACATAAAATGAGATAAAGCCAAAAATAGGAAGACTTAATGAAATGTCTATGGTATAGGCCACCTAATACACAGTCCTCTAATCCTATTAGAGTACACACAGAGCATAGTGAAGTAAACACTTCATAAGAAACTGAGGCTCTTGTTGTCTTTGTATGTAGACATCAGTAAATGATGTCTTCTGAATCCTCTATTGAGATTGAGTATTGCATGGTGCTGACAACAGATTCAAATCCTCAGCATTCACTAATAAGCTATGAAGCCTTACCTCTCTCTTAATCATGCATGTTAACTAAGCCTCTGCTTGCTCACCTTTAAATGATGATTTACCACAACACTTATTAATGGGATAATTGTAAGGCTGTAATAATATAGGCTAGGTGTACTTTATGCAGTGGCTTATACAGTATGTATACTGAATAAAGGGGACCATTCTTACCTATTTTTCCTATTCATTCAAAACTCAATCATAAAATGTCTATACCTAGAGAATTAAAATGCAGATAGTACGCTCTTGGCCAAAAACATCCATTAGTTCAATTTCTGATATTATTTTGAGCATACGCTGGCTATCTACCCTGCCTGAGTCCAAGGTCATGTCTATTCTCGATGGAAAGTTGCTGTGACAAGGGATGACAGAGGAACTAGGCTCATTAATAGATAACTTCAAAATCCTCTTAACATACACAGAATAATTGAAAAATGACAGAGCTTCTTGTCTATTTCAAAGAGATACTAAGAAATGGGATTTGAATTTAAAGCAAGCATCATTAACAAGATTGAAATATTTGAGAGCCTCACAACTGATTTCTGAGGATTAGATTCAGAAAAACAAACACTTGTGGGGCATAGGATAAATTTATGAGTTGGACATAATTCTTTGCTTTGATAGATAAATCTCTTCAAAATAATGACAATCCAAAACATGTTTGCATTTAATTTAGTGTTTATGAAAGATATTGTATACTTAACTACATATTGCACAAACTATGACTTGGTGATTAATATAATCTCTTACTGAAATGCTGTCCTTAAGTCCTCACAAACCCAGCTATGTATCTCGGTTCTCTGAATGCTACATCTGAATGCAGGAAAAGAAAATGACATTAGCTTCATGTCTATACAAAGACCAATTTTGCATTTAGAGAGCAAATGCACGCATGGCTGAATCATAATTAAATAAGCTCAGCACCTTATGACTAGGAGAATGTTTGACCCTGGGAGCTTCTACAAGGTCATACACAGCACTGCTAACAGGTGCTTTGCAGATACCCACACTGGAGTAACAAGAACTCTAGTCCAAGGGGCCTAATTGAGTGGTTTTAATTTCCATCGTCCTACCCTACAGTTCCAAGAAGAGACCTATTCTCTGTGCACATAAACAACAGTCTTTGTTGTCTTACAAGTGAACAGATTGGATGACTATACTCATTACTTTATATTCATGCCACGAGGACAGCTCCCTAAACCTCCCAGAGTGCAAGTTTATATGCACTCAAATTCTATTTGAGAACTG
>JANHMN010000014.1:28584786-28606413 GCA_030674055.1 Rhabdomys pumilio
GTGTATGGTGTGTGTGCATGTGCATGTGCATGCTCATGTGTGTGTGATAGACATTAAAAGAGGTTATGAATTTGAGAGTTAGGTGTTACATGGGGGATTGAAGGTAAAAAGGGGAGAAGGGGAAGTGATGTAATTATATTATAATCTCAAAAATGTTTTTAAAAAATTGAAGCCAGCCAACATATAACAAGGACATATGCTCCACTATGTTCATAGCAGCCTTATTTATAATAGCCAGAAGCTGAAAAGAACCAAGATGTCCCTCAACAGAGGAATAGATACAAAAAAATGTGGTACATTTACACAAAGGAGTATTACTCAGCTGTTAAAAATAATGAATTCGAGAAATTTTTAGGTAAATGGGTGAAACTAGAAATTATCATCCTGAGTGAGTTAACCCAATCACAAAAGAACACACATGGTATTTACTCACTGATAAGCGGATGTTAGCCCAAAAGATTGGAATAGTGAAGACTCAACTCACAGACCACATGAAGCTCATGAAGAAGGAAGACCAAGTGGGGATGTCTCAGTTCTACTTAGAACGAGTAACAAAAATACTCAAAGGAGCAAATATGGAAACAAAATATGGGACAGAAACTGAAGGAGGGGCCATCAGGAGACCGTTCCACCTGGGTATCCATCCCATGTTCAGTCACCAAAGCTAGACACTGATGTGGATAGCTGGAAGTGCATGCTGACAAGAACATGATATAGCTGTCTCCTTAGAGATCTGCCAGAGACTGACACATTCAGAGGACGATGCTCACAGCTAACCACTGATATGATCAAGGGTTTCCCAATGGAGAAGTTAGAGAGAAGACTGAAGGAGCAGAAAGGGTTTGTGACCCCATGAGGAAAGCAACAATACCACCCAACCAGAGCTCCCCAGGGTCTAAACCACCAGCCTGGGAGCACATAGGGAGGGGACTCATGACTCCAGCTATATATGTAGGGGAGGATGGCCTTGTTGGGCATAGGTGGGAGAGGAGATTCTTGGTCCCATGAAAAACAAACACAGAATGGGAGAGAATGGGAGGGTGGGGAGGGGGTAGTGGGGGCACAGCCTTATAGAAGCATGAGGAGGGGGTTGAAATAGGAGGTTTCTGGGTGGTGGGAGGAAGTGGGGTAAGGGGATAAAATCTGAACTGTAAATATAATACCCAATAAAAAAAATTTTTTTAAAAATTGAAGCCAGATTTTAAAATATTTTCATGAAAAAATAGTATCTACTTTAACAAATACCATTCTTTGTAGAAGAAAGTCTTTGTAGATTAAAAATAAGTCAAACATCAGATGATTTTAGCTACATACACTCATGTCTGCGACTTCTGCTGTGTGTGTTCCAGTGTTCTACATGTCTCCTTTGTGCCAGTACTATGCTGTTTGTATTACTATAGCTCTCTATAATAATTTGAAACCTGGTCACAGAAATCCCCGAGCATTTATCTCTTTGCTTAGGATTGCTTTGGTTAGGATAGTTTTGTTTTTTGGTTGGTTTTGTTTTGTTTTTGTTTTATTTGTTTTTGTCCTATGTCCTATAAATGACATGAGGTACTTTACTAACATTGTGTTGAATGTATAAATTGTTTTGGGCATAATGGTCATGTTCAAACTCCAAGAGAGGTCTTTCTATCCTCTAATCTTTCTCATTCTCTTTCCTCAGAAATTCAACATTTCCATCATAGAGTGTTTTCAGCTCCCTGGTTAAATGTATTCCTAGATGGTTTTAAGCTATCACGTGAGAAAGGAGGAACATTTATTCAGTGTTGGTGGGATTATAAACTGATACAGCCCACTGGAAATTAGAGTTGAAATTCTCAAAAGACTGAAAGTAGGTCTATGAGCTAGCTACTCTACTCCTGGGCATATCTCCAAAGGATTTGACTTTCTACTCCAAAGATTCTTGCTCAACTGTGCTCATTCTTATTCTATTCACAAGAGCTAGGAAATGGAAAGACCCTAAATGCCCTTCAACTGACTAATAAATAATGAAAATGTGGTCCATGTGCACAATGGAATTCTATTCAGCTGTAAAGAAAAATGATGTCATGAAACTTGTATATACATGGATAGAACTAGAAAATATACTGAGGTGACAGAAACCCAGAAAAACAAATACTGCATATGATCTCTTTTATGGATCCAAGCTCTGAGTCTTTGTATGTGAGTGTTTAGCCTAGAACAACCATGGAAAGTAAAAATGGATCGTAGATACAAGACGGGGAATTGCGGGGAAGGAAGAGCTCTAGAAAAGGAGATATCATAGTGCTATGAAATTGAATATGGAAAAAACAGGGACTATTAACTGAGAAGAGAGGAAGAAGGATAATATGGAGGGATAAGTAACACCAAGAAACTTCAAAAGAATCATAGGAAAAGATATTTATGTTTACTTACAATATATAAGTACATATAATAATATATAAAATATGTATGTTTATACATGCACACACACACTGGAAAAGGATATGTCATCTGGGGTGATCATGTCCCCTGCAAGAGTCATAGACTGTCTCACAAACCCCCAGTGCTAAACATGGGAAACATCCTCTTCAGTGTGTTGATTAGAAAAGTCTAAGAAACTTTTAAAACAATACAGACTTTTCTGTTTTCCTTGGTTGCCTCCCAGAACTTGAAAGATTCTACTTCTGAAGATACTGTACACTTAGGACAAGGGACTTAGGAGGATCGAAATGGAACTGACCTGGGAGCCTTCTCCCTGTGGACTAGCTCCCATGGTATCCTTTGGACAGAGGTTCTATGTGAGCTACCAAGGGAGAGAAGCACCTCTATCTTGAGGATAACCTATAGCTTTTCAACTGTAGTGAAGGCCCACTCAGTAGGAGAATAGAAGAAAGAATTCATGTCTAACATGATTAATCTAGGTAATTCCTCATGGTTGGTGAAGTCATGGACCCTAGAGAAGAACTTACTCCTGCCATTTTCCTAAACCAATGTGATTTCTAAGTACATTCTAAATACTTACTCTTATCCTCAAAGATCTATACACCTCATCAAAGAAACTTCTCTTTAGCATGAGAGACAATTACAGAAACCCACAACTGTTCAAAATGAAGAGAATAACCAACTGTGGGTGCCCAACCCCAACTGATAGATCTACAATACAATGCCTGTATCGAAGGCTCAGAAAACTTCACAAGAGATTGTGGGGAAGAAAAAAACTGGCGCAAGGGGGATAGAGTCTGGCGACAGGTGGAGTTCGTGGTGAGCGCTTTCCCGCAAAAGCCAGGCTCCCCTGACTTTTTATAGGAAGGGGGAAAAGGGGAGGGGATAGCTTAATTAGCTAGGCCCCCTGGCCTTTAGATAACTCATTAATATTTTAATCTCTGGAGGTGGAGACCTGATAATCACGCCCTCTACCTGTGTGCTACATGACCGAAGGGCACAGGTTAAATGGAGTTACCTCATCCAAGGCCCAACATCAGATGAGGAAGAAAGACTGTAAGAGTCAGAAGACCAGGATGCCTGGTGCCAGATAGTGTCTTTGATGTATAACAGAAGCTGCACATGAAATCACAAAAATATAGTCACTTAAACAAGACCTGCACAATGATAACATCAGTTGACATGCTGTGGATAGAGGAAATCTCACAAGGACCCACCCTTAGATGAAGAACCATAGGTAACTAATGACTGCTGAAAGAGGTAGAATTAATCTCTACAAGAGACAAAGCCCCTAATAGGTTGTATAATCCCAAGATGTCATTTTTGAACACACACACATATGAACAACACCAAATAGACTCAATAGACTCAATTTACATAAACATACATATATAACAATATTTTTTTAAAAGAAGTAAAGAACTTGAGAAGAAGTGGGGAAGACATGAAAGAGTTGGAGGGGAGAGGGGGATAGTAGAAGTATGAAAGCACTGTATTCATTTACAAAATTCTAAAAATACTAATTTAAAAATATATTCAGTTTTCAGTCACACATTATATTGAGCCACGAATAAACAGGGAAGTTCTGACCCTTGCTGTGCTGTGTATCAAGATCCATGTTCTCTAGGCAGAAGATTTTGATAACCTCACACCAATGGCCAAATGTTCCAGATCAGAAATATGTATACCACTTCTCATGACTCGCTGCCGAGAACCTACCCATCCACAGAGTATCTTGGAAAAGAATAAAAACAAGTATATTTTGACAAAAGAATTTAAGGTGATCTAGTACAGTGGTTCAGTGGATCCCAGCTTCTGAGTTGCAATCCCTTTGGGGTAGAACAACCCATTCACAGGGGTTATCAAAAACCATCTAAAATATCAGATATTGACATTATGATTCATAGCAGTAAATTTATTTCCATGTGATTCATAACAGCAATATTACAGTTTTGAAGTAGGGACGAAAATAATTTTATTATTGGGGGTCATCAAAACAAGAGAAACTTTATTAACGGACCACAGTGCTAGAGTTGAGAAGCACTGATCTAGTGTGACGTGTGACAGTCAAGTGTTGTGTGGTTTTTCTAACTCTAAAGCAGGACTAAATATTCACATTTCTACTTGACTGGTGGTTTTTTTTTTTTCATTTCCTTTTTGTTGTTAGATAAAGAGCAATACAATTATCTTTTTCATTCCTAGCAAAGCTACCAACAGAGCAAGAGAGAGTAAGCCACTACTCATGGGATTTGGGTAGGGACCAGGTAATGGGGAAGAAGGCCAGAGAATGAATGAAACTTTCATGTTCTGGTTTCAGTGGTTCCCCTGGGGAATTCTCTAAACTTGGGTCCTAAGTCACATAAGGATTCCCAAATGCTTTCCAAGAGGATTAAGTCAAGGCATTTCTATGGCTGAGGAAAAAAAAAAAAAAAACAGGAACATAAACACCATCCAAGATGTGTCCATCAATAAAGATATATCTCAAAAAATATACAGTAACACACACACACACACACACACACACACACACATATGCACTCATGCTCACATGCACACACGCATGCACACCAACCTCAAAAAAAATGTAAAACTGTGAGAGTGTTCGTTGGGGGAAATGACTTCCAGTAAACATTCCGAAGACACTGCTTTGACATTGTGTTGGTTTTCTTTAGTTATATGACCAACTCTAGGTTTGGTCTTTTGACAAGAAAGTTGCAAGAGACAAAACATAGAAACAGAAATGCTATGAAAATAATGATTTCCTGAAATACCTGGGACATTGAAAGATGTACTCTAATAAATCATCAAGTCGAATTAATTATTAAGTAAATGCTCAACAAACTTGAATTTCTTGTACCTTGACACTTGGAAATGTACACGTGAAGCCCTCTCAGAGGAGATGAAAGTGGACAAACAGGGCAGGCTTTGAGGAGGACTCTAGTGGTTTCTAAATGTCCCATAACTGCATTTTACAGAAGCGAGTTTGCTTCTCATTCTCTCATTAGACCATCTTCATATAAAACCAATCTCTACTGCTTCATAAAGTCTGTGATCTTGTAACTCAAATAATTACCTAACAAGTCCTCAAAACCAGATGCTGTGCTATCAAATTTATGTGCAAAGTGCTAGGCACTGGCTAATTTTATCTCACTCCAAAGGCCCCAGTTAGTGATGTGTTGTTATGGCTGAGGAAAATCTGATGTGTTTACAGATCTGATAAACATATGAATCTTCCTCTGTGCTAAAAATTTCACAAAGTGGTTCGAGCTTTAAAAAAAAAAAAATCAGAAGTTGGCCTTTTCAATGATATGTGTTACAATTATGGTAATTACTTCCTACGTCCATAGTACAAAATGCATTTTGATAGCTCAGAATTTAGTTCTCAGATAGACAACTTGCAATGCTTCAAAAGCCAGTACAGCATTGTTCTTCCATGTTTAAATAATATGTCTACTTTCTTCCAGATGTTCTGGCTCAAGAAAAAATTGGGGACAATTTTTGCAAGTTGTATTTCATGCCATTTCCTCTAAAATCTGCCACTTGACAAAACTTGTGTCCTTGAACTATGACTGTAGGAAGAGTCAGTCCTAATTTTTGAGCACATGGCTTGGGACATAGTACATTATATTATTACAAGGTCTTCGTATGATTGTAGGTTGAGTCATAAAGATATTTCACAGAAAGAATGAACTTCAATAGAGCGGGATGAAATAGAGCTTACCACAGTTAAATTGTAAATCTTTAATTGTGGTCTTATTGCTTTCCAACAATTATCTGGCCTAATCCACTGGCTTCCGAACTCATCATCAAATTTTCTCCCATCCCAGGCCTAAATTAAGTGAGTCCCACGTTCTAATGTAGCATGTGTATTTCTCCTTCTTTGGTTATTATTCTAACACCTTGTCTATATTCTTAACCCATATACAATGAGCATGAAGCCTTCTGTGGCCAACATAGAACTCTCAGGCTAATGTGAAAGGCAGTTTCATCCTCTCATGGTCTTCCTTGGTTTTCTCTATTAAGAAAGCATCTTCTAGAATCCTTTTTTCACAATACTTATCAAGCACACACACTTCCAGAATTTTAAAAGTCTTGCTTATAGGTACAGTGCTTTAAAAACATCTATAAATCAGTGCCCCAAAAGGGATCCCCTAACCTGAAAGTAAAATTATTGATCATACCAATCCATCAGTCCTAGGCATTATAATAAGTGGTACATCAGGCACTTTAGCACAAAATCTTGGCAAGAAAACTTGAGAACAAATAATTCTGAAATAAGTGGTTTAAAAGCAGTAGATTTAAGAGTGACTAATTGCACACTAAAGACCTACTTACACAAAAGTCCTCTTTAGAATTTGCCAAGTCTTTCATTTCTCTTAAAATAAGAATCAAATAGATTATTATACTAGAGCTTTAGTAGGCACAATTTGTAAGTGGGTCAGTTAGATCTAAAGATTTTCTGTGCTTTTCAGTCTTTGCCAAATATACATATACACAAGCACAACCTTTATGCAGTCCCTCTTGCCGTTATAATTTTACAGTTCATTTAGGAATTCTTAACCAAGCCACGATTAGCTCTGCTGAAGTTCATTCTTTCTGTGAAATATCTTTATGACTCAACCTACAATCATACTAAAACCTTGTAATAATGTACTGCACCATGTCTCAAGCCATGTGCTTAAAAATTTGGACTGACTCTTCCTACAGCCTCTCAGTTTCTAAGGTACTGATAGGAAAGGAAGGGAGTCTGATTCTGGTAGAGTCATGGACTCTCTTCCTCTCACACCTCCCACAACACAACAGCCAGACAGAGCAGAGAATGAGATATTTACACATTGTCCACCACTACTTTTTCTACTGCATCGTTTACCTAACTCAGCCTTCTCCTTCATGGCCACCTATGGTATTTAATTAGAATACATCAAAGTCGTCTTTAAAATGAAGACCCCTGTGTTCAAACAGGATCAAAAGGCTGGTGCATGGTGAACAATGCCTTGGTGAAACTGTGAGAAAGGCTCCAGGGAAAAAGGCAGAGGGCCTTTTCACCTCAGATGTATTTTGTTCCCTGGATTCTTCTTGGATGTGATTTCATGCCTTCTGTGACAAACATGTACACTCAATTTATAAAACATGTTTATCATTTCGGATGTCAGGCCATAGCTATAGAGCCTGATCTGCTCAGTGTGCTCTCAATCTGGATATGGCCTCTGCCTTGCTTGTGTGCCTTCCCAGATATTATCTATAGTACATGTCAGGCAGTTGTGTTTAAATTAGTCTGTCCTCAGAAAGTTCTGGGAAAGGGCTACTCTGTTATTGTGTAGTATGTGCTTACTGAGTTTTGTTTACCTGTTTTTATGATCATGTGTTTCTGATCGCATTTTTCTGAACTCAAACAACCTTCCTTGGATCATTACTTTCTTTGTTACGTTACTGTGTAAAAGGACACAAACTGAAGTAAGATTGTCTACAGCATCAGACTGTAGTCTGCCCCCATTCTTTCAGGTCCTGAGAGCCCAGGTCCAGCAGATAAGCCCTGCACAGGTTGGCTGAAAAGTCAACATCCCTGCATCCACCTGCATGCAGTCTTAATGAATCAGAAACATGGGGTGGGGGGAGAAAGCAGCATACCATTTCTGTCTCCCATAGCACAATGGCCTTTCCAGAACCTCTGTCCTACTTGCTGGCTTAGGCAAGAAGTGAAACACCAATTAAGTAGTCTTCATCTCACAGCTGACAATTCAGCATCCAAATAATTAAGTTTCCAAAGCACCATTGACACTGCCTGGCAAATCCTTTATCTGCCTCAGAAACATTATTAAAGGGCAATCACATAGCTGCAGACAGCAAATCAGAGTTTGCCTCCACTGCAGAATGTTGCACATTTTTCAGCAAGTACAGTGTCAAGGCTTGTGAACTTTATTTTGTTTATTGAAAAGAATTAGCTAAATTGAATTTAGGACATTTTGTTTTAATGTGGGTGTTGGAATAGTCAAAAGATTTCTTCTCTAAAAATTGCTCATAAAACTAGCTGTGTGCTTCAATAAAGGAGCAACACACTTCCAATGTGTTAAATGTAGGAAATACATCCAACAAATGCTAAGTCTCAGCCTGAGCTAGTAGCCATGCTTACCTCCCATGGATACTTTCAAAAGTGCTACAGACTGAACTGACATGTGTTAGATAAACTGCTATGCAAATTTTGATATTTCCTCAACAGTACAGATTGAACTGGGACTTAATGCTACAGTAATCCATTTACAGGTGATATTCTTAGGGTATTTGTCAATCTGGTTATAACCCATATCCAGTCACATTTTTGACTATTGTAGCAGTCTTGTAGAAAACTTATTTTTAAAAAAAACACACACACAGACAGGCAGATGGGTACACATGCAGACCAGGAAAAACTCTCAGAGATTTAACCTCTACTTCATTTTTTTATCTTTCTTCACATTTTCCAACGAGACTGCTAAAATAAAGACTATTTGGTGGGTAAAGTTGATTCATGTTCAAAAACAATAAGCCTTGAGGCACAAATAAATCAATTATGGTACCTTTTAAAGAAATTAAGAAATACTATAGCATAAAGATTTTAAAAGACAAAAGATTTTTCTTATAAAGGCTATCCAGCAGCTCAGTGATAATGAGGGTTAATATTTCTGTGACTATGGATACAGCCTTCATTATAACAGCTTAATATGTGTTTAGCAGTAGACTTGTGTTGAGATTCAGTCTGTTGCTATATATTATAATACTAAATAATGGCCTTGGTTGGCCCCAGGGACAAGAAGATTCTCAAGTAGACCCAAGTGATGCTATGTAACCTTGCCCCCAAGTTATCCCTGATTGATGAATAAAGATGCTCACAGCCTATATCTGGGCAAAAGAGAGATAGGCAGAGTTTTGTTTCCTGGGCAAGAAGAGAAGAGA
Organism: Rhabdomys pumilio; assembly: GCA_030674055.1. Taxonomy (NCBI): domain Eukaryota; kingdom Metazoa; phylum Chordata; class Mammalia; order Rodentia; family Muridae; genus Rhabdomys; species Rhabdomys pumilio. The sequence goes on from JANHMN010000014.1 coordinate 28,594,126, forward strand.
AGAGACCATGAGGAGAAGAAGAAAGAAGAGGAGGAAGAGGATGTAGAGGAGGAGGAAAAATGAAGGAGAAGAAGGAGAGAGAGAGAGTGTAGAAGAAGAGGAGGAGGAGAAAAGAAGGAGAAAAAGGGGGAAGAGGAGGAGGAGGAAGAGCAGGAGGAAGATGTGGAGAAAGGAAAAGACACCATGTGCTAGGTAACACCATGAGGCCTGACCAATTGGAGTTAAGAGCTGCCCAGATAGAACATGGCAAGTTAAAACTTGAGGTTATTGATGGGGAGTAGATTTTAATAACTTAGAGGGTAGATATCTGCCCAGTTCTAGTGCATTAAATGCTTCTTATAAATATAAAAGTTGTATATCTTTTATCTGGGAACTGAATAACCAAAGGAGAAACTAAAACAGAAGCAGTTACCCACAGCAAAACATTAGGCTGGGGACACTTATGGAACAGTTAGGGGAAGGATTGAAGACCCTGAAATAGATAGAAATCCCAAAGGAAGACCGACAGAGTCAACAAACCTGGATCTCTAGGAGCTCTCAGAATCTGAGGCACCAACCAAAGAATGTACATGGACTAGAATGAGGACCTCTCAGCACATATGTAGCAGGCGAGCAAATCAGTCTCCATAGCTGCCCTTTCTGTCCTCAATGGAAGAGGATACACCTAATCTGGCAGAGATTGGATGTGCCAGGGTGGGGAAATACCCAGGGGAGTCCCACCCTCCCAGAGGAAAAGAAGGGGACTGGGAAGAGAAACTTGGTAACAGAGGGACTGGAAGGGAGAGCAGTGTTTGGTATGTTAATTAATTGATTGATTTTTAATAATTGAATCTGGTTCTAAATTACTGGTTATCAACTGTTGGTCATGATCCCTTTGGGGGCTTGAATACGTGCATTACAATTCCTAACAGTAGCAAAATGACAGTTATGAAACAGCAACAAAATAATATTAAGGTTGGGGGGGTCACCTCAGCATGAGGAACTGCATTAAAGGGTCTCAGCATTAGGAAGGTTGAGAACCACCATCTAAACAAAGAATTATCAACAGAAAAAATAAAAAATGGCTAAGAAATATTTAAAATAACTGAGATCTTTATCTTATTCCAGTCAGAATACCAAAGATCAACAAAACTGATCACAAATGCTTGTAAAGTTACAGGGAAAGAGAGTCCGCATTCACTACTGTTGGAAATGCACACTAAAGCGGTCACTCTGGAAATCTTTATGGAGAATCCTTAAATAAATAAATAAATAAATAAATAAATAAATAAATAAATAAATAAATAGAGCTAAATCTACCACTATGAGCAGCTCTACGACTCCTTGGAATATGTCAAATTAAAATCCTACCCAACAAATACTTGCTCAGTCACTCTCTCTCAATTCACAGTGCCTAAGAAATGGATATATCCTAAATATCCCTCAACAGATGGAATGAACCATGACCATGTGATACATATACACAATGAAATTCTATTCAGCTGTAAAGAAAAATGAAATCACGAAATGATCGGGTAAATGGATGGACCTAGAAGATATTATACTGAGTAGATAACCCAGACTCAGAAAGGCAAATGCCAAATCTTCTTCCTCATCTGAGGTTCCCAGCTCTAAATCTTCAGATGTGAGTATATAACATGGGGTAACCAGAGACTCAGGGAAGAGCAAAGAGAGTATGGGGAGTAGGGGTGTCTGAGGGGGATATCAGGGTGACAGGTGACAGGTGACAGGAAGTGGGAATGGAAAACAGAGAGGGAAGCTCCAACTGGGAAAGAGAGAGGAGTCAATATGGGAGAGGGAAAGAGGAGGGACAAATAATGCCAATGTTGTTTGATAAAGCCTTAAGGAATTATATACATTGCCTGTGTTTGTACACACTTGTGCATGAACACACACACATACAGTTATGCTAGTATGCTTCTCAGGCTGACAATATATCCTACAAGAACCACACACTAACAAAAAATTCAATATTAATCACGAGAAATCTCCCTTTGCACAGTTCATCAAGTAGTCTAATTGACTTCTGTCTTAAGGTTTCTATTGCTATGATAAAACACCATGACCATAAACAACTTGGGAAGGGCAGCTCACAATTGCCTTTGTTTCAGCTCACAACTCTCAGACCATACTCCATTGCTGAGGGAAGTTAGCATAGAAACTCAAACAGGGCAGGAACCTGAAGGTAAGAGCTGACGCAGAGGCTGTGGAGGGGCTCCTGTGGCTTGCTAAGCCTGCTTTCTTATACTACCCAGGATCACCACTCCAGAGATAGTACTTCCCCCAACAGTGACAGGAGCCCTCCCACATCAGTCATTAAAAAAATAAATAAAATAATAAAAATGTACCATAGGCTGATATGGTGGGGATATTTTCTCGACTGACGTTCCCTCTTCCAAAATGACTATAGCTTGTATCAAGTTGACATCAAAACCAGCCAGTACAACTGCCAAAATCACATCAACAATATTTCTCTTGTTCTCAGTTGCTTCTCAGAGGTTGAAGGAAAGTTCCCATTGCTAGAGGCACCACACACTTATAACACAGGAGTCAGATAACTTGAGCTGGTAAACTGAAAGCTCCTTCCTGTAGTCTTAGCTTCCACAGTACCAGAAAGCCCTATACAAGCTTCCAAGTTGGAAAAGCAACTGAACAGTCCTACTCAGATAAGAGACCTATGAGTCATGACAATGACCAACATGGCAAAATATCCATAAAAGTCTAATAAGTGGCACTCACATGTTGATGGTACATGGCATGTGTCAAACTGGACTTAAGGCTCATTCAGCGGGAGGGAAATCACACCTGATTTTAGAAACCTAGCCAATTACTCGGAGTTCATGAGATCATGGATCTTAGAAGACAATCTACCACCACAGCTTGGATAGACTGCAGTGAGTTTGAACTCAGTACTAAACTGAGTCACCAATAATGTATCATTGTCACTTTAGGAAAGAAATCAAAGCACTCCTTTTGGTGTTGTTAAACAAAAGTGAGACCTGAGTTGAATTCTCTACCTGCTTTCCCTGTGTGTTCCATCAATTTTTATGTTTCATGAGTCTGAACCTGTACCTGTCTAAACACTTTCTTGTGACTCTACCTCTGTTTCAGTGTCTGTCTCTACGTGTACCTGTGTGTTCATCTGTGTGTGTTTCTATTTGTATCTGCCTCTGTGTGTTTCTGTCTGTCCATCTGTCTGCCCCTAACAAAGGGCTTTGATGTCTCTTTTTTTTTCTGAACAACACAGAATGCATCATGGGAGATGTAATGTGGGATACTTTCTAGAAAGTTTTAACGGAGTTTTTACAGGGGATTAAGTTACTGGCTCCAACTTATCCAAATAACTAACAAACACTGTCAAGCAATATTGAACATAGCTTTCAGCATTTATGGTGGGTGGTCACCATACATGGCTGCTTTCAGCCTATTTTCTGTTTGCAGAAAATGATTATCACAACACACAACCAAATACACATTCAGTACTATTGGGTCAGGGTCATAGAGGAATAGATAATTTGAGGTTAGAGCTATGCATTAGCTTAGGTTACAAAAGTTGATTTCAAAAGAAATTCAAAACAAGTACAGTTGGTTGATACATTATTCTCTTAAAGGCAGGCTGAGTAACACAGTAGGATAGCAGTCTTAAATCTTAAGTAAGGTATAGGACACCAGTCTTAAGTCTGAAACCTTAAGGTGTATTGTTACCTATGCCTATGAGACCCAGTAAAACTTCCAGTCTCTTAGACTGTAAGAAATATTTTTATATAACTTGTTATGACACTAGACAGCATACTTCCTAACTGCAATCTAAATCTTATCCTTATACTCACAGAGAAGCACGGCTAGGACTCCTCATCAAAGAAGCTTCTCTCTACAGCAAACGAAGACCATCACAGAAAACCACACCTTCTCCCAATGCAGAGATCAGCAGATCATGAGGACACTAACCTTGATGGCTGTATCTGCAGCACAGCTCCTGCATCTATGGCTTGAGATACATCTAGGAAGAGTAGGTAGAACTATTGTAAGAACCAAACAACCAGGAGGTCTGCTACGATGCTTTCTTTCCTAGAAATAGCTTCACAAACAAGGCTTAAGCCATGTATCAACAGACATGCTAACATAGAATCGGGGAAATCTCATGAGGTCCCAGCCCTTGACCAAGAACTACAGGCTAGTAATTACTGCTGAGAGGAGACTAACCTCTCTCAGGGATGACCTTCTCATTTGGTATCCAATTCAAAGTAGTCAGCCTAAAACAATATATACACAAACAACAGAAGTGGACACATCTGGTTGTATTTATATGTTTGCAAATACATATTATATGTGCAACAATAATGATGATGACAGAACAACAGCTACAAATTTGAGAGCAGGAGAGCAAGACCATGAATGAGGTAGGAGGCGGGGGATGTGGGAGAGGACAGAAGCAGGAATGGGAAAGGGGGAAGGGATATAAATGTATTTTAACTAAAAATGTGAGAAAATGCTTAAATTTCTTTAATTTAAAATGAAAACAAATGACAATAAATACTTGTAAAAATTTGGAAGGCAAATAAACCCTCACTCATTATTGGTAAGAGTATAAACTGATATAGCCACTATGGAAATCAGTCTAGAAGCTTTTCACACTATAAGTACCTATCCCACTCCTGGGTGTATACCCAAAGAACCCTATATCCTACCACAGAGATATTTAAACATTTGTGTTTATCGCTGCTCTTTTCATAAGAGGAAGGAAATAGAATCGCCCCAAATGTCCATCTGCAAATGGATGAATGGATAATGAGAATGCACATAAACACAAAGAAAATTGAAACTGTGAGCCTTTCAGGAAATTGGATGGGAAACAATTTAAGTGAGGTAATCCAAGTTCAGAAGGATCCCTCACACACGGATCCTATCCTCTAACCCTTGAATATGTGGATCCAGGTGGGCCTAAATATGGGTGAATGCTAGAAAATTAGAGAGGGACCCATATAATTTGAAAAGAGAGATATAAAAGCAGAAGGATAGAAAAGATAATAACATAAAGTGGGAAAAAGAATGCTGAAGTTGAAAGTCCCAGCAGAGCAAAGGGGAAGAGAATAAAGGAACCAGGGGTCAACAATAATGAACTATGTATGGAAACATTATATAGAAACCTATAACTTTGTAAGCTTAGTTTTTAATAACTTGATAAATTCTTTTATTTCTTTGCATAAGATGCAGTCTAAATCTTATCCTTATACTCACAGCGAAGCATAATTATGACCCCTTCATCAAAGAAGCTTCTCTCTACAGCACTGAAATGGTCTTTGTAGCATCTTGTGTCTTTCTGTTTGTATGAAGGGGTGACTGGGGGTGATGAATACCAGGCAGACTTTGAACTCAGATCACTGAGAAAACAACTGCCAGACACTCATTACCATGCAGTCTCAGAGGTCTCTCTATGACTCAAGCCATGAGAAGACAACTGGAGGTCTCATGGCATCTTCTCGTGGAAATATCTGCACATGGCAGAAGAAATGACTGAAAGAAGAGAGCACTCTTGCAGTCTCTTCATTAATTTTTTCATCATGGCAGAGAGCTTGTGATTTAGTCATTTCCCAATTATCTCCTTCTAATTTGGATTTTCAACATGGACTTTGTATACCATCTTTCAAACTATAGCTCTCTCCAAAATGACAGGTACACACCCTTCATGAGAAGTGAGTACATATTGCTAAACTCCACAAGCATTGTCAGAGAAGGAGTAAGCACCCTGTCCTCTTGCCATTTCTTCACTATTGGCCCTCATGGCATCTGTTCTTGGAATGATCATGGAAGACATAGAAGTTGATGGCTCAGAGGCAAAAACAGGTATTGATTTGTCAGAAGAGATGACAGACCTCTCAGTAAACTATTGGCACTTCCCTCACTCAGAACCAAAGGTGGGGTCTGGAGGACTTTAGTGTGCTACCTGAGGAGCCAGTACCTGTTCTGTTGTCTAGTCATCCCATAACTACTAGGCCATAAACACCGTGTCCCTTGCCATTTCTCTGCTACTAGACATTATGATGTGTTCTTGAGATGAACACAGTTTGGAAAAGTTTGGATGCCTATGACTTTGGAGTGGAACACATGTCACTGCCAGCTACACACTAGCAGGTTTGCACATGCTCTTAGCTTCACTAACCATCCGTGTCCTCATTACAAAAATAAGAATGGTGTTGATGGTAGGATGGTTGCAAGAATGAATTTAAATGAAACATGGAACATGCAGAGCTGTATGTTGGACACATGGTAAGTACTAGAAAATGAAGGTTATTATGCTTAATGTTGTGTCTAACCCAGTGCCTTCCAGTTGAATCCCTGAAATGGAAAAATATTCTCATATGTGTACTCTAATACATAGTTGTAACTATGCAGAGTACTTGAAATGTGGCTAGTGTGATTCCAGCTAGATTTAATTAATTGTATGTACTAGTACCTACTCTATGAGATAGCATATATAACCCTTAGCCAATTACCAGACATTGCCAACATTAATTGAGTAAAATATTGCCATTATTATCCAAAGCAATGAAAATGGAATCATAAAAGTGAAGGGGAAAATGTGGTTTGCCTTGGTGTTGTTTGTATTTGGATGTTAATCTTGCTTCCTCAAGAGGGGCTGCCCCTCAGGTGATCTCCCTGAACCTTCTCCCCATTCTAACTGGTCAAATAAAGGCTAGAGCCTATGGTTGGGCGATGGAAGGAAAAGGAGGAACTGGAGGTCTCAGAGGGGAGAGGAAGGAGAGGAGGAAGAGAGAGGATGGAGGAGGAAGAGGAGGTAGAACCCAATATGGAACAGAACCACATGACCTGAAGAAGTTACAAGTAGCAAGAGGTCTCATAGCTGGAGAATAAATTAGTATAGTGATAGATCTGTCCAATCTAGACATATAGCTTATAAATATAATAACTGGATTGTGTGTTTTTATATGGGCTTATTGGGGTAAACAATTACCACAACAGAAAAAAAAATCTTCTGATCAGATATTATCATTCTAAAATAATGAATAGGATATATTGCTTTTCGAAGAGGCCACTGTATATATGGCAGGTTTAAAACTAAATTGAGGAGATGCTAAAGACATGTTTTTGAAAGGAAATGAAAATAACGTACACTAGATCCAATTGTTTAATAAATGTTATCGCCCCTTCTTCTCTCACCAACGTAGAGGAAGAACTCTCCTCAGATGTCCTGACAGGTTTGAATGGGGTCATATGACTTGGTTTTGTCAATAAAATGGGGACAGGGGTTTTCAGAGACCATATATGTATCTTTTAACCTCTCTGAAGTTTATGACCTCTACCCAATGAAAAATACATCCCAATATGTCCTAGTCCCAGAACAAGCACTTGAAGCTGACATAAACCTGACCCATAGGCTGAAGCACAGGAAACCACTGACCATCAGTAAGAGACAAATAGTTACCTTTTGTCTGCCATTAAGATTTTGTAACCCTTTTCTGTGTGAATGTCTTTTGCTACAAATCTGGCTACCACAGAAATATATATATATATATATATATATATATATATATATATATATATATTCGATATATATCGAATACCTCCATGGCAATGAACTTATGGAATTTATGCCACAAATAAACCAATGATTGAATAAAAATCATGCTAAAACAAGGGTTCCATAACATATCAATTTACATTCAAATGTTTAAGTAAACTCATGAATAAAGAATCCACAATTAGTGGTTAAAAGAATGAGTTACTTCAAAAGAACAGAACTAGTAAGAGATACATATGTACCTACTTATATACATGCATACATACACACATACATATACATACATACATACATACATACATACATACATACATACATGTATAAAAGAGAAGGGGAAAATCATAAGAAATTGGATTGTTAGGTTATAGAGACTGAGGAGACAACACCATCTGCCATCTGCAACCTAGAAGCCTAGGTAAGCAAGTAGCACACAGGCTCTCAGTTTGGTGGTCTGCAAAACAGGTGCTCCAATAATTGTATGTCCTAGCCTGAGGTCCAGAGAGGCTATGATGTTTCAACTCAAATAAGCAGGCAGAAAAAAAAAGTGCTGTATAATTCTTCCTTCTTACTGCATTTCTGTTCTGTTCTGAACCTCACCATATTGGATGAGGTCAACCCATACTGGAAATAGCAACCCTCACTACTTGGTCTAAAGACAAGTGTCACCTGAAAGCAGCCATATGAGCACCCCAGATACATTTTCTCTAGGAATATTTAGGAAAGTTAGATGTCTTAGTCAGGGTTTCTATTCCTGCATAAAACATCATAACCAAGAAGCAAGTTGGGAGGAAAGGATTTATTCAGCTTACACTTCCACATTGCTGTTCATCACCAAAGGAAATCAGGGCAGGAACTTGCACAGAGTAGGAACCTGGAGGCAGGAGCTGATGCAGAAGCCATGGAGGGATGCTGCTTACTGGATTGCTTCCCTGGCTTGCTCAGCTTGCTTTCTTATAGAACCCAGGACTTCCAGACCAGAGATGGCACCACTTTGTGGGCCCTCCTACCCATGATCACTAGTTGAAAAAATGCCCTACAGCTGGATCTCATGGAGGCATCTCCTCAAAGGAAGCTCCTTTGTCTGTGATAACTCCAGCTTTTGTAAAATAGACACACAAAGCCAGCATCCAGTACATCATATTAACACACACATCCAGTACATCATATTAAAACACACACACACACACACACACACACACACACACACATTAAAATAAAATAACTGCCTCTTCTAGACAGTTGTGCATGTCTTTAATCCCAGCACTTGGGAGGCGGAGGCAGGTGGATCTCTTAGAGTTTAAGGCCAGTCTGATCTACACAGAATGCCCCATGCCAGCCAAGATTACATAGTGAAACTCTGTCTTTAAAAACTAAAAATTAACCACCACAGAGACCAAGGCCGCAAAACTTGAAGACAGGAGACTGTCAGGATTTTTCCCATCCACTATCAAAACCAACTAGTCCCTACAGCTAAAGCAGGAACATCACTACCTGGCCTCTAGCACCTGTTCTCACCCTGTTTTCCAGGTAAAACAATTCCTATATAATCTTTACAAATAGAATAGTCATTGCCTGGGTTTTTAATATATCTTACAGTATATATTACAACATCCACTGGCAAAGCTCATGCATAAGGTATGATTTTAGTAGCAACATAGTTCTAGACATCCATCTCTTCCAGTGAACAGTACTTCTCCACTCTTCATAAGCATGAAGTTGCTTTAATACAACTTCTATTAACTTCATGAATGCATTCTGCCTACACCATGGTACTTCCCAGTATATGGTGAACAATGCAGCGCTAGTACATGCTAAAGTGTATTGGGGGTTGATTGAAGGACATGCCAGATCAAGGTACTGGGCAAATTTAATCTGGAGGAGGGATTGCATGATGATAATGGACAGCTGAAACTACTTAGAACGTAAATTTCAGAGAGAAAATAAGAAATGCGTGGTGAAGTGTGACTATGGAGATTGAACACGTTTGCTCCTTTGAATAGTCAGCGGCTAACAATTTCTGGAACATCCACAACCTTCACTCTTCTGCAGCCCCTCTTTTGACACTGATGCAGACATACAAGCCTCGGGTCACAGTACCAGTGGATAGTCTTCTCTGTCCTTGGGGGTCACAAAACCAGGGACTGTGCTGCCTCCTCACTGAGGGTGCTGAGGGGATGACAGGAAGATGCAAGAGCTGCTGAGCCAGAGCCTATCATGTCCTGCTGCACCCCTCAGTGAAGTGGGGGAAAAATCCTTGCTTCCCTGTTTGTATAGCACATCTTTCTAGAATGCCTGCCCTAAAATCATGTTTTCTTAGGAATGTGACTTCCTACATTTCCCCTAGACAGCTTTTTCAGACTCTGCTTCGTGCCATGCTTTCTTTGGACCCAGGAAGACAATACTGATAACGCTCTCTTCTGGGTACTACCCAATTCCTGCCAGCCTCCTCTCCTGAACACATATATGAATTTCTCTGCCAGCTTATATTGAGATAGACATTCATGTAAGTCAATCGCTGGCAACTTCTTTATGACAGCACTGAATATGGCACAGCCAAAAATGTCTGAACCTCATAATGAACACTATTTAGTCTCTCAGACTAATATAGGGCACCTGCAGCCATGACATTAAGAAAATCAGCAAAAATAAAATACTAGTTTGGCCTTTGAGGTTGCTCGTTGGAAGAAACCCCACATAGGTTGCTAGAACAAATGGTCATTGCACCCCTTAATTACAGCAAGTGGGACCTTAGGACAACATGTCTGACTGAGTGCTCTATATTCCTAATCAGGTTACAATATAGGATTAGGTTTGAAAAAAATAGAAAACATACATATGATATGAAGTTGGAAAGGGGGCTATTTGTACAAGGAAACAGACCTAAGGGAGAGAGAGAGGACAATTTAGTGTTTATGAGCAAAGCATGATGAGATACATACATACATACATACATACATACATACATATATACATACATACATACATATGAAAATGTTATGAAACCTACCATTTTTGCACTCTGTGTGTGTGTGTGTGTGTGTGTGTGTGTGTGTGTGTGTGTGTGTACACGTGTTGATTTGGATGAGAAATGGCACCACAGGCTTAGGTATTTGAACACTAGGTGTGCCCACCTAAGCCTTGAGCAGGCTGAATAAGACCTTGTTTACCACAATAGACCTTGCTACAATAGGATCTAGGTGGATGCGCGACTTCCTACAGGATCTTAGAAGAATAGACTGCCCACTGACCTTGCCTTGTGACATAATCTAGCTGAAGCAAAAGATGGGTTCCTGGGGCTTTCCCTAGATACACAAGTGCTGAATATTAAACACTGAGCCTTGATCAGAGAACTTTGTCTTGGCTCCATGTTTCTCTCACCCCTCCATCTCTGTTTCATTTCCAGCCCTCCTTTAGGCTACAACTAGGCTCCCAGTTGGTGGCACTCTTTGAGGGAGGGTGGTCTGGAGAAAATAAGTCACTGGAGACAGACTTTGAGATGATATGGTCTCACTCTACTATCAGTTCATTCTTTTTCTCTCTCTCATTCTCCCTCTCTCCCTCCCTCCCTTTCTCTCTCTCTCTCCCCTCCACCTTTCTCCGTCTCTCTTCTCTCTTTCTCTCTCATTCTCTCTCTCCCCACCCTTCCCCTTTTTAGGCTCACATCTGAGGATATAAGCTCTCAGCTTTCTGCTCCTGCTGTTCTTCCTGATGCCTGCTGCTGAGTCTCCACACCGTGATAGACTTATTTCCCTGGAATTGTGAGCCAAAATAAATTGCTTTTGGCCATGATGTTTTATCACAGCAACAGGAACATCCTTGGGACAGTGCGGCCTCTGTGTGTGTGTGTGTGTGTGTGTGTGTGTGTGTGTGTGTGTGTGTGAATCTGTGTCTATGTGTGTGTCTGTGTGTCTGTGTTTCTGTGTTTCTGTGTGTATGTAGCAGAGGGGGAAGGGGGCTTGAAAGCAAAGTCTATAATCTACAAATGTGCAGAAGCCAAGGGAATTTAAGCTAAACCTAAAAACCTAAAGTCAGAGTACAAGTTTGTATAAATGGTAAAGATCTCAAAGCCAAGGATTTAGTTCCTAGTGTAAAGCTGAAAACCAATAAAATGCTGTCATCAGGGAAAGGGTAACTTGGGGAAACAATGTATGGTTTATGAGAACAATGAAGGAGTTTACCTGCCCTGTTTATGTCCACATAAGAGTCACCCTTGAAGGAATCAGTGCTCAACGCCTGACTTCAAAGGTCTAATGAGTTCACATGATGTCATGTTAAGAAAAAATGTACTCACAATTGCTTCATGGATGGTGAGTTGAGAGGCCAGAGGCCTGGGCAAACTTGTTAGTCTGGTAACATAAATACCTCATGCTTGATAGGAAACAGGCACCAAAACTGACTAAGCAGCACATTGAAGTCTGAGCATAAACTATAACTGTCCATAAACTATAACTTGGACAATATTTTAAGTGCTAAAAAGTATTATGAACCAAAAGCAAATCTATGTAAGGTCCCACCCAAAGTGATGCTGTTACCCACAGGGAAATATCTACACTCTGGCTAGGGAGTAGCTTTGGCAGGCCATGCACCCCTGAGAAATTGTACCATGCAACAGATCTGCTGTAAAGGGGAGTGGTGACCTGGGAAGGGGTAGAGGTAGATAAGTAGACATGTAGACAGGCAGACAGGAGCAGAGCCACGTGGGCAGAGGAAACAGGGAGGAGAGGGGCAAAGAGGGTCGGGGACACTCA
>JANHMN010000014.1:28611413-28646324 GCA_030674055.1 Rhabdomys pumilio
TGACAAGAGCCTAATATAGCTGTCTCCTTAGAGGTCTGCCAGAGTCTGACACATTCAGAGGCAGATGCTCACAGCTAACCACTGATCTAATCAAGGGGTTCCCAATAGAGAAATTAGAGAGAAGACTGGAGGAACTGAAAGGATTTGCAGCCCCATGAGGAGAGCAATAATACCAACCAACCAGAGCTCCCCAGGGTCTAAACCACAAGCCTGGGAGCACATAGGAATGGACCCATGACTCTATCTGTATATGTAGAGGAGGATGGCCTTGTTGGACATAGGTAGAAGAGGAGATCTCTGGTCCCATGAAGGCTGAACACTGAGTGGGGGAGAATTCGAGGGTGGGGAGGTGGGAGTGGGGGAGGTGGGGGGCACATCCTCATAAAAGCAGGAGGAGGGGGGATGGGATAGGAGGTTCCTGGGTGGTGGTGGGAATGGGGTAAGGGGATAAAATCTGAAATGTAAATATAATATCCAATAAAAAGATAAAAGAAAAAAAAAGAACTCTTGGTTTCTAAGTCTTACCCACTGACTGTCAACAATATCCTTTGGCTGTAACAAAGCTAACTAAACCCTCTATTCTCTTTATGTTTCCTCATTCTCCATTCTCACTGAATTGTGTAGTCTGAATGCAACTTGAAGGTATGTATTTGCTCCCACCCCTGCTGCTCACATTAGATTATTGACTTCTTTCAACAGAAAGATATTTGCCTGGATACCACTAGCACTTATCACAGAGTGAATGTTTCATAAGTGAATGAACAGTGATGAGGACAGCCTTCCTTCATCTTTTACCTCCCTGCTTTCTTCCTAAAAGCAGCCATAAAGAGGCACAGCCATTTGGAGAAAGGAATTCTGCATTTTGGATGATATCCATGCCCAATTTTTATAAGGTCCATTTAACAAAAGAGTTTGGGAAGGTTTTCATTCGTATATTCATCTTCATATTCAATCATGACTAATAGCCAATGAATCAGAATAGGATAGCATTGTACTAACAAACTATGACATATATTAAATCTTCCTTTGATTCTTAAGGCCCCACAGTATTTTGTTAAGCTCAGTTTCACACATTAGAAACATAATTTGTGTGGGTAAATGACTTGGGAAGAAAACAAATATTCAAGTCTTGGTTTGGTTTGTTGGGGTGAATCTTAGAGTAGCGGGACATTTATCGTGACTTTCTCTCCTGGGTTCTACCTGAGAGCTATAAGAGAAAGATACCTCAACCAAAGGTAACCTACCAGAAGGTAACTCTAGTAACAACTGGAATGAATACTGGAAATAAACCATAAAAAGAAATGAGGAGTGCTGAGGATGTACTTCATTGGTAAAGACACAAAGTACTTGTAACAGGGGAGAAAAGAAAGGAAAAGGGAGAAGGACAAAAGGCAGGGAGGAAGAGGAAAATGAGGAGGCGGAGAGTTATTTTTGGTTCACAAGTTTAGAGATGTGATTCTACTATGGATTGGCTCCATTCTCTTGAGACTACAGTGAAGCAACGTACTAACCTGGAGCATATAATAGGAGAAACTCTGTCACCTAGTAGCTGGGGAATGTAAAAGATTTTTTAAAAAGACTGAAATCAGAGACTTATTGTTGTTAAATTTGAGGATCACAACCTGTACCCCAAGTCAGGTCTGACAACTCATCTTCAATCCGCAAATTAAAAGAGCTAAATTAAAAGTAGAAAACAGGGGCTGGAGAGATGGCTCAGCAGTTAGGCGTACTGACTACTTTTCCAGAGGTTCTGAGTTCAATCTCCAGCAACCATATGTTGGTTCACAACCATCTGTTATGGGATCTGATACCCTCTTCTGGTGTATCTAAAGACAGTGACAGTGTAAATAAAATAAATAAATCTTTTTTAAAAGAAGAAGAAAATGGCAAAGGGAGATTTATTTAATGTGGACATATTAAGAAGAGGGACAAACCCCTCAAGCCCATCTCTGACATCCTAAGATGAGACCGAAGTAAACAGAGGGTCAAGGATATGCATGTCCAAACAGTCTAGGTCAAGATATGGTCACACCCACTACTGACCCATCTTTATCTAGATTTCAGTCTGATTGAAATCTCTCTCAGGGACACAAGTTTCCCTTCTAGCTGGTGCCTTTTCAATCCCTCATCATGAGTTTCTAGGGGGAAATACCCTTTCTTTGGGGTCATTATTATAGTTCACAGGACTCATTGATGGGTGGCACTGTTCAGGACTTTTTTATCTCCAGCAGTCTACATAGCACATGGCAGTATTATGAAACCTAGGTAAAGTACAAAACAGGGTTTATATTGAAGAAGAGAAGAAGAAGAAGAAATAAATAGAGATAGGTAGGTAGAAAACTGAACAATCAAACTCTTTAAATATATCATATATTTAATAATTTATAACCATTTTAATTATTATGTAGTATATATAATATTGAATAGTTATATATTAAATTAACATTATTGTTAAATAATTTGAATAAGTAATAATTTAAATAATATCATTTATTATAATAATAATAAAGAAAGAACATCACTCAGATGGTTTTACCCTCTCCACAGCCCATGTTAGTCTGTATAATAGAAACCTTTTCTCTGTACCTTTCCCATTGGTGATTTCTCTACACAATGATAGTGTCCATAGGGAAGGGAAGGTGCTAAACAGCTCCATACAAATATGGTCAGGGTGACCAATGTCTGTTTATATCTTCATCCTGAGCTTCAAAAACAATGATAATAAAATTGTTACACACATAGCCATCAGAATCAGATGGATTCCTCTTCCTCCACCACTTTTGTATTCTTCCTTCTCTTTCATCAGTCTCACCAGTCAGGACCTGAGGTCTTGGAAAATGCTTACACCATTCTGAAGCCTTGGGGGAAAACACAGGAACTAACACTTCCTGTTCTGCATTCTCAGAACTGGTTTTCTTATTGACTATCAACATTAACAATTAGATATTTCATGATGTCTAACTGTTATAATGTCATAATGTCTCAGCTGGCTATTTTCCCACAAATGCTCCAGATGACACACATCAGCCCTGAGGGAATGTGACAGAGCGCATCCTCAGAGTTATGGAAGTCCAAGTCCAGCAAGCCTCCTGTAGACAGAGGCAGTGACATCCAGGCTCCTGGGGTGCTTCTCACAAGAGCTGTGTTCTCTCTCCACTGGGCCATTTCCCATCTTCAGTGGATCCCTTTACAAGATTGAACTGTAATTATAACAAGGAAATAGTTGCAGTAAAGAAATTTTACTTTTATTTCAAAGAACCAAAAGTCTTGAAAGTGTATTTTCAAATACTATTCTGATATGGAGCACATCCATACACGAGAAGAAATTAGAACCAGAGGGGTACAACAGAGTACATTACCATAACACTTTCTCGGGGTTTTGATTACTGTGAGACATTATTCATTGATGACTCAATTCTCAGAGTGGAACTTGTGAGTTATTCATCCAGGAATCATTTCAGACTTCCACATGGCATACCAATCTTTTTAATGAGCTATGGAAACCCCCTAATTATCAATTATGCCCCCTCAAGGTCTTGATGTTCACAACAGATAGGCAAATTTCTTCTGTGGGTAACTTCTGGAGGAAGCAATGTAAGCAAAGAACAAATTTATCTAATATTTCCCCTGAACTCCCAACAGAGCCCTTGTGGGAACCTTCTATTTCATTATGATGACAACCGGCAACTGCAGTACCTTGAGTATTTACAGCTATGTTGGAAGAGTGTCTGAAAAGAATTATCTAAAAGAGCTATAAGGAATCATACTATTTTTATTTCCTTAATATTGCATATAATACCTATACATGAATGTATATAGGCATACATATATAGTTTAAATGAAAAATAGTCCATATGGGCTGACAATGTTCCCATCTATAGCCATAGGCTATCTAATAAAATCACTGGTGCCAGGAATGAGAACATTCACTTCAAATTGTTGATCAAGGGAGTCCAAGAGACTCTCAAAACAATATAGGTTATTGCTGTTGCCTTTGGTATTTCCCAGAGGATGATAGTAAATCCCTATTGCTGAAAACATGGACTTCAGACACCAGACTCAGAGGTTCTGGGCTGGATCTGATCTGAGAACTTTCATGGTATCAAAAGGTACTGTAAATGCTTCCAAAGAAAGAAGAAAAAGACAGTAGTCTTACCCAGCTATGGTGCCTATGAACCAAAACAGTGACCACCATGTCAAGATATCCCTAAAGGTGCAATAGTGGTATTTATACCTTAGCAGTAACCAGTACCTGTCTAATTGGACTCATGGTCTAGTCAAGTGAAAGGAAATTCATCTGGTATTGGAAACCTATCCGACTACCCAGGGCTAGTAAAGTCATGGAACCTAAAGGAGAACCTTCTACTACCACATTAGTAAAGCAGCATAATTTCTATGTGCATTCTAAATACTTATTCTCATGCTCACAGATAAGTGTAGCTTCCATTGCTCATCAAGAAGCTTCTCTTGAAACAGAGGATATTATAGAAAACCACAATTTGTCAAAATGCAGAAAACAATTGATTATGGGGTACTTACTTTTAGTTGGATACATCTACAATATAACTCCTTCATGTTGACGTTGATCTGGTGCTGCTATAACTCAAATGCTAAATACTGTATCCCAAGATCTGGTTGCCCTAAGATGAGTGAATTCCCACACTCCCACATACACTAGCTTTCATTGTGTAAACCTTGCCCCTCAAGTTATCCCTGATTGGCTAATAAAGTTGCTGACATCCCCTAACTGGGCAAAGACAGGTAGGTGGAGCTTCTTCGGTTCTCAGGCTTGGGGTCTCAGGTAGAGACTGATCGTGAGGGTCGAATAAGGAGGGAAGGAAAAAGAAAATCCCAATGAGGCAGGTTGGACCATGAACACATGGCAAAGGGCAGCTTGCTCTAAGGACTGGCCTGATGGAACAGAAGCAATCTGAATGGAATAGATGCAAATATTAATGGGAATTTTAGCAGGGAAGCACACAAGACAGTAGAGTGTTGATATCTGCCCAGCTGTAGTGCTTCAAAGCTTGTTATAAATCTAAAAGGCCTGTGTCTTTTATTTGGAAAATATCTGATTACTGAATAACTACTGCCATAATAATTTCCAGCATTAATTAATATATACAGAACATTAATTTAAATCTTTTTACACCTTCACCCAAGGCTTAATGAAAAATGCAGGCGAGAAGAGACATTATCCGATTGAACTGACCAAGAAACCTGCTCTTAGATTGTGTCTTCTAGAAATGACAGGGAAAGTTCACTATGGGGCTGGAGAGACAGCTCAGTGGTTAAGAGCACTGGCTGCTCTTCCAGAGTTCTTGAGTTCAATTCCCAGCAACTACATGGTGGCTCACAGCCATCTGTAATGGAATCTGATGCCCTCTTCTGGTATGGCTGAAGACAGCTACAGTGCACTCGTAAACATAAAATAAATAATTCTTATTTAAAAAATTAAATAAATAAATAAATAAGTTCACTGTAATACTTCAAAAACATGGTAGCCTAAACAAGCTGTAAGTACACCAATAGACATGCTAACAGGGGAGGGGAGAAACAATCAAAGACATCATATGACTACGTGCTTTCCAAAGCCTCAATATAAGAACAGTCATCATGTATTTTATAAATACTTCTTCTAGTTTTGTTTGTTCATTAATTCATTTGTTTTATGACAAGGTCTCTTGTTGCCTAAGCTGGTCTGGAACCCTCAATATAGCCAAGGATGATCTTGAACTAATAAATTGTTGATCCACCTTCCTCCACCATCCAAGTGCTAGCATTACAGGCAAGAGCTACCACACCATGCCACTGGCTTCCTCTAGCTTGTCTCTTAATTTGCTTTATCACGCTGTCTTAGGAAGGGTTTCCATTGCTATGAAGGGACACCATAACCAAGGCAACTCTCATAAAGAGCAACATTTATTTGGGGCTGGCTTAGAGGTTCAGAGATTCACTCAATTGTCATCGAAGCAGGAAGCACAGTGACATCCAGTCAGGCATGGCTCTGGAGCTGTGAGTTCTACATCTTCGGCCAAAGGAAGCCAGGAGCAGACTGTTTCCAGGCAGGTAGAAGGAGGTTCTCCAAGCCCACCCCCACAGTGACATGCTTCCTCCAACAAGGCCACACCTACTCCACCAAGGCCACACCTCCTAATAGTGCCACTCCCAGGGCCAAGCACGGTCAAAACACCACACATGCTATGGGTTTATGCAGTTTAAATTATTAACATTCAAAATGGCTATATTTTCTTTTGTGTGTTCCCTGTAGCTATGTATAGAAAGTTGGATTATCTTTGAATCTATTGTTCATCAGACACTGTTGATGCCTTTTTCTCTTGTTCTGGTATTAGAGATTTGTTTGTACTAAAAGCTTTCCAAAATCAAATAAAGGATCTTAACTAGACAAAATATAGATTCTGTTTTAGTTGTTAATTCATTTATTTTATAGACATTCTTTCCCAGTTATATCATATCTATGGATCTTTTTAATTACTCCTTCAACACCATCCCTGCATCTAAAGGTATGAAAAAGCCTTTTGTCCTGGCTCATTTTCTCATAATGTATAAGTAGTTACACAGCAACAGTTTGTTACCTGATTGTTAATCTTTTCTATCTCTTTACTCCCCTACTTATCTCTTGCAGATCCATGTTATAGTTTCCAAAGTTGCATTTACACATTCCCTTGAGTAAGCATATTTCAGACAGTGGGCTTGGACTGAAAAAAAAAGGAAACAGGAAATGATTTTTCTTACCCACAGACTTTTACTAGTGGCTTTTATTAATGACTTTTACTTCATATGTGTAACATTTTTATCATATTTTGTGCTGTGCGTGTGCGTGCGTGTGTGTGTGTGTGTGTGTGTGTGTGTGTGTGTGTGTGTGTGTATACATACTGTTAACAGGACAAGTTTTAGAAGTCAGGTTCTCTTTTGTCTATCATGTGGAATCTGTGGATCAAACTCAGGAGGTCAGGCTTGGAGGCAGCAAACACTCACTGAACCATCTTGTTGGTTCCACCCACAAAGACTTTCAAATCAAGATTATAGATATGAACACATATATAACAAGTGCCCCCAATTTAGTTGCTTGAAAGAACATGAAATATGTATGGTGCCTCAGGGTTTCTACAGCTCAGGAATTCAAGATCAGCTTGACTAGACACATTCAGATTCAGGGGTCTTCATAATGTTCCACTCATTTGTTTGACTGGACTGTCCACCATCAGAAAGCTTTTCTGGAAATGAAGATTTTGCTTCCAAAAGGACAAGTCTCAAGGCTCAAAATTGATACTTGGGAGAGATTTTCTTTTCTCTATGTGAGCCTCCCCTTGAAGGCCTATGCATTCTAAAATATGGTGTCTGGCTTCTTTAATAATAAGCACTCTAAAAGAATGACAGATGCCACAAGGCCCTTTATGACCCAGTCTCAAGAATCACTCTGTCACCTCTGCCATAACCATCTGATAGAGGTAGAAGAGGTGTACTACTTGGTAGTAAACAGTAAATAGGAAGAGTACAATATACATACCAGGTAGCAAAAGTCTTTAAGAACCACCTTGAAGGATGGCTACCACTACAAGAGACAGAGATTAGGATTAAATTCAGTGGAAGGTCAAGTACTTTTTATTCTCTCAAAGTTATCAAGCCTGTTCTCTCTTATGCTCATCCTCCTTCGTGCTTCAAGACTTGTTACTCTTGGTTTACATTTGTCCCCCAAAATTTATTTGCTATAAACTTAATGCCTGCTCCAACAATGTTGAAACAATTTTTAGGCTTCTTTTCTCGTTATTTTTTATTAATTAATTTGAGAATACCATACAATGAATTTTGATCCTGCTAAACTATCACTTCTTTTCCTCAGCTCCTCCTAGATCTACCTCCATACCTCCCTAAGTGCCCTCCAACTCTATGGGTTTTTTTTAAGCCCTCCATCTACACACCTGCAAGGTATAATCATACTGCCTGCTCCACATATCACTGGACGTAGAGTCATCTACTGCTGTATGGTCAACCTACCAATGGTCACATCAATGAAGAAAACTGACTCTCCCACAAGTCATCCGCTGTCAATATTTTCTCAGCTTGGAGTAGAGTTTGTGAACCTCTTCCTACTACATGCTAAGATGCTGACTGGCTTGATCTTGTGTAAGTCTTGTGCAGGCTACCACTATTGCTGTGAGTTCTTAGGCATCACAGTCTAGTCATGTCTAGAAGATGTTGTTTCCCTCAGTGTTCTCTGACCCCTAGCTCTTAAAAATAGATATCAGACTAGACTTGAACTCAGAGATCTGCCTACCTCTGCCTCCCAAGTGCTAAGATTAAAGGAGTGAGCCACCATACCCAGCTTCAAAAATAATTTTTCATCAAATAAAATGCTGAATTCTAATAGATAGAGTTCAAGGTCATACCATGGCTTATTTTTTTTTCATTTATTTTTAAATACAACCTGGCAAAATACTTGGATAAAATTGTGTTGCAGCTTTATCTCTATTCTTTCAAAATTCACATGGTAAATCCCTAACCCATAATGCTCCAGAAGATGATTATACTTGAAAATAGAGCCTTTAATCAAATAATTATTTTTACAAAAAGCCATCAAGCAAGGGGGTAGTGGGCTTGATTATTGCTGGTATAACAGCTTTAATTACATTAATTGCTAGCACCACTGCTTCTGCAATAGCTTTGACACAAGTTAAGACAGCTACTTTTCTTAATCATCTAGCAAAAAAAAAATCTTATTGATGTGTTTAGTATACAAGAGGATTTGTATAGGCATTTGGAACAACAGATTGATTCTTTATATCCTATTCAAATTATCGGAAGGAAGTTCAGGGTTTAAAAGTTAGGAGCCATCTCAAGTGTCATGACAAATACCATTAGAGTGATGTTACTTCTAAAATTTACAATGATAGTCATTAAAATTAGAAAAAAGTTTAAAGACACCTGCAGAATATTTGGTATAATCCTAACACCTCTCTGGATGTTTTAACTTTGCATAGTGAAATTATGTATTTAAAGAAAGTTGCTCTGTTGAGCTTTGATGCTGCAGGTAATGCTGATAAAATTATCCATCGCAAGCTGGCGGTGGTGGCACACACCTTTAATCCCAGCACTTGGGAGGCAGAGGCAGGCAGAGTTCTGAGTTTGAGGCTAGCCTGGTCTACAGAGTGAGTTCCAAGACAGCCAAGGCTATACAGAAAAACCCTGTCTCTTTGAAAAACAAAAACAAACAAACAAAAAAATTATCCATGGCTTGAGGTCAGTACTTCCATTTTGGTCAAACTGCAGGAATGGCATATATAGCTTGATCAGGCTAGCACCTTTTGTCCTGGGAATACTTTTATTCCTGCCCATCATGTTAAAGCTTGCCTCTAACTACATCAACAGGTTGGCAGCCAAAATACATGGCTTGAAACTGAAAATGGACTCCCCAGAGTTGTTAATTTAACAGGCTGGCAAGCCAAGGACAGATAAGATTCTGCACAGAGCCTTACCAACCTAAGACATAAGTGCATTGCTTTAGATAATGTATATTCTATGATGGGTAAGAAAGCCATTCTTGTCAGAACAACCTAAGACATGCTCAGTCTGGTTTATACAATAAAAAAGGGAGAGATGTGGGGAGTTTTGGGGACTGCCTGACAGGAATCTGACATTGGCCAAGGACAAGGAAATGGGCTGCTTGGAAGGAATCTGATATAGGACAAGGACAAGGAAATGGACTGCAGACAGGAACCTGACATTAGGCTAGAACAAAGAAGTATTTACAGGCAGGAATCTAAAACTTAAGCTATAACAAAGAAGTAGGCTTCAGGAATGAAAATGACTTTGGGCTAGGACAGGGAAGTAGGCTCAGATATTTTGATTATTCTAATAAGCCCTTAGAAATAGTAATCATAGGAGTGATCACGGGACTCTGTTTATTGTCCTGCATGCTCTTTGATTATATGGGGAGGGGGGTTGGAAGGGAATAGGAGAAGGGGATAACATCTGAAATGTAAATAAATAAAATATTGAATTAAAAAAAAATCAGGGAATGCTTATTCAACTTGCCTGTTGACCTTATAGAAGATAAAGCATGAACACATGAACAAGCAGTCTGTTAAACCTGGCAAGGACTCACCCATCTGCCTGCCAAGGAAAGGGGCCTCAGAAAACACCTAGCCTGCTGCCACCTTGAGCTTCAGCTTTTTGTTTCCAGACTGTAGAGAATACATTTCTGTTGTTTAAAGCAACCAGCTGGAAAGCTAATATGACTGAGTGTAATTCATCACCAATCAACCAGAAATTTTCAGGACACATTTTTTTTCTAAATGCCTTGCTAATTTTTATTTTTGTTTTTAAATTAGTCTACAAAGTAATTGGTTGCACTGTTATGCCTTTTTTTTTTAGATACTTTGCTTTGGTTATCTTCTCCCCCATTCCCCAAACATATGCTTCTATACTCCCTGCAGTTAAATTTCTACTTACATGTCACATATATTATATCATCTGCCCTTCTCCTTGAAACCACCTGGTCTACTTTTGCAGTCCCTGCCTATTCATGACCTATACTCATAGACACACTCACATATACAAAAAAAAGCTAGCATACAAGATAAAATATAGTATTTTTCTTTCTGAGTCTGGGGTACCTTATTTTATAATTTTCAGATCCATCTATTTCTCTACAATTTTCATAATTTTCTTTTCCTTTATGGCTGGATAAAATTCTGCATCAGCATATATTTATTATCTGCCTCACACATTTTGTGGAATTAAGCAAGGAATTAATGAATAAATCATTGAGGCTCACTATGAGTCAAGGTCTCTGGCAGATAACCAGAGCTCAGAAATGAATGAAGACCCACCATGCTACCAGGAGCACCAAGTCTAGCAAGGATGTCAGATCCATGCTCTGAGGGCAGTGGAGATGCTCAGGGGCTCTGCAGAGGAAGGACTATGTGCTTCTGTTGGGCTGTGAAATAACAGGAAAGGGTGACATGGGGTAACAATAAATCACACACAAGGAGAAAGAGATCTCATTTTTTCATGTATTTTTATTATTTTTGAGCAGGAGTAGTTTAAATAGAAGATAAAACTCTTAATTGACCTCAGGCAGAGGAGCACAGCAAAAAAAATTAAATGAAAATGAGTTAGATATTTACTAACAATTAAATGGAATATGCTAAATGCTCAGACTGAGTAGATTGCTGGGTGGTTTATGAACCAGTAGAGTTCTTAATATTCATTTACCTGGTAGGTTCTTCATGACACCAGCCTCTTAAGCTTGACCTCTTCTAGGACTGAAAAGCCAAGAAACTTCTGAGAAACTATTCTTGGTGCTTGCTACTTTGTTTTTACATTATTGTTATTGTTGTTATTATTATTATTATTATTATTATTATTATTATTATTATTATTATTCTCCCAAACTGGAAGCTTCACATTAAATAAAGGGTAATTCTGCCTTCGATCAACTCTTCACACAACTCAGGGAGTCAATTCATGAGTTTAAGGAGAGCATATCTAAAGAAACCCTGGTGTTCTTCACAACATCATTCAGTCTCCCAAATCCTATCTGTACAGAAACACAGCAGCTCTCAGGAAACAGGAACTCAAGTCAGGCTCTGGGAACTTCCACAAAAACTGGGGCTCTGCCTCCCTCACTTCTGGCTCCTGAAGAAAACAGTGCATGCTCTCACTACAAAAGCAAAGCATTGTAGAACCAGGCTTGTTTCTGAACTTAGTGATAAACTGACTGTCAGCCTGCACTTGCCAACAGCTTAAGGCAAATTGTATTTGAAAGAAATTCTGCTGAACACGTTAATTACCAGAGATCGAAGCCCAAATTCCCATAAAGTTATCAGAAAAGAAAAGTTTCGCTAACTATCCTATACATCTTCTTTCAGAAATGATTCAATGGTATACAGTTTGTTTTGCTTAGGTGCAGAAAATCCACAAAAGTGTGGTTTGAATGTATTTATTAGTCCTGGTTTGCAGTAACCATTTTATAAAGACCTTCATTAAACATTAGTTCCTTTGTGCTTTTGAAACTGAACCTCATATACCACAGACTGGCCTCCAATTCACTATGTAGTGTGGATGACCTTGAACTCAAATCCAAGAGCTGGGAGTATGGGTGTACTATAATGTCAGTGCATGCTGTGCTGGGGATTAAACCCACAAAGGACTCAATCAAATGAGCTGCATGCCAAGCCCTGATTTCTTCTTTACATTCTGTGCTAAACAGTTATTAAAAAACAAAGATTGCCTTTGTCTTTTTAATTGACACCTCCTCTGCTATTCTCTCTATCAAGAAGTCATTCTAGGATTAAGCCCTGTCTCTCTCCTCCCAAGATGTCATTCATTCCTACCTTCAGCTAGTTCCCAAATGCAGCTGTCATCTCTATGCCAATGGCACCCTACCCCAATTCTTCCAACCACAACCAGTCCCAGATGTAAGACTAATACCATTCTTATAATGACAGATGAGTTCTAATGGTGTTATCCACTACAGTACCACTGGTTAGTTGCCATGTTATGACTATTGAGCACGTGCTTAATTTTAATTTCACCACAGTGACTGAAGGCAGCCACAGTAGACAATGCAGTTCTAAGCTTCCATTTGTAGCTATGAGCTAAGATACTTGACCCCCTCCCAGACAGCAGTCAACTCATTTCAAGTTGCTCCATTTCTGTTCCCGGAAGAAAATCCCCCCTCCCTGGCTTACTTCTATTAATTATACTATAATAATATCCATCTGATGCCAATGCTACTTTTGATGTATATTCACTCCCTTCATTCAGTTTGATTACTACAGCCATACTTCTGAACATGGAAGAAAAATTCAGTTGAGAATACAATAATATAGAATAAATGTGTAAGGAACAAATTAATATGTTTAATTTGGGACTTTAATTATCCCATTC
Source organism: Rhabdomys pumilio (assembly GCA_030674055.1). Lineage (NCBI taxonomy): Eukaryota > Metazoa > Chordata > Mammalia > Rodentia > Muridae > Rhabdomys > Rhabdomys pumilio. The sequence continues at coordinate 28,624,329 of JANHMN010000014.1, forward strand.
ATTCCTGGAAACATTAATCATTGTTTCATTTTTAATTAATGTAAAGTGAACAAGATCTTTATCAATCAGCAGGGGAATATTTCAAAAGGGAAATCTATAATAAACAGAAGAAAAAGCTGTCCAGGTTAGGCAGTAGAAACAACATGAGAATGTAATATTTAATAATTTAATATCTAAATCAGGAGAAATCACATAGGTCAGCATATATGAGAAGAGGAGAATAAAGAGCAGAAGAAGGGGGGTAGGTATAATTCTTATGATTAGTGAGATATAAAAAAAATAAACTTGCTAGAAGTTTGACAATGTGAAATTAATGTCTCAGCAGAAGCTTAAAATATATTGGACACTCCAGGCTGCTCTAGGGTAAGGACTCATGTCTTGTGGTAATTACTCCATAGTGAGAAAGTACATCTAAACAGTAATTAAAGGAGGAGGAGGGATACGTATTTTAGAATATTGTCTAGCAGAAGTATCATGCAAGCTGCACACATAGTTTTAAATGCACGTACAGAGTTATTTAAAAAGTCAAGGGCCAGAGAGATGACTAAATGGGGAAAGACACTTTGCTTCTAAGCCTGAGGACCTAAGTCTGATTCCTGGAACCTATGTAATAGGAAAGAATGGAGTCCCACAAGCTATCCTCTGAGTTCCAAACATGAATCATGGCACACACACACATTCACACATGTGCATATGCACAAATACAATTAAATGTTAAAATTTTTAAGTTAAAACAATATCAATAGTATATCTTACTTAACCTAGTGTATTTTAGAACATTTTCTATTCAACGGGTAACAGATATTTATTATTTATATTATTTACTTATGAGATATTTTACTACTTTTTTAGTGTTTGAAATTCTGGTATGTATCTTACAGAAACAGGAGCTTCAATTTGGACAACAAATTTTATTGAAAATACTTGATCCTATCTAGTTCTCATAAACTAATAATGAAAAGAAACAGATCCAGGACTTCCAAGTAAAACAATGTCAGATTTGACACCATGTCTGGATGAGTGGATGACTATACTCGTTAAATCAGAGAGACCAATACTGACTGCCATGTCACACAGCCTAGGCAGCTCACAAACACTTGCTGGGTACGAACTTTCTTCACCATCTCCTTGGCAACCACAGTTGCAGCCACTGCTTGGATTGCTACTAGTGAGCACAAATTTCGTGGTTTTGTTCATTGATGAGCTTGTTGTCTGGTTGGGTAGTTGGTTGGCTGCTGTTGGATAGCAAACTCAGAAATTCACATATGTTATTACAGATGCTCTTTCCCTGAGACTCATGCCCTGCCTTAAAAGTTGACATTCTCAGACCTGCTACACATGACACATTTTAAACATCTAATGGATGCTGGCATATACCATGTTGTACAACTCTAACCAATGATTACATCTCTTGAGAAAAAGTCATATGGAGAATTTTATCAGAAAGCTACACAGTAGACAAAAGCTATAGGCTAAAAAAAGAAAGAAAGAAAAGGAATTTTGATAAAACAATGATTAAGCATGCATCTATTAGAGAACTTTGGATATTATAAATCTAATTTTTCTTACCAATCATTTCCAGGTTGGTAGAAGTTGGAAATCATGTGGTAACAAATTTGTGATGTCCTCTGTTCCTGAACCAGTTGCCTATTAGTTAGTAGGCATGGAAAATGGGACACTTTTGTAGGACTGGCACAATCTACACAGTAGAATAATGGGAACAGATCAAATAATCCCCCCCTCCAAAAAAATGCATATGTTCAATTTCGGGCAGAAAAAGCTCTTGGTTTGGGATTGTTTTATTTAACCTACCATATTGCTACCATTATAGAAGGGTCAGAATGACTCAAAATAGTAAAGTACTATCTATCAGAAAAGAAATATTTCTGCCTTTTGAATTTACTGCTGAGTGTGTAGAACCTAGGTCCATAGATTGATACTATTCATTTGGCAAACAATTTGGTCAACACCTCTCCAGCTTCCTGTGTAGTGAACACACAACAGCTCAGGTGCCACAGAGAGCCTTGCCCCAAGATAGTCATTTATCTATATTCTCCAGCAAGTATTCTGATGTGCTCATTGATCATTTATCACCATATTAGGTTCAATGAACATAGAACTAATAAGCAGGAAAAAAAACTAAAGAAAAAAGTGAAACGTGTATACAGTGTGTATACTATACATTATTCGGTAACCACAGAAATGTGTTCTTTACATAATTTAACGGATCTGCTTGGCTGACAGAGGTTTCATTTTTCTCAAATGTTGCATGAAATATTAAAATTCAGCTTCATCAGAGGCCATGAGATTCCATCTAACTCTTGAAACTTCATAAAAATTCCATCAAGAGAAGTAAATATTCCTCTGACAGAAAAGTACGAAGAATTTGACTCTGGTGTATTTGTGTTGCCCTAATTAAGCATCTCATTTAAAATTCCTTTCCAAGTTCATATGGGAGTTTTCCTATAATTTCTATAATCCCTTGCTTAGCCTAAGTGATACTTCTTTCCCCCTATTTTGGGGCCTTTCAGACCAAGCTAATCACCGGAACACTTCCAAAAATGTAGAAGAATTAGAAAAAGGAGCTGATTGCTTAATTCTTGCCTCTGACTCCGTGCTTGTGTTAATTAGCTAGAGCCAGAGTCCTCAGCATGCTCTTGAGAACTCTATGAGCTACTGATTAGAAATGACAAGGCCATCTGGCCTCCCACAGCAAGTTGGAGAAAGTCTCTCTTGGCATAAAAATCAGGGATGCCTGTAATTTAGAATGAGTCGAGAGCTGCTACCATGTTTGAAAGAGACAGTGTCTGACTTCCAGATGAGGCCCACTCCAAAGACTGCAACAGACGTAGGTTCACCAGAGCCCTGATTTGAAAACAGCCCTGCTCCTGTGATTTGGCGCCATGTTCCCTGCTCTCCCTCTAATGGTCCCGCTCTTCATTTTTCTTCTTCTAGAAACTACTGTATCTAAACTGACTGAGAGAAATTTGAAGCTTGCACGCTATTTTTGGTTAAGGTTTAAATAGTTATTCACCAGGAGGAAGCTAAAATGGAGATTCCAAGCATGGATTGTAAAACATCAGAGAGATAGAAGCAACCAAGGCAAGCTGTTTGGCTCTGCCCTATTGCTTCCTTACCAAGCAGTTTGGCCCAGGAGCTGACACATAAATGAACAGAAAGATGGCAATGTGCCTGGGGGAAGAGATTGGCCGGGCTTACTGGGGTGTTGATATAATTCATGACACATCCCTAAAATGAGATGAGCACTCATTAGCTTTCTTAAAACACTCTTGTCTTTCCTAAACCAATAATTTCTGGCCAAAGTGTTCGAGGTAGTTTTAGAAAAAATATTATAGTTATTATATTTAATATAATTATATTAAATAGTATAGTTATTATATTAAATAATATACTTAATTATTTATACTTACATATTATTTATACTTAACATATTATTTATTAATAACATTACTTGAGGGAATGGCAACCAAATTGAGACCCATTCCATGGACAAGAACCAATCCCTGACACTATTAATGATACTCTGTTATGTTTGCAGACAGGAATGTAGCATAACTGTCCTCCAAAAGGCTCTACCACCCAGCAGCCAACAGAAAGAGATTCAGAGACTCACATCCAAACATTAGATAGAACACAAAGAGTTTTATAGAAAAATTGGGAGATGGATTGAGGGACCCAAAGAAGACAAGGACTCTACAAGACAACCAAGAGTCAACTAACCTGGACCCTTGGGAACTCCCAGAGACTGAATCACCAACCAAAGAGCAAGCACAGGCTGGGCCTAGGCCACCCTGTATATATGTAACAGATGGCCAGATTGGTTTTCATGTAGGTCCCCCAGAAATTGAAGCAGGATCATCCCTGAGCCTGTTTTCTGCCTCTCTGTGGATCCTATACCCCTAAATAGACTGTCTTGTCTGGCCTCAGAGAGAATGAGTTTAGTCCTGCAGCTACTTAATGTTGGAGGGGGGCACTGTAGGGTGATGACACCCAGAGGGGGCTTTCCCTTCTCAAAAGAAAAGGGAAAGGTGAAATGGGAGAGGATTTGCGTGAGGGGGTACTGAGAGTAGAGGAAGGGCTGATATTGGGTTGTTCAGTGAACAAATAAATAATTTTATTTTTTAAAAAAAGATATGTGATCACCGCAATGGTACCTAAGGATCTCTAGGTCTAGAGAAAATTGCTTATAAAGCCCATGTCTTACCTGAGGCCAGATTAGACCAAAGACTAGTAATAATAATAATAATAATAATAATAATAATAATAATAATAATAATTAGAAAAACTTTCTGATAATGAAACTTCTCAGCTCTCATCCAAGAGGCCTTCAAGGCAGGAAGACAAAGTGCTGACGTGATTGAATAGGTGTGCATTATACCAAAATTCTGATGTGCATGGCTTTGGATACACAGCAGAGAAGCTGTAATTTGCATCACCCATCTCCATGCATCTCAGGGAAATGCCATTCATGCAAATTCCCTGAGCCTGCCAAGTCTTCCAGTCCATAACTGTGTGGGCTTTATGCTGTACAGTTTACCTCTTTGAATCACCCAAGTATCTTTAAGCCAGTGAGTGTCTCTATACTGAGTTATTTTGATTTTATACATTAGGGGTTAATATTCCTTTGTAGTGACACAGTGTATCCTGGTATGAGAACAGTGTAAATATCCACAAATTCTTCTTACTGTAAGTTCTTAACAAACCAAATGGCCCTTGATGATCCAGCATAGATACAATATGACACAAATAAGCAGAAGCAGATAGGCAAGCACTGGGGTTCATCACTGTGAGGAAAAGAACTTTGTACCTCATGTTATCAACTGCATCCCACCAAGCTGAAAGTCTCCCAAGGAATCAAGATTAAAATTTACATTCACAGCCAAATTTGTAGCACTCTGTGATTTAAAAGTTTAAAAAAAAAAAAAGTTGCAGGTTTAGCTGCCGTGTGTCTGACAAGGTTCAGTGTGAACCCAGATGTTTCCAATGCTTTATGTGTCATCTGTGATTTCTTGGACTCCAGGTTGGCAAGCTTCTATCTGTGTAGAAACTTCTCCACAGGTATGAGTATCCACTCTAAATATTAAATCTCTTCTCTGGGTCTTACTGTTCGAAATAAGAAAATTAAAGTTCATTATATTATTTTTTAAGGGATCCAAAGCTTTGAACAAAATATTTATCCTAAATATAATGACAGGGGGTGGAGGAAGAGAGAGAGGAAGAAAGGGAAAGAGAGAGGAAGAGAGAGAGAGAAATAGAGAGAGAGAGAGAGTCTTGACTGTTCTTTGGAATGGAAAACCAATTCTTCAAACTTTCTTAAGTGTTGTTTAATAAACTATTCCAAGACACTGAATGACTCCCTAGTAGCCAGGGAGAATTACACAATCATGCAAATAGCAGTGCTTGTTGCTGGGTTTCTGACCAGGGACAAGGCTCTGAGGTGCATATTTTACACAACAAAGCAGACCTGGCTTCCAGGTTCTCCCAGCATCCCTCAGTCCCTACCTGGCATACTGGGCCCCCAACTCTAAACTTTCCAGCCCAGAGGCTCTTCCCTATACAATCCAGAAGCTTTGTTCTCCCCTTGCTCTCTTCTTCTCTCTCTCTCTCTCTCTCTCTCTCTCTCTCTCTCTCTCTCTCTCTCTCTGTCTGCCTGTCTCTCTTTCCCTCTTTCTGCATTCATGTGTTCTTTCTCTCTTCTCTCTTCCACCTCCCTTCTCTCCCCTCCCACATTGGCAATAAATCTGCCTATATATATTTTAATCTGGCTTGAATTGCCTCATTTCACCGGTAGAAAAATAACTTATCACTTTAATTTTCATTTATAACTTAACAATCACATCCACTGTGTCATCCTGCTAGCACTTTATAATTGTGACACTGAAAGTTGAAGTCAGCTCTACAAATATGTCACTGCCATTTGGTCTCACCAGCCAGCCTACAGGCCATTTACTCTCCCTACTTATCTCTAAAAGAAAACCACACAAAACCGCTTTAGGAAGTGTGAATTTATTGGAAGCCTCCTCTGCGCCAGTTCAAGCATCTCCACGGCATTCAGGGCATAACTGGTATAGGTGGGTGATTTTAGCTTTCTTTTCATTCAGTAATCAACTGTTAGTGGGGTTGGGCCCTAAAAATAAAGGATTATGGTGTAGGTAGAAAGATAATAACATTACTAAATTCTTCCACAAAGCCTTACTCTTCTAAGGTATTTTATTTATTCTTTGACAAGTTCATACAATGTATGTTGGACATATCCACCTACAACTCCCCCCTCACTCCCCAGAAAAACCTCTAACACATGCCCTCGCCCACCTTTGTGTCCTCTTTCTTTCTTAACAACTCACTGAGTCTAATTAGTGCTGCCTGCATACGCATGTGTAACTTATATGTGGTCACTCCCCTCAAGAAATATGACCTCATAGCCCAGCCACCACCTTACCAACAGTGCTTCACCTAGGGGTACAGCCTCCCAAGATCCCAGGCCCATGGGAGGCTGATTCATAGGATAATCAAAAGGGAACCTGAAGTAAATGACTAGATTGATATGTAAAATTTTAAAAAAATGGGCTTTTGGTTTGCAAGAGATGAACTAGCAGAAAGACATGGCAGCTCTTCTCTTTAGAACTTTTGTTGTTGTTGTTGTTGTTGTTGTTGTTGTTCCTAGCAATGGCTGAACTGTCTGAAGATCTCTGGAGAGTGGAAAAACAGCTCTTCAAGAATTTTTTTTTACTAGGATTCCTGACCTTGGTCGGAAATCCCAAGAATTACCTAGAGAGTGAACACAGCTCTTTTAGAATGTTTTCTGGCTTTCCAATTTTGATGGGAAAATCCAAAAATTACTTTTAGAAACTTTCTAACAGGATTTCTGACTTGCTCAAAAGATCCAAGAATTTTTTATAGCAGCTTTTCTGACTTTGGTCAGAAAACCTATAACCTATCCAGAGAGCTTTTAGAGTGTTGACTAGCAGAGAGAGCTGTCTCAACCAGAGAATATTTTAGAAAAGAAAGAAAAACTGTCTAGAGCCGAGCAGAACACACACACAGAGAGAGAGAGAGAGAGAGAGAGAGAGAGAGAGAGAGAGAGAGAGAGAGAGATGAAAAGCTGTCTCAAACAGACTACAAAGCCAAGAACTATCTACAGATAGCTGAGTAGGGAGCCATCTCCAACAGAACATAGGCTGCGATTTGACTTGTAGTTATTTGTTTCTGCCACTTCCAGACACCCCTTCTCTCAGGAACCCCTCTGCAAGGCAAGGCGGGTCCTTGACACTGCACTAATCTACAATTATAAAGATAAGTATTTAGAATACAATTTGGAAACATGTCTGCTTAGTAAAACAACACACACACATATATATGTATATACGCATACACACACACACATACACACACTCCAGACTATGGACTTTTAAGCCACCTTTACATTACTAAGCATGAATTCCTTCCTATAAAGCAGGTCTTAAATACAATCACTGAACAGTTGACTAGCATAACAATCATATCACCATGTTTTTTTATTGGATATTTTATTTACATTTCAGATGTTATCTCCTTACCCCATATGCCCCCACCCTGGAACCCCCTATTCCATCCTCTCTCCTCCTGCTTCTATGAGAATGTGCCCCCACCTACACAGCCCCCCACTCCCACCTCGCCACCCTCGAATTCCCCCATACTTGGTGTCTAGCCTTCATGGGATCAAGGATCTCCTCTCCTACCTATGCCCAACAAGGCCATCCTCCCTTACATATACAGCTGGAGCCATGGGTCCATCCCTATGTGCTCCCAGGTTGGTGGTTTAGACCCTGGGGAGCTCTGGTTGGTTGGTATCATTGCTCTCCTCATGGGACCACAAACCCTTTCAGCTCCTTCAGTCTTTTCTCTAATTCCTCCATTGGGAACCCCTTTATCAGTTCAATGGTTAGCTGTGAGCATCTGCCTCTGAATATGTCAGACTCTAGCAGACCTCTAAGGAGACAGCTATATCAGGCTCCTGTTAGCATGTACTTCCTGACATCCACATCAGTGTCTACCTTTTGGATATAGCATTACCTAAGGACCCAGCTATACCACTCCTGGGCATAACAGAAAATACTCCAACATATAACAAGGACATATGCTCCATTATGTTCATAGCAGCCTTATTTATAATAACCAGAAGCTAGAAAGAACCCAGATGTCCCTCAACAAAGGAATGGATACAAAACAATGTGGTACATTTACACAATGGAGTATTACTCAGCTATTAAAAATAATGAATTCGAGAAATTCTTAGGTAAATAGATGGAACTAGAAAATATCACCCTGAGTGAGGTAACCCAATCACAAAAGAACACACATGGTATTCACTCACTGATAATTAGATATTAGCCCAGAAGCTTGAAATACACAAGATTCAACTGACAGACCACAAGAAGCTCATGAAGAAGGAAAACCAAGTGTGGGTGCTTTGGTCCTTGTTAGAAGGAGTAACAAAATACTCAAGGGAGTAAATATGGAGACAAAGTGTGGGACAGAAATGGAAGGAGGGGCCGTCTGGAGACCATTGCACCTGGGTATCCATCCCTTGTGCAGTCACCAAAGGTAGACGCTGATGTGGATGTCATACCACCATTTTACCATTAGATGCATCTTGCCTATGGTGGTAGGTCCCCTGTTGGCTAAGTCTGTTAACAGCTTTTCTCCTCCAGTGGCCTAAATAGCATCTTCTGGCACTATGAAAGTTAGGAAACAGGGAGATGTTTCCAGATCAATCCCAATTTGATTTCTCTATCTCCTGCAACCAGCGTGTCTAATTTTTGAACAATGGGGCTTTAGCATCTTATTATGGTGTGAAACCTCTAGCAATAGCAGTAATCTGTGTTATTCTTGGGACTTTGAAGCCTCCATGACCAACCTTAAGATGGTTGACACACCAGGCACTGAGAATTTCATGTAATAACCAACGTCTTCTGGGGAAAGCATTGTCCACTCATGTATCTATATCTAAAATTTTTATATTTGTAATTAGCTTAAAATATAGTGGGTTTTCACGCTTTTTTCATACATCTTTAGTTTTGTTAACCCACCTACCCTGCCCTCCTCCCTGTAAAGCTTTACACTTTTGCTTAATAATCTTAATTATGACAATAGCAAGTAAAAATAATTGATTAATACATAATTTTATTATTAAGAAAACTCTGATTCTGAATCATTAAAAAAAAATCTGCCCAAAAAGATACAGCTGATACCACCTGAATTTGACAGACCTGTCTCACTCTTGAGCAAGGTTGAGCTTTACCTGTTTACAAGCCACCTACAAATTAATAGTATAACATAGATGTTCCAGAAGTTAAACTTTACCCCTTTGACAGGATAATTGAACAATCAACTTAAAATGGAAGTATGTATTTTGCTCATGGTTTCAGAGGTTTTTATGTGTGTATTTCTCTGCTGCTTTCAGGTCCATTGAAATGCAGAAACATAGTGGACAGAAAGAGAAGGAAGTAGTGGGCTGCACTGGGAGTAAAGACAAGATGCCCTCTTCAATGGCACAACAAGCTTGCTTCTTTTAGCAAGGTTCTTCCTCCTAATACCCTACACAAATTAATACATTGATAAGGATTAATCCATTGACAAAGCTACCATCCTCATGATTTAATCATCTCTATGGCACCAATCAGGTGTCAAGCCTTCTGCAAACAAGTCTTTAGGGGATAGAAGAAATACTTCATGGCCAAACCTCAAGTAATGAGAACTAAATGATATAATTTGAGGTTTCATTGATCAAGAATAGGGTTATCAGATCAAGAAAGAATAATGTTCATATCATGGAAGCTGATACTCATTTCATCCTTGGAGTTCAGCAGAACATATCTAGAACATACACCTAGTTTTAGGAGTCAGTCTTTGAAGGATTTTGACAAACTCACAGAGAGAAATGCACAACAAAGAAGTATGCATTCTGGGAACTGTCACATGGATAAACTAGTTATTGTTTGACCTAGGAGTTTATCCTGGGGGTGGGAGGATGGGAATTAAAAGAGATGACACAAGAGCTATTTTCAAATACTTGAACATTACCATAATTTTAAAAAAAGGGGGAGGGGGGCTAGAGAGATGTCTCAGTGGTTAGAGCACTGAGTTCCAGAGGTCCTGAGTTCAATTCCCAGCAACCACATGGTGACTCACAACCATCTGTAATGGGATCTGGTGTCCTCCTCTGGTGCATCTGAAGACAGCTACAGTGTATTCATATACATAAATTTAAAAGAATAATTTTTAAAATGTTCTGTTAAAAATAGAAAGAAAGAAAGAAAGAAAGAAAGAAAGAAAGAAAGAAAGAAAGAAAGGAAGGAAGGAAGAAAGACCAACAGCTTGTTTCTTACAGCTGCAGAAGACCAACCAGGAAACCAGAATGACCCTCCTCACAACCCCATAAAGTGATTTAGATATAAATTGTTGAAGAATTCATGCTAGTGTAATAGCGTGAGAAATATGCTAACTGTAAACCTGGAACCAATGGGTGCATATTAGAAACACCTTGGAGAAGCAGCATCAGAAACTGATGGGGAATGATCACAAGTTTCTGAGGATCCCAATGTGTGAGTCCAGGACTATCTCATCAGAGGGAGGATGACTCACGGCCCATTGTAGCCTGTCTGCAGCTACTTGTCCTCTGACAAAACAGCAATAATCCAGTTGCTTCTATGGCAGAAGCAGTGAGCTATGACAGAGCCATTATGCTACCCACACTGGCAGCTGGACCCAGAGTTTTCATAAAACTGACAGCCATGAAATTCCTGTCTCTGCCTCTGCCTCTGTCCTTCACTATTCCCCTTGCCTGGGATGTGCTTGTGCTCATAGCTCTTCTTCCTGCAGGTCTCTACTTAAATGATGTCTCTTCACAGAGATCTTCACTAACCCATACCCATTATATACTCTCCCCTCATTTGCATATTTTATTTTGTAGCACAAATAATTGACTGTCTGCCAGTAAGATTCAAATATTTTCCTGCTTCCTCCACTTGAATGCTAATTACATGAGGCAGCAACATTGTTTTGCTCATTAATCTATTCCCCTGAGCCTGCCACAGTATAGACCCTCAAGAAATGGTTATAAAGCATATGGATTTTTTTTCCCAATGAGGGATTACATCACTTCATGGTAAATAATGTCCATGTCAATCCTGTCTCTTGAAGTAAAACTTACAGGAATAGGTCTTCATTGTGGTTAAGAATTCATATATTAAAGTAGCAACTCAACCTTGAAAGTGAGAGCATCCACTGTTTCTAGTTTTAGATTAACCACAAATCTCACGCTTAGTTTTTCTGTGTTATCCCAAGAGACTGGTATTAACCTCTTGAATTTTCAATCAAATCAACACAGAAATTATTTTTGTTAAATTACAATGCCTTGTAGCAAACAAAAGTTCTCCATATTGCCATTTTCCAGGTATATGGAATTATTAAAATTTGAGTATTCAAGTGGAATTTTCTTCTTGAAAACTCATAGTTTAATGGACCCCTTAAATCTGAGGACTGCAAGATTAGCTGAAAATGTCATTAACCTACTGAAAATCAGATAAATAAGATGTTCTATTTATTTGCATACAAATTGAGACGAGTGAGTAGCTCCTATGCTCTGCAAATCTTTTCTTTCTTAAAGGCTTGTCAGCATAGAAGAGAAAGATTTCGGAAGCAAAGATGGTGGCAGCTTACTACACAGTCTACACAGTGAGTAAGGCTACCCTCAGGTACATGCACAGTGCTGTCTTGTTTCAAAAGACAAAAATAAAAGAAGGAGGGAGAGAGGAAGGGAGGGAGGGAGGGAGGGAGGGAGGGAGGGAGGGAGGGAGGGAAGGAAGATCTTACCACTGAAAGCTTACAGTCCATAAAGTTGGGAGTGTCAATGAGACTAAGGACAGAGGGTACTGACCAAGCACATCAATCACATTAAACAATGAATTTTCACTAATCTGTGCAACAATTACTCCTGGATCACCTGCTATGACCCAAGTCATATAATGGCATGAAGAAATTAGTGCCAATGTGTTCATGTTTCCTATCTTCTTAGGTCTTGCTTTTAATGACCTGAACAGTGAAGCAATGAATAAACAAAATAACTATAGACATAGCCTAAAGAAAACCAAGATCTGCCATAGAGAGCTACATTGCATACTAAGTACTGTAGGCAGGCAGAGTCTCAGAAGAATGGATGTTTGGGCCTCACTCTCCTCATACCCTCCAGTCTCACAGGAACATCTGGAGTTGGCTCAACTAGACGCCAGAGGGCAAGGGACCACCTGAGCACTGGGTGGGCAGGGCTAGCACTATGTCATAAAAAGACACCAGAATGTAGTGTCTTTCTCCAGAGAATCCAGGGTCCCCTAACTCTTTTCTGGTTGCTGTTTGCATCCATACTGTAGTCATTGCACAGTTGATTTCATCTTCTTTCTCTCCTTTTTCCTCAGGAGTACGTCTTAGGCCATAATGTAGACTCCATAATAACAAAAACAGCCACAGTCATCACTTAAACATCATTACCAGGTTCATGACTCTAAGCATCTGTAATTTTCCTCATAATGTTTTATGTTCTTGTTTTTTCAATAGCTATTGCATCCTGTACAATACCAGGAATCCAAGCCATAGTGCATGCTAGGCAAGTGCTCACCACTGAGCTGTAGCCCAGCTTCTAAAGAAGGCTAGAAATTCAGCTTCACTCCAACTTTCTGAATATGCAAAATAAAATATTATTCACAACTTTCATGCCACTTATAAGCAGGATAACTTATTTGCATGAAAATGAGCCTCTCCAAATTTGATTGGCATGTTAGGGTGAACCCAATCTTATTTTTAAAGATCAGTTTTGAGAAGGCAACCCATAAAGGCAGGTGCTTTTAAATACCCCTATTTATATGCATACAAAAGACCTCCATATTTAAATGATCAAAAATTGAATTCAAAGGTAAAACTCCCCCTTAGAATCCATAATGTTCACACCTATCATATATTGAACAATCATTACATCAGAAATTATGACAACTACTTTACAACATTATTTAATTCTCACAGGCTAAGAAAAGGACTTCTATCACTAGTCCTGTGTTCTGATTAACATAAAGTGAGGCAGAGGAAGGTCAAACTGATATAATATAACGAGACCTAGACTTTGTGTATTTATAACTGAGCCCAGAGACTACGAGGCCAGCAAAGTACCTGAGCATAGTTGGACCAAATCCCAGCACATACCTTTGCCGTCTTTTTCCTTCCAGACATTTTCAAGGATGTAGTACTCTGGGTATTGTTACTATCTATTACATAATAATATCGTAAAATATATAGTAAGAAACTTCTCCAAAGGAAGTATGCAAAGAAAATTAAGTTATAGGACGATTAAGACTCCTATGATCCCATGTATGCCAAAACAAGGGCAGAGATTTAAAAGATAAATAGGTCTATAGTTACACAGTCATTACACAATGTATAGATACCTATGTAACTATGTATTTAGAATCATAGATAATTTCTAAATATATGAACCAAAAATATCAGCAGTTGCCTTGTAACTGTTCAAATGGTACAAAGAATTGTTTGTTTCCCACTAAGCCCTTCTACCCATTTGACTGTCCCACAGACTGAAATGATGCCACATTAGTTATGCTAATATCTCACAAGGGAGCAAAGGCTAAGGAGGTGATCCAACAGTTTCAATGCAAGCTATTGCTGGCAATCTCCAATATACCTGGTCGGAATTTCTTCCAAGGCTGTTAGTTTTAAATAGATTTTCCCATGACCTTGGGCTAGGACAGGGATGTAGGCTCAGATACTTTGGTCATCCTGATAAGCCCTTAGAAACAGTGATCACGGGAGTTTCCTGTAATTGAGTTTAATGCCTTGCTTTTTCTTTGACTATTTGTGTTTATTGTCTTGCTTGTTCCTCGGCTATTTGCATCTATTGTATTGCTAGACCCTCAACCTAGAACTGACCTTCATACATGCATGTAATCAAAACGGTACAAAAGCATAAATGAAGAGGGGTGATGGGATAGGGGGTTCTAGGGAGGGGAAATGGAAAAGGGGGATGACATCTGTACTGTAAATAAATAAAATATCCAATAAAAAACAGATTTTCCCCTTTATCCTACTGTCCATGTATGTTATTACTATTAGAAAAAGAAGCAACAATATATCTTCCTTGGTTATGCTAATTCCAGCAGACGATCTTCATACTTGGAAACAAACAATTTTAGCATCATTCCAGGAATCAGTTAATACAGAAACAAAAACAGTATGCCGGAAAGATTCAGCTGCGGATTTTGGCTGCTACCTTTCTAATAAACCAATTCCTAGCAGGGAGTCTTATGGAAGATCTTAGCTGTCAAAAGCAAAGCATGCGGATTTAATTGTTCACAAATGCATCGTGCCATAACTGCTGATACCAAGCTCCAGAATCTGAACAGGGTCTATAGATGGTAAAGCCCAACTCAAAGTGATTTGTCATGGCAACAGCTTTGTTCTACAGCAAAAGCCTGTGCATGTTGAGGCCACATAAAGCATTACTAAGGACCAGTTGAATGAATTGAGGAGCACTCATAGACTGAAACCTAAAAAAGCCACTGAACTCACATAAAATATGACAGAAATCAATATTGCACATTATTACAACGTTTGGGGTTATCTCTTCTCACAGTCATTCATCATCAATGCTGTACACAGATACTCCCTAACTTAAGATGCCATCATAGCCCAGTCAACTCAACATAAGCTAAAAATAGCAACAGTCCGTATGCACTTAATGCATGTGGCCTACTGGACCTCTCAATCTGGCAACACAGAACTCAATGCACTTCTGCCCTTGTGATTGTGACTGATGAGGAATAGCACCCGTGGGCCCTCTCAAGCATCAAAAGAGAGACTCATCACACACTGGTAGCCCAGGAAAAGATCAAAATTCAGAATTCTAAGTACGATTCCTACCGTATTACTTTTATCTCATCATAACCTTGAAAGGGTGTGTGCCAAATCATTAGAAGCCACAGAGCATCAGTTCTCTTGAAGGAATATTCTCTCATGATGCCCCTGCCATCATTCCTCTAGTAGGATGGGTACCCTGCCCTTGCTACCATTCCAAGAGCAAAATCCTCCACCCACACTAAAAAATGCACAGCATTCAGTTCAGCTCCTAAGCAGCTTCCGTTGTCTTAATTAAAGAACAAGAATGCTTCTGCCTCGCTCCCACTAGCTCATGCTTAGCTTACTGCACAGCTACTAATGCGGAAGGAAACAATCCTTTCCTGAGTGAATGTGCTGTGTGGCACGGTGATTAGAAACGCGGTGCTTTGAGGATTAGACGAATGTGGGTTTGAATGCAAATTTCGCAACTGAGAGGCAGCATGACTCTGAGCAATGGAGTCATTTTGAAACTGCTGCTCTCTCTTTAAGAACTGCTATGGAACTTTCTGTCCTGGAGACTTTTATGTCAACTTGACACAAGCTGGAGTCATCTGAGAGAAGGAAGCCTGAGGGGTTTGTTTGTTTGTTTGTTTGTTTGTTTGTTTGTTTTTTAATGCCTCCCTGGACAAGAAGGAAGGCACAAGCGAGTCTCCTTGGAAAGGAAAGGGGAAAGGGATGGTCATGGAAAGCAGATGAAGGGAGGAAATTGGGTGGGAGATGAGATCGGGAGGGGAATGGGGAGATTCAGGGTTGGATGTGGGGACAGGTAGGTGGGATGGCCAGATGGCCATGAGAATGAATGGAAATCTGCAACTGTGGAAGGGGGTGCAGGGCAGGGGATAGGAGGCATCTCCAAAAAGAGACAGAGACCTGAGATGGGGAGGTGCCCAAGAATCAATGGGGGTGACTTTAGCTGTGACTCACAGCACTGAGGATATGGAGCCCGGAGAGGCTGCCTCCTGTGACCAGGCAGGAACCCCAGTGTAGCAATAGGGACACCAACCCACCCATAAAATTTTTGAACCAAAACTTATCGTGTCTAACAAGAAAAGTACGGACTGGGATGGAGCAGAGACTGAGGGAACAGCCAACCAATAACCGGCCGAACTTGAGATTCACCCCTGACACTATTAATGATACTCTGCTATGCTTGCAGACAGGCGTCTAGCATGGCTGTCCTATGACAAGTTCCACTCACCAACACATTCACACAGATGCAGACCGGGAATTCACACAGCCAAACAGGGGATGTAGCTTGGGGACTCTTATGGAAGAATAGGAGGAGGAATTATGGTCCCCGAAAGGGGACAGGAACTCCATAGGAAGACCAACAGAGTCAACTAACCTGGACCCTTGAGGCTCTCAGAGACTGAACCATCAACCAAAGAACATACACTGGAACTAGATATGTGGGCTGGGACTAGGCCTTCTTACATATATGTAGCAGATATGCATCTTGCTCTTCATGTGGGTCCTGAACAACTGGAGTAGGGGTTGTCCCAAAAAACTGTTACTTTTGTATGTGAGATATGTTCTTCTAGCTGGGTGGCCTTGTCTGGCCCCAGTAGGAAAGGAACCGCCTAGACTCACAGAGACTTGAAGTTCGAGAGGGAATACCCAGAAGGCCCCCACCTGCTCAGAAGAGAAGGGGTAGATTGTGGGAGGGGGGACCAAGAAAGGAGCAGTGAGCAGGATGTAAAGTGAATAAACAAAAAGTCAATTAAATTTTTTAAATAGAAAATTACTCCATAATATTAGGCTGTAGGCAAACTTATAAAGCATTTTCTTAATTAATGATTGATATGGGAGGCCTAGCCCATTGTAGGTGGGGCTACCTTTGGGTTGGTGTTGTGCATTATGTAAGAAAACAAGGATAGCAAGGCATAGGAGCAAGGCATCGAGCAGCACCCTCCATGGCTTCTTCTTCTTCAGTTCCAGCCTCCAGGTTCCTCCCCTGACTTCCCTCAGGGATGGAGTGTGACTTGAGAGTTGTAAGATGAAGCAAACCCTTTCCTACCCAGCTTGCTTTGTTCCTGGTGTTTTACCACAGCAATAGAAACCCTAAATAAAACACTTTCAAATGATTTAAAGTGTCGAATACGATAATGTTTGATAAGAAGAAAGGAAGAAAGAAAGAAAGAAAGAAAGAAAGAAAGAAAGAAAGAAAGAAAGAAAGGAAGAAAGAGAGAAATACTACAGGACCAGCAAATACTAGGCAATAGTTTTTAATTCTAGAATTTCCAACAGTTCTTGATAAAATTATTTTCTCAGCATACCTCCAAGAACGAAAAAAACATAAATCATTACCCAATAAAAATTTTTTGATAAAAATAAATGACAATCTGGGTATGTTTTTGTTATGTGTAAAGGTCTGGGTTCAACAACAAAGAAAAAAAAATCTCAAGATTTGGCTAAAAGTATAAAGTTTTCAATTAAAGTAACATCAAATAAGTATGCAATTGCATCTGAGAAAATTTAATCCATTTTCAATTTTGAGTGCTTGCAGAGATCGGTAACCGAATAACTAAAATCCACAGATCACAGGAACAAAATGAAAATAACATGGCCATCTTCTGAAGCTCTGTCTGGGAAGTTTGTAAACGTTAATTCTGCCATTCCATCTTCAGCTAAAGTCCCCTAAGAAGAGAGGAGGATTAGAGGAAGGATGTGCCATGCCAGAGTTCATAGTGAGTAATACAAAGGAATTCAGTGGACCAAACCTAACTGTGAAGAAACCCTCTCATGTAGAAGACTGCAAGAAGGCAGCCCTAAAACAGCCCGAGTTACACAGAGTGGAAGCCATGTATTTTGCTCAATGAGCCAGCTTTGCTCAATATCTGGCATCAGGAATAGAAGCCTGTTCAACCCTGGGAAACAGTGCAGACAGTACTCCACCATTCACCCCTGCTCTGTATGTATCCCCAGTGACGTCCTCCAGAAAATTACATTCTGATAGATATCTTTTTGTCTGCTACCACTTAAAATGGTAATTTTTACACAAAATCCAAATCTCTGATTGATCTAAAATTTTAAGGTATTGGACGTAACTAAGATAAGGGCATCTACTCTTAAGAGATATGTATGTGCTCCAATTACCACAACCCCTCATATACCCCCTATTCTGGCTCCTAGCCCATCCCTGTCACACAGATTGGCTGATGGCCATATGAGTGTCAACACTTACTGAAAGGTCACTAAGAACATGAAGCTAGGTTAACAACAAGGGTCAGTAGCAAACAGGATGTCTATAAAAAACAAATCAAAATAGCAGAGAACCAGACAGAAGAAATCCCAGGCCACTTGTTTTGTTAGTTATTAATAGAAGACTTGATGTTTATTCTTTGTGAATCTCATACATGTATGCAAAGTATTTTGATCACATATGCACCCTCTCCAAATCCTCCTGAACCTATTCCCTCATCTTCCTCCTAACTTCATGCTCTTTAAAAAATAATAATAATGCAGCAAGACTAATTAGTGCTGTGTATGCACAAGTATTATGCCATTTACTAAAGCATAAACCATTTATCACCAGAGGCCACATCCTGCAGAAAACTGGCTCTTCTATCCCCAGAAGCCATCAACTGCCAACTATTTTTAGCTAAGGGTGTGGCTTTGTGAGAACCTCCCCCATTCTTGTTGGAGTGTTGACCAGCTTGGTCTTGTATTGGTCTTGTGCAATAGCTCAGCCAAGTCCTATCCAGAAGACACTGAGTCCTCCCTTACTGTTACCTCTCTCCCCCAGGCTTGTTATTAAAATATATGGCTTTTCTTCCTGGAATCATTTTTGTGTTAATCATCTTATCTGATTTTTCTAAACTTCAGGAACCTCAAATAAATCATACTAGTGCCTTATGCTTCAGAACATACTCCATGTTGAGTCTTCTATGAAGTAGAATGAGGGTTCTGGCGCTGACCCTGTAGTCGACATAGAATCGTTGTACTCTAGGTAATGCTCTCAAGAGAGTCCCCTGATTCATTGACCTGCTGATGACTTCACATTACCCTCTTCGCACAGAAAATTCAAAATGCACACATTTGCATACCGCAACCAGCTGGAAATGCTTTGTTAGCAAGAGAAAGAAACATGAAAGGAATAAAACCATTACTCTTGGGATTAATGGGAGACTTGGCCGTGGCTTCTGATTTCCAAAAAGCTAATGAAACATCTGGAAAGCTCAGCTGAGGTTTGGAATGACACAAAGATCATTCACTCTTCATCTTTGCCTAAAAGTAAGTGATTACTGATCTGATTGTACCCACAAAACCTCCGTATCCAAATGAATTTCAAAGAAAGCTCCCTAGAGAGACCAGAGCCCATTAGGTCTTGTCCTCTTGGCATTATAAGCAGGATGTCGAGATGAGACAGCACAACTCCTATCAGAACCCCTTAGTAAAGTAGCTTACAACCTCAAACTACAAGTGACAAAGCAGAGGCCACAGCAAGAAGGCCTGAATAGAAACCAAAAGTTTTTTGAAATAAGCAAAATTTCTCTCCATTTCTCTTCTTCAGGACACAGTTCAACAAAGGGGTCAGTGTTGCTAAATAATACAGTAAGTGTGTGGCCTTGGGGCTGGTCCACAGATAGCCACTGTTGAAAGGAACGCCCAACGAGAAGCCGTGATGTTGTAGGATATGATCCATCACAAGTATTAGGGCCTGTGACAGGGTTCACCAGATGTTCACACCCAAAATGTAAAAGGGAGTGTCTGTCTTTGAGATTATGAACTAAGAAATAACACTGGGCACTGGAAGACATTTGAGAGCTCAGAGGCTAATGGAAGGTCACTACAATAGTAAATGAGATTGGCAAGCAAGTGTCAGCAGCAACCATCATGTCTGTTAAACCACAAGAGCAGAGAACAGAATTGCATGGAGGAGCCTCCGGCTGTTTGTTAAGTGGTTGCTTCTGTGTTATCTTTTCTAAATTTTAGAATCCTCAAATAAAAAGTAACACCAGTGTTTTCTGTCATAAAGTATAACAAAGGGTGAGCTTGTTTCACCTTGGTCAAGGAGATGAACACTTTCCTCTGTCTTCTCAAGGTTCAGGGGCTAGTGCCTATACACACACACAGTACCCAATAGGTGCTTCTTAAGCTCAGCAACACTGTTCTTATTCTCTGTTTTCTATCTCAGCTGCTGAAAAGATCTGAAACCCTCCGAACACTCTATCTGGAACGTCTTCTCCTTTGGCCTTGGAGGCATTAAAGCAATATGCCACCACAACAGGGTAAAATGACAAATCTGTTTGAAGTGTAAGACTTCAGTCCAGCTGTGCACAGCGGAATGTCCTAGATTCTGTAAAGACAGATTGATAACACAGGCATGATACAGCCCAGCCCCTAAACTGCAGGCTAAGGGTGGCAGGGGTCAGCTTATGCAACCCTCCCGCTGTTGCACTTGCTCTCAATGACTCTAGGGGGCAACCAAGGCCGTATTCACAGAGGGTCAGAGCTCAAACTGCAACCTGAGTTGATCAAAGCGCCAACATTTAGTGTCTGCCTCTGGCATTTACAGACTATATAATTTAAAGCATCTGTGCGTTTGGTTTGCTCATCTAAAAAGCAGACAGCAGTTCTTACCTTGAAAGAACTCCTTGTGTTTGAAGAAGCGTAAGAACCTGGCAAGTCCTGTGTGATGACGCTCCTCCCTCTTAGGGCAAATGAGGCAGAGCAGATGCCTTGGTGGGGTGGGGGTGGGGAGGGGATGCTGTGATTCTGATCCCGGGTGGCTTCCAGGTCTCATTGGTGGAACTTTTGGACTGGGTCCCCACGCGACATAGTCTCTAGAAAACCGTTGAAAGACTCAGAATTCACTCAGAGTTGTGGGTTACAACTTCATGTATTTTCATTGTTTCCAAGCAAATTTGATTTTGTTACAGTGTAATGATATTGCTTTCTCTTAAATATCTGAGAAATATGAATCTCCAAAGAGAAATGGTATTCTATCAGGATAAGCTCCCCTCTTGGCATCTTCCCTTGATTTGCTGCTCTTGTGGATCTGTCTTTCCATTAGAATAAGTGATAGTATGCCCTGACCTGGGGTATTGCCAAATCTCAATTTAATGTGTGAATCGATGACACCCTGGGAAGCTAAAGAATTTTCTCCATGTTAGGGTGTGAGCATTGACTGAGCCGAGGATGGCTCTCTGAGTTCAGACTTAGCTTTTCCATAATAAGCACACTAATCACAAAACAATGGACATGTGCAATATGTATGTGGGGTTCTTAATACAACACAGTCGTGATTGCTGTATGAGAAAATCCCTTAATGTTCAAGTGTTTCGGAGCCTGGCTATTAAATGCAGGAGAGGGCATATCATGCTTCAAAGGCTTGGTTTGAGAAGGAGAGTGAAGGGTTTGTACATGGAGACTTCACTGATGATCCAAAACTGTGTTTAGACAAAAATCACCATATTTACAAATGAGGTCATCTAAACCGAGATCTTTTTCCTACCCCAAAAATGATGTAGGTTCTGATGAGTTCGCGGCCCTAAGTAGGCTAGCTATTGATAGATGCTGCAATAGCTCTAGGGAAATTACCCTTTCGAACATTTAATATGCAGAGCAACAATACTGCTTGTATAAATTTTCAAAGGGTTTGCTGATGTACTTTTTCCCCTTGCAGTTTGTGAGTGAAACCTGAGACAGGCATCCTAGGCAAGTGGTCTGCCACTGAGCTATACCCTCGTAAAAAGGGGGCAAGGTTTAACGCTAATTACCCCATGCTCTTAAATGAAATAGTAACACAGAGTCTTCAGAGATCTCTATGATATACAACCCTGTTTCCAATCACCTTCTCTAGCTTTCTGCTGCAGTAGTCACAATCAGCTACTCACCCCCAGGGGAAGCCCAGTACTGTCTACTGCTCCCATTCTCAGGCCTCCTCACGTAGAAAATGATCTACCTTGACCCTTCTACCCTCCTAAAGAGAGTTTAAACCTAGGGCCCTGAAGGAAAGAAAGAAGGAGAAAATAAAGGAAGGAAGGAAAGAGAGGGAGGGAGGGAGGGAGGGAGGGAGGGAGGGAGGGAGGGAGGGAG
>JANHMN010000014.1:28646424-28708477 GCA_030674055.1 Rhabdomys pumilio
AGGGAGGGAGGGAGGGAGGGAGGGAGGGAGGGAGGGAGGGAAGAGGGGAGGGAGGGAGGTGGGGGTGGCTATAGAGAAAACTCTGGACTAACCTCTGGCCCAAAACCTATTTAGTCCATTGAGGGACTGGCTTTCTCTTCAGAGAACAAAACTGGACTACTAATAAACCCAGCATTTGTCTAAAAGATTCCTGAGCAAGTCCTGTGACTTGACAGCAGCAACAACATATACCTAGCAGGATTCCTGTCCAAAACCTCTAGCTCTTAGTGACTACTGCCTGGGTTAGGCACTGGGTTAGGATGAGTCGATGATGCCAGTTACCGGAGGCCAACTCCCGGTCTTTAATGCATGATGACTCTCCAAAGACCACACAAGTAAGAGTGGCTTTCAGACTCCCAGGACCACATCTCCACAGCATTAATTCTCAAAGGATTCCCTTTGGAACATCTATAAGAACATTTTCTCAGACAATTTGCTCAAGATCCAGAAGACTGTAGTCAGGAAAGCAACAGAGAGTTGGGGTTGTTTCTTTGTTTTCAAGCCTAGTCTAGTTCAGATAAATGAGAACATTTTGTAGGACTCACCTGGATATTTGTGTCTCTAGTCATTCCACTATACAGCCACACAATGTCTTCCAAGTTAGTGATGAGGAAGGAGTCCAGTGATATTTAATGATCACACACTGTGTCCTGGGGAAAAAAAGATAAGACCAGATGTTAAGTCCTCTCACCGTGGAAAGTATGATTGTATAAGGGTAATTAGCTAGGTTGAACAATTCCATTAAACACACACATACATTTTGTTGCTCACAACAAATACATGCATATATGTTATATACTTTTTATGTGTATGAATACATTATGTGCAATTACTTTAAAACATTGACTTGAATATAATAAGTAAATATGTGTCTTTTAATTTAAAATAAATAGATTTGGAAAATAAAATAGCCAAATAATCATAAATTCTTTCAGTATAATTTAGAAGTATTCCATTTAAAATAAAAATTAGCCCACTTGTCACTTTTCATGACTTTGCCTAGCTTATTAAAATATACAGCTGCAGGACTGGAGAAATGGCTCCATGGGTAGGAGCATTTTTTCTTGCAGAATACCCAAATTCTGTTTCCTGTACCCACAAGGTGACTCAAAACCATTTATAACTCCAGTTCTGGAGGATCTAATGCCCTCTTCTGGCCTCCATGAGAACTGCATATGGTGCACAGACATACATGCAGGCAAAACACGCACACATATAAAATAAAATATAAAAATGAAAATATTGTTGCGTACAGCATTACAAGGTGACTACCACTTTGAACAAACACAAGTGTGAACCACATAAATACCATTTTGAACAAGCATAAGTGTGAACCACATAAAAAGTCATATAATTTCAAACATTATACCACATACTTTTTTACTCTCTGCCATTGATATCACATCTAAGTTCAAGCTAAATGCAAGACAAAGGGACTATTTTGTGACCTACATGAAATTTTTTTGTCTTTTTTTTTTTTTTACCATATTTTACCTCACTAGGAAATAGTGTAGACTGTTTATTTTAATGTGCCAGGGAGTTAAGTGAGGACTGTTGACAGCCTTTTCCGAAGTCTACTTCCTGGCGTCTGCCCTCAGATGCTCCTTGGTGAGTCACTGCCTTGGAGTATTAAACTGACAGAAGTGGTATGTAGCCCAAGGAATATTAGACTATGAAAATTATTCAGAATATAAGCACAGGACTGCAGTTTCCAAAGTGAGGTATATACATACACCAGAGATTGTATTTTAAAAACTAGAAATAGAATTTCTAGTTCTATTTTATCTCAGAAAGCAGAAATTGGACTTTCTTACTGTGTCACATACAGAATCACAATTCTATATGTGTACAATTTAAAGGAAAAAGTAGTATTCCCACGTTTATCAAAGAGACCGTCTCAGAGTGTTTATGCTGATGGGAGGCTCAGACCAATGGGAGGAAGGAAACTGCCTGCAAAAGCATGAGTCAGGTTAGTTAGAAGATAATTTAGACAGATGTGAACCAGCGGTACAAGAATGGCCTCCCACTGTCGAACACAAGCCAGAATGAAGCAAACGCAGTCTCTGAAATGGTCCCATGTTATTACAAGAACAAAACTTCACATTCTTCTAAGATTGTCACTTGGGAGCAAATAACAAAATCCAGGACTTGGATGGCAAATAAAGAAGAGGGAAAAAAAACAGAACTAAAATTCAACTTTCAAAACTATTAAGATTAAGGCACAAGCTCTCCGTTCAAACATGTCTACAGCACATGGCTTTAGAAAAGTGTTTTTTTTTTCCAATTTCTCTTTTTTTAATTATCTTTAATCCTTTTTTACAGTCCAGTCATTATTCCCCTCCCGGTCAGCCTTCAGACAGTTCCTCATTTCATTCCTCCTCACCTGTCTCCAAAAGGATGTCCGCACCCCCCATCACTACACCCCAGTCCCATTCCACTTTATTTTTAATCAACAAATATTTATCATGTAGTCTAAACATTTACTTTTTAAATTAAAAAGTAACCTGGATATAATTGCCATTTCTAAACGGGACGGTGCTTGCAAAGCTTATGACAGTGTTTAGTGGGGTTCCTTGCCCATCAGGTGATGTAAGAGATACTTTCAGTAAAATTTCAGATTCTTCTGAGAGCATGCAGTCTGTGTCTAACAGAGTCCCCTAAATGTTCTTCAACTGGTAGGTTAGTTGTCTCACACATACTTTTTCTGAGAATATTTAAGGTAAATGAACTTTACTTTCTTTGTCAGAGTCAACCCAAAAGAACATCTAGCCTCCCGAGATTATATGCAAGTCAAGTGAGTTAGCGAGAATACATTCCAAAAACTATGTGCCTTTCAGAGAGAAACAGATCTACGTTCATGTGAAAGGCTAATACAGGTGTGTGTATGGTCATATTTTTCACTGCTATAACAAAATGCCTGGGGCAGGCTGCTCCCTGGGGAGGAGAAGTTTATTGTGGCTTACTGTGCTTCGAGGTACAAAGTCAAGAACTGAATCTGGTGATTGCCTTTTTGCTGACACAGACACTGCCGAGTGTGCATGTGTACATATGTCTGTTTGGCACAGTTCCCTCCTCTTATAAATCCACCAGGATTTAATCCTATTGGCTCCACACTAGTGACATTATTTAAACCTGGTCCATGTCCAAAGGTCCCACCTCATCCACAGAGTCAGTTTTAAGCTTCAAACCTCTGCCTACCCCACAGCCAGATTTGAATTTCAAAATGTAAGATCTTGGGTAACATTCTCAAATTATCCCCAAACCATTGTGTGAAGGCTACCAGATATTTTTGCCTCTAAGGCCTAGCAAGTTGTCAAGACACTCACAGTTCAAATTATGCTCTAATTACAAAGTCCTTGTAAAATAAATTCCTATTATTAATTAGAATTCCTTCTTCTTCGCTATTATTAGCTGTTATATATAGTGCATTAACCAAAACCATTTAATACATAATACAAAAAGATTTCTGTGTTTCCCTCACATTTAATTCTTACCAGAATCTTAGGATTAAAACAAACTGAATCTTCTAGAGAGGCATCCAAATTACCTCAGAACAAGAGTGTAGTTACCTGGAACTGCTAATACTACAGAAAGGTGATGTATTCCAATCCTCCTCAGTAGCAGAAGCCACTGATGGCCAAGTACTGCTTTGCAGAGTTTTACACCTGCTTGTTGCAGGTTGCAAACTGTTCATCCCCTCTTTTGGTCATAATGGTCTCAAGAACCCTACCCCTAACAAGCCCTCAAGTGCAGAATGAATCAAACAGTGTCCAAGCCATTAATACATATTCAACTTAAAGGGACATTTAAATAGATCATGTAATGCAAGGTGTCTCTTCAAACCTGAGTAGTAATTACTGTCCTGGATTCTACAGTCTTAAAAATGCTTTCACTGTGGTTATCAGTTCCACGGAGACCTCCTGCAACCATGAAAAGTGATGTACAACCCATAA
Organism: Rhabdomys pumilio; assembly: GCA_030674055.1. Lineage (NCBI taxonomy): Eukaryota > Metazoa > Chordata > Mammalia > Rodentia > Muridae > Rhabdomys > Rhabdomys pumilio. The sequence continues at coordinate 28,650,417 of JANHMN010000014.1, forward strand.
GAGCCATTCCTAACAGAAGATCAAAGAGCAAGCCTGACCCAGAATCACTTTCTGCCTCCATGACTGCTCATACACATCCTCCCAGTGAGAGTATGTCATAAACCATCAGGCCCTCACCAGAAGGTGAATACGCAAAGTGCTCAATCTTCAACCTTAAATTTCTAAACTATGAACTGAACAAACTTATTTTCGTCATAAAATGACCAGACTCAGGTTTTATGTTATAGCAATGACACTTTGTGTATAGCAATATAAGATTTTAAAGTAATTTTTCTTTTTTTTTTTTTTTTTTTGGTTTAGAGATTATTAGAGTTGCCAATATTTTTAGAAACTTGTTGACAAAAATCTAAAAGCTTTAATCACCATCTTCAGAGACCCTAGTCTTTATGGAGTTGGAAGTGATTTTAATAACACACCTACCATAAGCAAAAACTTTTTGTTAGTTTTAATACTCTTGGAAGCACTACCATAGTTTATAACCTCAACTCACAATGACATCAAACACACAAATGCTCTGCAAAGGCAGTGGTCATGCTATTGTCTGAGACAAATAATCATTCTTAAGATGGTCAAGAATATTTGAAATCTGAACATAACCTCAGGTAAAAGCAATGGCCCATGGAAAAACTTAAGGCTATTTTATTAAACAGGGCTATTAAGCAGATTCATAGTTCATAAAATTTAATGGTCTCTAATGATTTATTTTTAAATCAGCCAAGGTTTTTAGAAGCAAAACATAACCAAATGTCATCGACTGTTCTGTTGACCTTAATGTTAACATTTAATGTCTCACTGTAAACTTAACTGAAAGTCTCCCCTGGAAGATATTAACATGTTTCCTGCCCTACTGGGAATTCCTCTGGGATAAAAGAATATATTGTTTCCAGAGAACTGTGTCAAAACAATGTTGTAACAGCAGTCAGTAGGAAACATTAACATCTCCCAGACAAGACTCAGAGCAAATGAGCAAACACAGAGAGCATCTAAGATAGACATTTTTACTAATGAAGAGAATGGCAAACATAAAAAAAAAAATCACTAATAAGAAATACCTTCCGATGACACCGGCCATCTGCATTCATGCAATCCCACAATTGCTAAGTAGAAAATGAGACAGTTCAGGGCTGTGAGCAGACTCAATCATTTCCATGTGGATTGCTAGCTAAGGGGAGACTCCAGTTCGGTTGCTACCTGCCGATCAATAACTCATCCAATGCACACATGTGCATTCTTTTCAAATTGCCAGCCAAAGAGTCAGGCTGCACTGTAATTCTCTGTGACACTCATTTAATCAGCTGACGCCTCTTTCCCTTACATCTGCCTACGCTCACATATCTGCACACCACTGGAAAATGGGCTAATGAGCAATAAAATAAGCACAAGAATCCCACAATAAAACAGAAGATGAAGCCCTCTACTAACTACAAATGAAGAAGTTTCTGGTAAAAAAAAGAAAAATCACTATAAAGCCAATTATTTTTGCTCCCAATATTGATCTTCTGTCACACTTAAAGCGTTAGAGGCACAGAGAGGTTACTCAAAAACACAATTGATTAATAAATACAGAACGATAAAAATGTGGAGAGTGGATAAAAGACTAAAGGAAGGTCTGTTCTTTGCTTAGCCCTTGTTCTAGTTTGCTTTCTGTTGTGATAAAATACTGAACAAAACCAACTTGGGAGAGAAGGATCTACTTGCTTTATAGGTTACAGTCTAACATTCAAGGAAGCCAAGGTCGGAATCAAGACAAGACCTAGATGCAGAAGCTACAGAGGAACACTGCTTTCCGGCTTACTCGGTTACCTTTCTTCTTCCTCTTCCCTCTCTTCCTTCTTTATTTATTCTTCTCTCATATAATACAACCCAACCACAGTTTTCTCTCTCTCCTTTCCTCCAGTCAACACATTCATGATCTCCTTTCTCCCCCAGATCTACTTCCCTTCCTTTTTCCTTCAGAAAGGGTAGGCCTTCCAGGGATATCAATCAAACACCACATAATAAGCTACAATAAGATTAGACACATAGCCTCGTATCAAGGCTAGATGAGGCAACCCAGTAAGAGGAAAGGGATCCTAAGAGCAGGCAAAAGAGTCAAAGACAGCCCTCACTCCCACTATTAGGAGTCCCACAAGAACATCAAGCTACACAACCATAATATATATGCAGTGGACTTAGGTCAGACATAGATAGAATCCCTAATTTTTGCTTCAATCTCTGTGATGCCCCATGAACCCTTGTCAGTTGATTCTGTGGGCCACATTCTTGTGGTGTCTTTGACTTTTCTGGCTCCTACAATCCTTCCTCCTATTCTTCCGTGAGATTCCATGAGCTTCCCCCAATGTTTGGCTGTGGGTCTCTGCGTCTGTTCCTTTGAGTTTCTGGATGAAACTTCTCTGATGGTGATCGTGCTAGGCTCCAGTCCACAAGAATATTATTAGAAGTCCTTTCATTAACTATTTTTTTATTAGGCTGAGAAAGAAATCAAGTAAACAACACCCTTCATAATAGCCACAAATATTATAAAATATCTTGGGGTAACTCTAACCGAGCAAGTGAAAGACCAGTATGACAAGAACGTCAAATTTTTGAAGAAACTGAAGAAGCTAGGGAGGGATGCACTGCCATAGTGGGTGTCCCACCCCCATCCCCATCAATTAGCAATCAAGACATGACCACAGACCATTCCAACTGAGCAATGTCACAAAATACTAAAGAAAATTATAAAAGAAAATATCAAGGCACAATTTCTCACACTGTACAGCATAACCCCACATGGGGTAACATGACTGAATATGGGGCTTGCAAAAGATTTAGCAACAGTAGCAGGTTTTGGAATGTGCACTGACTGAAATTTAATTCAGACAATTGATCCAGTTTCTGAAGACTCTTGTCTGTGTTACATCATGTGACTTTACTCCAGCCATGTTGCCTCACTGCAGCCTTGGCATAGGCTTAATGCATGCATCTGTGCCATTTCTGCAGCCCTGCCCCTCAGTGACAATGTACACTGCTCAAAACACCTGGACTCATGCCCCAAACTACTGCACACTAATAATTACAGTGCCTTACTGCACAAAGATTTCTGCCTTTATATAAATCTTTCAGAAAGCACAGACATTTAATATTTTTGTACCATCAGGTCTCAGAATGTAAGTATCAAACTGGTATATATTCGGATTGCATTGTGTTACAATGTCATTTGTAAAATTGCCTTTAAGTGCTAATGAGTTTCACTTTTAAAAACTTATGAAGTTAATTTTGACACCAACAGAACTCTTTTAAAAAGTCATATTTTCATTAATGATTTGAGGATTTCATGCATGCAAACAATGAGTTTTGATCCAATTCACCCCCACTCATCCCCTAGTTCCTCATGGGTCCCTCTGCCACCCTGTCCTAATCTCGTATAGGATAAAAATTCTAATAATTTCTGAAATGGCCATGAGCATAGCTCTGCCGTTTTATACTACATATTTATGCGAAGTGTCATCCTCCACATTGATGATGATAAAGTCAAAATATTGATCAACTGTGAAACATGTTGAAGAATCTCCACCTTCAGTAGAATCAAACATTCTGCAAAGATTTGTGGTGTGGGACTAAGCCGGCTTCACCATCTCATTGCTATGCCTATTTATGTTCCTCTAATAGTAATGATATATATACATCATATACATTTACATCATATACATATACAGACACATATTCATATACATTGTTTTTAAATAAATTTTACGATTATCAGTAAATGCTACTTATTTCATATACCTATATACCTATAGTCACATGACAATTTCTCAGGCAGAAAGGGATTATGAATAGAGAAAATTTAAGAGAACCTGCAATCAAAAAACAAAAGGTCTCTGTATTCATAGATTGGGAAAACTCAATCTTGAGAAACTGGCAACACAATTAAAAAAAAATGATGAGGTCTCCATTATAATACCCCAATTACATTTCTCACAGAACTGGGGATAAATCCTAAAATTAATGTGGAACTATAAAAGACCTTAAGTAGCCAAAGCAGTCGTGGGCAAGGGGAAAAAACAGAGGTAATCTCACAAGACCTGATTTTAAATTATACTCTAGAGTCATAACTAAGCAGCGTGGTACTGCTACAAATATGGACACAGAGCAGAGCACGGCAGTGTATCCAGACCCAAAACTAAGCCAGTGCCTCTACAGCCACCTTATCTTCCACAGACGTACCCAAGCATATACTGGAGGAAAGGCATCCGTTCTAGTCATTCCCACTTGAAAACCTGGATGTCTATATATAGAAGGTTGAAATTAGACTCCTAGCTCTAACCCCATAGAAAAATCAACTCAACTTGGTTCAAAAACCTTAATACAAAATCCTAAAGCTTGTAACTACTAGAAAACAAGATACTGGCACAAGCTTACGAATGGGATCCCTTCAAATGTAAAAGCTTATGCACACAAGGAAACAACACAAGAAAAATACAGCATTACAGAACGGAAACAAACCTTTGCCAACTCTTCATCTGACAAAGGATTAGTGTCCAGCATGGATGACTCAAAAAAGCATGACCTCAAAACAACAGATAACCCAGTCCAAAATAAAATGGGAAATTAACAGGCCTAAAAACAAGAAATACCAATGACCTGTGTCTCTATCTCTATATATCTCTATCTCTAGACATAGACATAGATATTTGCGTGTGTTTGTGTATACAAATAGTCAATAAATATGTATGTATGTATGTATGTATGTATGTATGTATGTATACTAATCAATATATTTAGCAATTGGGGAAATATAATCAAATATAAATCAAAGTACACTTAGATTCCAACTTAGTATAACCAGAATTGCCTTTATAGATTGTTGGCATGTGGGTCAGCATTCAGCCCTGCAGCTGGGGTATGGAAGTACCCCTGGGGAGTGCTTGACTGTATCTCTCTGTACTGCCACCAGCTGGTGCTGGGCCTTAGGGAAGGGCAAAGTCACCACTCAGGGGGGTGGGAAAACGCAGCTTATAATATGGGAGGCCAAAGCTGGGGTTTCCTGATTTCTGGGAACCCAGTTGCCACTGGGGTGCAGCACAGAGGAGTCAGAACAAAGGATGGACTCCACAGAAGTTCGATGAGGCCAGTACCATTAGGGACCTGTGGGCTGAGGATGACTCCAACAACCCCTGGGGGTGGGAGAAGGATGGGGAACTCTGGGTTAGCTCATTTGTGATTGCCTTTAGCTTAGCAGTGGTTGTCTGGAAGCACAGAGGGGCCTTCTACAGGACACATAGGCTGTGGCTTTGTAGGCAAAGACCTCCTCCATTCTCCCCACAGCAGTTAAACTGTTAATTCACTGTTCATCATGGAAAATGGATGCATATCAACTCCTCAGGGTGAACCAAAGATTACATAGCAGGGAAGACTGTCCGGGAAGGAAAGCTCATTGACTGAAGATACATGGCTGCTAGATACCTCATTAGCATGGAGAACTCTGGTTTTTGGCTATGTGACCACAGGTCACATTTCCTGTGTGGGAAGTATGGTACATGTTCCAGGCCAGGAATCTGGTGGGGAGCAGAGAGCCACCAACCATCTCAAATGGGTGCCTGGGTGCCAAGGACTCTGAACTCACTCAACTGTACCAAGTTTCCTGGCATGGCCCACTGTCCCCCAGTGGTATAGATGTAAATTAGTCAAGTCACCATGGAAAACAGTAGAGAACTTTCTCAAAAGAAAAAATTAATTACAGCTACCATGTGATGATCAGCTGTCTCACTCCTAGGTATTTATGTTGCATTATTCACAAAGCCAAGTTATAGAATCAGCCTAGATGTCTTCAACCAACTAAGGGATAAAGAAAATACGGGGGAGGGGGGAGATATATACAGCAGGACTTTGGTCAGACACAAAAAAGAATACAATCATTAAACACTGTAACAAGATACTCTAAAAACAAAGTACCAAAGAATGGTTTGTCCCAGACACACCATGCTGAGGAAGAAAATAGACTAGAGCCCTGTCACCAGAAGAAGAAAAACTTTCCCCGCAGGAAGCAATTCTGACAGCTTGTTTCACCTCTAAATCAACACACACTCATGTCCTTGATTTTATTTCATACTGTCAACAATTACAGGATCACTACGGTAGAGAGAGACTAGAGTTTCCTCTCCCTACTCCTAGCCAAAAAGTAAGTCTACTTTCTTTTACCAATTTGTTTCCAATTTCCTTTTGAAATGTGATGAAAAGCTTATGAACCCAAGTGCATATCCATTACTGGGGGCCTAATGAACAAAGAGGAAGACTCATGGCTAAGGACTTCCATGCGGAAACCCCTGGAATTTACACCTGCTTGGAGCTTACTCCCCTCTTCCCAGTGTCTGCGCGCAGTTGTCTGTGGATTCATGTCGGTGGACCACCGGTGACAGAAAGGGGCTTTTGACGTTATCCTATTTGTGATGTCTAATTGTTTAGTTTTATGGTTTCGGAAGGTCCTGGTGAACTTCTTTGATCCTAATCCTGTTTGTTTTGCATTGTTGGTACCGATTTGTAAAGAAATCTGGAAAGAAAGAAGTTGAGCCGTTTCTACAGTAGCTCAGTCACATGACAGGAAACATCAGTTTGGCTGATGCTCAGTTTGATTTTCTCCATAGACTAACTGGATATTTGTCTTTAGATTTGGGGTTAAGGCTTTTCTCTGTGTTTGAGAAGTAACAGCCATGCAAACTCACCTTGGATCACTTTTCAGGACGAGCTGATAGGTCATGAGTTACCCCATGACCTATTCAAAGCTTGAATAGAATTGAAAATTCTCAGGGAACTTTTATTTGAATTTCAAATTAAATCAGTTTAGAGGAAACTTTTATTGTAATTGATTAGGGCATGGGAAATACTATGTCTGTGTTACCTGGGGGCCCCAGGACAATTCTAGCTGACTAGTCCTTTCTTAAAAAAAAAAAAAATCAACTTTATTGAAATATCTGATTTAATCATTTTGTGAGGACATTATTTTTCAGTTTGTTCAGAGTTATACAATAACCATCATCACAGTCAATCTGGGAGCCATTTTCTATCATCTCCTAAAACAAAATAAAATAAAATGCCCAAAGGGGAAAAAATAAACCTCATATCTAACTTAAGAGTTTTTTTCTTCTTATATCCAGGACCAGCTAACACTGGGTAGAAAAGTAGTAATTCTTTTATCATTTTTCCTTGTTTGTCAAGGCTTCCTCAACAAATCCCATGATGGAGCCAGAGAGACAAGGACCAGAAGAAAAGGTGCAAATGTCATTTTACCAAGCTGGTGGAGTATGAGCTTTCTAGTTTCCAGGATGTGGTGCTTTGAAGGCCTAAAACTGAAGAGATGGCTATCACCCTACAGGCTAATGCTGTAATTCACGTTTACTTCATTAGTGTGTATACTTATATAAAGTAATGAGACGCATAATTCAGTTCTGTTTGGCTAACAGCCAGTCACTACATACTTTGTTTTAATTGCATTCCAGGTGTGTAACTCTTCAAATCCTGCCCTTCAGACGGTCTTCCTTGGCTCAACCCAGGTATTTGTTAATCTTTGCATAAAAGTAGTTCCTCCCATGGTCTTCCACTATTTGTAACTTAAGTTTGATTGATGGGCTACAGTGGTTTATAACCAGATGATGAAATACAAGGTCAAGTTCCCATTTTAATAACTAGTAAATAATCTATAAAAACAACACTTTAGTATCTGTAGAAATTTTAGCTCCCAATCAGCATTTTACCTAGAGATTTTAACACAGATCATCCTAACTGTGTGAGAGGGTATGGGGAGGGGAACGGGGGTGTTCAGGATTGGGTGTGGAGAGGGACAAGAGAGATGACCACGAGAATGAATGGAAATCTGCAGCTAGCGGCGGTGCAGGGGAAGAGGGTCTGCAGAATGAGACAGACCTGGGATAAGGAGGCACCCAAGAATCAATAGGGGTGACCTTAGCTATGACTCACAGCATTTGGGGATATGGAACGTAAGAGACCATCTCCTGTAGCCAGGCACAAACCCCAGTGAAGTGATAGGGATGCCAACTGAATTAGTTAGGATTTTAATGCTGTGAACAAACACTATGACGAGGGCAACTCTCCAAAGAACAACACTTAATTGGGGCTGGTTTACGGGTTCAGAGGTTCAGTCCATTATCATCAAGGCAAGAACATGGCAATGTCCAGACAGGCATGGTGCAGGAGGAATTGAGAGTTCCACAACTTCATCTGAAGGCTTCGAGAAGATTGGCTTCCAGGCAGCTAGGACAAGGGTCTTAAAGCCCACACCCACAGTGACACACTTCCTTTAACAAGGCCACACCTACTCCAACAAGGCTACATCCCCAAATAGTGCTACTCCCTGGGCCAGTCATATTTAAACCACCACACCAACCCACCCACAAACCTTTCAACCCAAAATTTGTCCTGTCTACAAGAAATGCAGGAGCAGGGGATAGAACAGAAACTGAGGGAATGGCCAACCAATAAACCAGCCCAACTTTAGACCCATCCCATGGGCAGTCACCAATTCCTGACACTAATAATGATACTCTGTTATTCTTGCAGACAGGAGTCTAACATGGCTGTCCTCTGAGAGGTTCCACCCATCAGCTGACTCAGACAGATGTAAACACCCACACACAAACAGTGGATGGAACTTAGGGACTCTAATGTAAAAATAGGAAGCGGGAGGGATTGTGGACCCTGAAGATAATAGGAACTCCGCAGGAAGGGCAATAGAGTTAATTAACCTGGACTCTTGGGGCTCTCAGAGACTGGACCACCAACCAAAGAACATACAGGGCTGGACCTAGACCTCCCCACACATAAGTAGAAGATGTACAACTTGGTCTTCTTAAGGATCTGAAACAGCTGGGTGGGGACTATCCCAAAAGCTGTTGCCTGTATGTAGGATATGACCTTCTAGCTGGGCTGCCTTGTCTGCCCCCAGTGGGAGACTAAGTGCCTAGCCTCTCAGAGACTTCAGGGTTGGGGGATACCTGGAGGGAGGCACCTACTCAGAGGAGAAGCAGAGGGGTGAAAGATTGTGGGAGGGGGTGGCCGGGAAGGGGACAATGGGCAGGTTGTAAAGTGAGTAAGTAAAAAATAATAATAATTAACAAATAAAAGAAACAGTTAAAGATGAGTTGTCCTTTTAGGATTTAATCAGGCACTCTGAATGTACTGTTTTTATGTCATTTTGTGTGTTAGTTCTATTAGCCATTGTCCTGAATAACTGGGTTAATGGATTGACTGCAGCAAAATCAGTCCCATTAGAGATTTATCAAACTCAAGAGTTCCCTACACTCTGAAGAGAAGGCATGATTTCTCCCTCCGGCTCACTGGGGGTGGTTCTCGAGCAGTGCTTCTCAGCCTTCCTAATGCTGCAATCCTTTAATGCAGTTCTTCACGTTTTGGTGACCCCCCCAACCATAAAATTACTTTCTTGCTACTTCATAACTGTTATTTTGCTATTGTTACAAATCGTAATGTACATATTTGATATGCAGAGTATCTGATACCCAATACCTGTGAAAGGGTTGTTCTACTTCCCCAAAGGGGTTGGAAGCCACAGATTGAGAATCACTATTCTAGCAGGGGCATCTGACCCTATGATATACAGTAGTTTCATAAGGAATCATGTCAAACAAAACCAAATTTATGGGTTGGGGGGACTCCAACAGCTCCCTGGGTAGTAGTGCACATAAGAGTTGGTTGTCCCAGACCTTGTCCTAATCCATATCCTTTGGAGTTGAGACCTTCCAAGACATGTAATAAGGTATGTGCAGCCTCTCAGAAACACTCTAGAGGATTCTCCATTGAGTGACACAGCTATTGACCCAAACATTTCCTTCACTTTAATATTTGGTCTAACTGAAATGTGAGCACTCGAATGCTAACTCAGGACATATAATGATTTATTTTAAATTGAAGCTCTCGCTGTGTGAATAACAGCTCAGAAAACAGACAGCAATATGACATACCATAAAAATTTAAAATACAGCCAGACTGATTTGTTTTATTCTGTAATGTAATTGGGGTTTAACTATCTGATAGTTCATGGACCTTGTAAGTCTATTGTGATGTGCCTTATAAATGTGAATACTCGTCACTTTTTAAAAACAATCTATCAAAACTGCTTTATTTGTATATAAGAAATATATCCCATAGATCATTAAAATGCTTTGAATCAACAATAATTTGATCTTCTAGAGCAAGTATTTTTAAAGACTAGTAGCCACTTAAGATAAAGTCTTTGTTGAAAGCACAATTTGTGACTAAATAAAACAGCATTTATTATTTGCAAGATAAAAGTTTTAAGCTATAAAATTTATATTGATAAGAACTCTCTTCTGAAGCAGACTTCCCTCACCTCCCAAAAATCTAAAATTTACATTCATTTCTCTTCATTCATTAGTATTCAAGAATAATAGAAAACAAAAATTATAAAAAATTATTTATGTTAATAAAAATGTATTATTTAAAATACACTAGAAAGATAATACATTAAACTCTAAATATAATTGCTGCATTAAATTTTCTTGATATTTAGAAGCTAGCAAGCAATACTTGCTAGGATAAAACATCTGAATACATATTAATAGAAATAAAACAAAATACAAATAAAGAATGCACATGAAAAAATCTTATTACTAGATTATTGCTATAGGTTCCTTCTCTGGGAATATCTTTATATGTGCAGTTATTAATTATAAAATTGGATTAAAACTATAATACACAAAATGTCCTTGATGCATATTTTATCAAAGATCTCCTTGTTAAAACACTTTTACTAGTGGCATGCAGAATATGCCATGGCTTATAATATGTAGCAGGTTCTGAGAAAGCTTGTCTATTATTGTGTGTGCAATAGGCAGAAAAAATATGATTTAGGTCTTACCAAAAAAAGAAATAACCAATAACTTGTATATAAGAATAAATTGTTAAAATATAACTTTATCAAATCCTCTGAGATTTTCCCAGGAGTTTTTTGCCTAAAAACTCTATAAATTTGGAAGATGTAACTTTTTTAAAATTAAAGGATTGGTCCTGAATGTGGAGACATTTTTTGTGGTGCCTTCTCTCTGCTCTGTATATAACATACATGAGTCTTAGACACTTTGTGTAGTGCCTAATCTCGTGTGTAGCATACTTGAGTCTTGTCAGTGTTGACAGAGATTATTTTGCTAGTGATATGAAAAAGTTGTTATACATCATAAACTCATTGCTAACAGGTAATATAGTTTATTATAAACAATGCTAAGAAATTAGATAAGTACATATCCAATTCAGTATGTATCTATAATATGTTAAAATTTTTAAAGGCAAAGCCAGACTTGTTCTCAAAAAGGCAATATTAGATTTAGAATCTTTACAAATACACATAACTCTTTATGTGATTAATATCTTCATGTTGTCAAATGGCGTTAGGTTAAAAGATCTGGACACAAAACATCCTGAAATTTTTCACACCTTAAGCATGCTATGCTTTAAGTAAGTATGTAGTATGATATAAGTATGCTTATATCAATAAATGGTGCCAATTCACAGATGTAAATATAAATCAGCATTATCAGGCATCCTATATTGAGAAAGCCATCAAAACAGCTACACATTAAGTGTAGACATAAGTTAAAATTCTGAAGTTTTATGACTATTACTTGAAACTAAATGTCAGAAAAGTTAAACTCAAAATATCTAATGTTACTTTACCTTTCATTTCCTTACTCAAAGCCAATTTAAAAAAAACCAAATGATTGAAGGGTATTGCTAATATATGTTATATATATGTTTACATATGTATAATTTGTAGTTTCTGGGATAACATTATATTATACCAATCTAAGGATTACATTTTTAAAATCTAGATGAGTTACCAATAGTCTTATAAAAACAAACCTTATTGAAAGTGTATATATAATCAACTTGGCTACAACCAAAAGATTGTCTCTAAGGTTTTCCTGTTCTGTGTATTCAAAGCAATTAGCTTTTGTCATCTACTTACTTACTTTTAGCAAAGTAACTTTAAAAACCAGAGTTCAATGTTTGTTTCTATTCAGCTTTATCGGGTTTCTAACACAGTCATGACTCTTGTGTGTTTGTGTATTTGTCCATCTGTCTGTCTGGGGAAGTTCTCAGTACTTTCAAACATAAGACAGTATCTCATGTAGCCCAGGTTGGCCTCAAACTACAATGTAGCTGAGGATAACCTTAACTCCTGCCTCTACCTTTCAAGAGTTCAAATTACAGGTTATAGTCTAGAGCTTGGCAAGGCTCACTTAAAATTTGAGATTATATACAATATAGTTTTATCAATCCTCCCTTCCCTTTTATCCCCTCAAATGCTTCCATACACCCCTACTTGTTCTCTTTCAAATCCATAGCATGTTTTTTCATTAACTGTTGGTACTTTGGGCTGGAATCTTTTTAATGATCACTTTACAACTCTGTTTAAATAGGGCTGTCACATACATAAGATGGATTTGTATACCAGGTAATAAGTCTATTTACGGTCAGTTATGCATTTTTTAATTATTAAAAATCTAAAATCTTTGAAAATTTTTTGTTTTGTCTCAAAAGTAAAAAATTATAACTGTGATGTTTTTTATCTTTGTATGTGTTCCTCTAGAATATATCGTTTCTAATACAAAGCCTAAAATGCGTTACCAAATTGTTTATACAGGAAGAAAAAATTATTGGACCGGAGAGATAGGTAAGCAGTTAAGAGCACTGACTGCTCTTCCAGAGAAACTGGATTCATTTCCCAGAACCTACACTGGCTCACAACCATCTGTAACTTCAGTTCCAGAGGCTCCAATACCCTTTTTCAGCCACTGGGGGCACCATGCACACGTTTGATGCACAAACATGCACACAGGCTGAATACCCATGCATATAAAATGAAAAATTAATAAATCTTTAAGAATTATCAATAATACTCAACTTCTTTGACAGACTATGTTTCCAATTGCATTATATAAACATTTTCAACACAGATTTGCCCAAGCATTTTGAAAACTGACACCCTAACACCTAATAACTAATAAACACTGATTATCTACAGAGAAATGCTGTGTGTCTATGTGTAATGGGAACAATCAGACAGTTGCTAATATCTGAGCTTTCTGCAAGATTGTGATTATGTATGTTGGAAATCTTTTATCAGCCACAGTTGTGTGTGTGTGTGTGTGTGTGTGTGTGTGTGTGTGTGTCCTGTTAGGTTTGAGTTTTGGTTGGTTGGTTGGTTGGTTGGTTGGTTGGTTGGTTGGTTGGTTTTGATGGTGTTTTGGTTTGTTTCGTTTTGTTTTCCTTTGTTTTTTGTTTTGGTTTGGTTTGTTTGTTTGGTTTGAAACAGGGTCTTACTATGTAGCACTGGTTGATCTGGAACTCACTATGTCTGTCATTCAGGCTGGCCTTAAACTTATGGTAATCCCCCTGCCTCAGCTTCCAAAGTGCTGGATATAGATATTCACCACCATGTTCAGAGACATCCAGTTTTAATCCTTCTCATTTATATTCAAATTCATAAAATTTACTCTCATAGGTACTTGTTTTTCAAGCAATTTTTTTCTTTTAAATATTGTAGTATTTTCTATTCTTCTTGTAAAGTCTTTTACTATATGGATGATATTTATGATATCCTGTTACAAAACAGAGGGAAAAGCTCTTTCCATTACAAAGTTAGCCTTTAACAGATATCATTAGAGACTAGGCTTAAAGTTGATCTTCAAAGAGAAAAAGAGATTCTGATTATAAATGTCAAAAAAGAAATATAAATAGAAGGGAAGGGGACACTCTACCAGCACAGAAAAAGAAAATTCTCTCCATCCAGAATTCAACAATTGTAAGATGTTAAGAATAAACTCCAAGTGAAGTCAAACTAAGAGCCCTTCCTTCGAGACTTCTAGATGCTTAATTTGGCCAGAAAAGGGTAGGGATGGCCTTTAGCACTAACTTAACCATTGCTGTTCCCTCCATCCCTGCTCCCACTGCTCGACAACACAGGACTGGATCAACCAGGAAAAGGCCTTGTCTCAGTGATAAGGGTCGGTCAAAAGCAAATTTAACCAAATGTGCTTAAGCAGCAATGACATTGGAGAAAACTGTTTATACATAAAAGAGAAAATGGTTATCACCAAAATACACTGATGATGGGGACACTGGTGCACACCTGGGAGGCCAGACACATTGGAACCATCTGTGATTTTGGCACATTGATGCCACCTGTGATGCTGAACACATTGGTGACACCTGTGATACTGAACATATTGGTGACACCTATGATGCTGTGCACTTTAGTACACTGGACACGTTGATGTCACATGTGATACTACACACCTTGGTACACCCATGATGCCAGCACCTGGGAAGCTGAAGCAAGAGAGTCATGAGTCGGAGGCCAGCCTGGGCCATATAAGGTGAGACTTGCTCCCAAACCAACAGCAAAATGGAGTAACATGTTCTAACCCTTCCCCAAATAACTAAAGCCAAAAGGTTCTGGAGAATGGGCTCCAGTGTATGGTTTCCTAACACTGACCAAATGTCTAAGGTTTGCTCTGCTTATAGTCTGCTTACATTTTTTTCTGGGCACAGCATATTTCTGGAGGTTTTGTTGTTGTTGTTGTTGTTGTTGTTGTTTGTTTGTTTGTTTTTATGTTAGTCAGGCAGCATATGGAACAACATGCCAAATCTTTCAAACTGAGAAATGAACAAGAAAGCTGGGGGATTTGAACCATGGAGTGGGAACCTAAAACAAAAGGACCCTACAGAATTCAAATTGTCCCAGGAATTCCAGTGAGGAGGACCATGATGAAGTCAGGACACTAGAGAAGCAAGAGCTTGCTCCGGAAGTCACTGATGCCTGGCAGCACAGTCAAGCAAGGTTGCAGAGACCCTGGGTTTTCTTTCATCTTTTGTAAGATTGTTTCACTTCAACAAGAACAGCAGAGTGAGGCTATGAAGACTTCTGTCTCCAGTTCTGGCTCAGTTTTATTTATTTTTATTTTTATTTTATTTTTTAATTTATTTTTTATTGGATATTTTATTTACATTTCAGATGCCATCCCCTTTCCCCATTTCCCCTCCCTAGAAAACCCCTGTCTCCATGCCCCCTTCTCCTTTTTGCTTTTATACAATTTTTTTTAATGTTAACCAAAGGCTTTATAAGTTTGGTAATGCTCAATATCAATCAGAAGTGTAACCTAATACCCAACCTAGATATATCAACTATCTTTGACTGGCAGAGACATGAGAACATCCACCTCCATGTCTGTCCCCCTTTCTCTCTCTCATCACCTAGCTCCTCTTCTCCTTCTCCTCCTCCTCTCCTTGCTCTTCCTCTTCCTCTCCATACTCCTCCCACCTTAGCTCCTCCTACATATTGCCCTTCCTATTAAAATAAAACTTTTTTCTCAAAATATAGTTAGAGCATAACTATACCAATTTATGTCAGTAAGGTGCAAGATAGACCTAATACCCAGTCCATCATTTTGTTGACTAACCAGAACCTCTGTCATCTCTCCTAAAAAAAAGACTTAGTTCTGAACCTGGCTTTTTTTCTTAGCTTTAGAATGAATGTCAGCTGAAAAATCATCCTCTCAAATCTTTTCTCTCAAAGTAAATAGCAAGGATTGGCTATGAGACTATAAGTCTTCAACCCCATCAGAAATCCAGAATGACTGAGTTAACTGAAATTATGGGAAGCACAAAGCATAGCTTCTAAAACTTGGCCAATTTATAGAGACCGTTGAACACCTGGACAGTCCCTATACTACAGAACGTTGGAGCATCCGATCTTCAGCCTTCTGACCCAGGATCATCTGACAAACCTTAGTGGTGCAGAATTATTAAGGGCTGATTACTCTGTCTAGGCAGATATAATCAGTCAACTATTCTGCAAGTGTGTTCTTTTCTGGACAGTAATTTGTCTGTAGATGGAAAGAGGCAATTCTTGCCTACTGGCTGTCTCACCACAATTGGAATAACTCCAAAGATGCTCAATTTCTTCTTAGAATCCAAGACAGGAAGCTGTCAGGAGGAGACAGGTCTCTAATCAAAATGAACATTAATACAGAAATGTTCGTAATGTCAATTCTGTGGAATTCTGATGTTTTGAAAACCAACTATCCATGTAAGGCAATCTGGGCTGTTGTCTGTTAACTCCTCTCAGTTATTTCTAAATAAAATATAGAAAACATCCTAAAAATAAACTCAGAGCCATAAATTTATAGGCCCTTAACTCACAGTCTAACCATCTCAAATCAGTTAAAAAAGTTAAAGAAGGACTGAGTCTAAGCCTTGTATTCCTAAATGTGTTATACAGGCACAATGCCTATGATAGTAACAATATTCATCTCACTTTTATATTAATAAGAAGCTCGTACCAATGAAAACCTTAAATTTGAAATCAAAATAAATTTTTTACCATTTAAGAAATTATGACTTCATCTTAATAACAATTATACATATTTCTACCAGTAGGTTATGGCTATGCAATAAATCCTAGCTAATCCTCCCTGTTCCACCAAAACCACTACTTTTCCCTAGAAAGACAGCCCAATATTAACCACCTCAGTCCCCAAGCCCAGGGAATAGGGGCACTGACTCTTCATTAACTTCTTCAAGCTCATTATGAGTATTAAGATATTAGAAAAGGGGTGGGGAGAAGAATAAATTGATAAGCCTCTGACATCGTGTCTTCACTGCATCCAGCTGGAATTCCAGGACATCAGAGTTTGAGCAGGTCTGTTCAATTTGTCTGATGAGTAGATACACCAAGGCTGTGTATTCTGCAATATACAATTCTCAAACCAAATTTTAGTATCAAGATAATTGTTTGTTTGAATTCTGGAATCTAGTCTTCTGGCGGCCTGCCTCTGTCATGTCTAATCCATATAATTCTGGGAGTTTCTATGAGGGTGTGCTCCCACCATCCTCCCATTTTCACCTTCCTGCTCTCAAATTTCCCAACATTAGGGAATCCAAACTTTCAGGCACCAAGGCCCTCCACTTCCATTGATGCCTAACCCCTTACCCCATACCCCATCCTCCAATTACTATGAGGATGTGCTCCCAACATCCTCTCATTCCTACCTCCCCGCTCTTGCAATTCCCCAACACTAGGGAATCTAAACTTTCAGATACCAAGGCTGTCCACTTCCACTTATGCCTGGCAAGGCCACCCTCAATTACCTATACAGGTGGAGCCATGAGTCCCTCCCTTTGTGTTCTCGGGCTGGAGATTTTAGAATGGCTACTCCAGATTGTTTCTTAGGATCATTTGCTTGAAAATTTGTTTTTCAGCTTTTTACTCTAAGGTGGAGTCTGTCTTTGCACTGAGGTGGGTTTCCTGTATGCAGCAAAATGCTGGGTCCTGTTTATGTATCCAGTCCATTAGCCTATGTCTTTTAATTGGGGAATTGAGTCCATTGATATTAAGAGATATTAAGGAACAGTGATTGTTGCTTCCTGTTATTTTGTTATTAGAGGTGAAGTTATCTTTGTGTGGCTATCTTCTTTTGGATATGTGGGAAGAGGGTTACTTTCTTGCTCTTTCTTGGCTATAATTTCCCTCCTTGTATTGGAGCTTTCCTGCTATTATCCTTTGTAATGCTGGGTTTGTGGAAAGATATTGTGTAAATTTGGTTTTGTCATGGAATATCTTGGTTTCTCCATCTGTGGTAATTGAAAGTTTTGCTGGGTATAGCAGCCTGGGCTGGCATTTGTGTTCTCTTAGGGTCAGTATGACATCTGTCCAGCATCTTCTAGCTTTGATAGTATCTGGTGAGAAGTCTGGTGTAATTCTGATAGGTCTGCCTTTATATGTTCCTTGGCCTTTTCCCTTACTGCATTTAATATTCTTTCTTTGTTTTGTGCGCTTGGTGTTTTGATTATTATGTGACAGGAGGTATTACTTTTCTGCTCTAGTCTATCTGGTGTTCTATAGTTCTACTCTGGAACTAATCACCTCACAGAGCCCAGCTTCCTTTTAGTTAGAGTTTAGAACTCAATAACGGAGCACTTGCATATGGGCCTGATTGTTAGCACTCCCACCCTATACCCACCCAAAAGACAGACTTCTACATCAGAAATAACTAGTACTCATACCCATGGCTGTAGCCAAAATGTCAGACTCTGACATTACTGTTCCCAAAGTCCCTGTCTCACAGGATATTTTGAGTGCCAGATTACACTGGCACACACTCTGGTTATATTAAAGGAGATCTCTAAGCTTGAGGAGTCTGAGTCTATCCAACAGGATGCTAAGTATGCCTGTCCTTCGCTCTGAAAAAACAGTATCTTGTCAAGGCTGGTCACTATACAAATTTCCTCATGAAGACAGTCTGGAACTCTCTCAGTAAGTACTTCTGCATTAAAGATCTCCTGAGGGATCAGCTCCTAACAAGATGCTACTAGTCACTCAACATGCTTAACATTTGATGCTATTGATGTTGTATAATATTCTGTCTGTTATCTTGTCGCTACAACAAAATACATAAAACGCTCAAGAATGAAGACTTTGTTCCCAGGTTTTGGGTACAGTCCATCATGGCATACTAAAAACTGAGATAGCAGGGCCTTGGAACAGCTGGTCACATCACATCAAAGACAAGGTAGATGTGTGTGGTTACATTTTTCTTTTTTATGCACTCTTGGATGAAAATCCAAAGAAAATTCCTGCCCACATTTAATGTAGGTCTCATGTCAATGAATCTAAGTCTAGAAAATTCCTCATAGACATATCTAAAGATTTATTTCCAAGTTGATTCTAAGTCCTGTTGACAGCATGAACTAGTACAGATAAACTTTGCTACTGCTTTTTAAGAATCCTTAGTAGCTCTTAGACCCCTACTAATACTCTTGGACTTACGTTATTATTATTTCTTGATATCAACCTGAAAGTGAAATTACTATATCACACTATTCTTCAAAAATTGTTTTTTGTCTTTCCCCCGCCTCTTGTTTTTTCTTAGTTTTCTCAGCCAACAACCCAAAACAAAATTATTTAACCTTACCTCTTAAAAGACTTTTTTTTAATGTGCTATATCATACCCGAAGTTTCCTTCTTGCAGGCATCACTTAAGCTCCACTGTGTGAATGTGGGATTTATCACCTCTCACCAATGTCACATGTTTTCAGTGTGTTTGGTCTCTTCCATTCTAACATCAAAGTGACATTTGGCTTTATTTCCAACCCCACTGGTTGACTATTGGGTGTTTTATGTATTTATTGATCACTATGTTTCTCCTTTTATATTTAAATATTCATATCCCCAAATCTAGTATTTTTAAAGGAACATTGATATCTACCTATTCTAGTTTTGTTCCTGTTGCTATATTAAAATACCCTGACAGAAAGAAACTTTTGGAAAAGGGTTTCTTGGGCTTCAAGGTTACAGTCCATCCATACAGGAAAGTCAGAGGCAGCTTGTCACATCAAGTCTATGATCAGGAGGAGAATAAACTGATGTATACATGCCCATGTGCTTGCTTGTTTATGCTCACTTGTGTTATCCACTCCTACAGAGTTCTGGACCCCCTCCCCAGGGAACGGTGTCACCCAGAGTAGGCTGGGTCTTCATACATTGATTACCTTAAGACAACCCTATGCACACACTCAGGACAACCCAATATAGATAATCCCCCGTTAAGAGTCTCTTTCCAGGTTGTGTCAAGTTGAAAAGTAAAGTCAACCAACTCATTGCCTTACTGTTTGGTATTCTTTATGCATAGATAACTTCAGTTAGATTTTTGTCTGCACCAAGCTGTCTCTCTACAAGTACTTTCCAAATATTAAGAATTTTTATGCAGCAAAATATTTAATTCAATGTCTGCCCATACACCTTTACCCTATTCTTAAAGACAACCTTCTAGTCTCCAATTAGGGCAGATACAGGAGGAACGTAACCCTTCTGCTACTCCACAGTTGTAAACCCTTTTATTTCTTCGTTTGAGCATCTCTGCCTTAACACGTGATCAAAGGTTTTTGCCGGACAGCTTAAAATGTATTCAGATGCAAAACGCATATATGTCATTCGTTTTTCCTCTCAAACTTTATGTGATCAAGTTTGAAACTAATTAGGAAAAGCAGTCTGAGCCATAGAGAAACGGAACCCAAAAGCTCTAATGGCAGAGTGTGATTCTAGCCCATTACAATAAAATGTTTCTCTCAAAGCTACAATGAAACTTATTATCCACCAACATCCTAATCTCTCAGGCCAAGTAAATATAAAAACTGTTAAATTTGCATGTATAAATGTGTGGGGTTTGTTGTAACCATTATGAAACCAAGTTATATAATGTGTTAATCTTATTAGTGGTCTCTCTAACAGGAGACTCATTACCTCTGAACATCTTTCTCTATCAAAAAACAAATCATCTATTTCACATCAAAGCCAGAAATTAGAGGAATGTAATTTGGGAAATGAAATCAAACTCTAAATTTGAAAACATGTGATCGAAACATTAAAATAAAGTCTTCCCACTCTGGAGTAAAGTGCTAATACCCTTAAGGCAGTTTTTTAAAAGCTTTCAGACAGCTGTATTCAAATAATTCATGAGAGTAAAGTTTGACAAGGGCTTTCTGTGGAATAAAAGGCTATGTGTTAGCTTTGAATCCAGTAGTGAATGTCAAATCTCTAACTTCTCAAAGAAACTTTTTTTTACCTCTTTCAGGCAGCCTGCATGTATTAGAGAGCATATATTTAAATGAAACCCTTTTTTAATAATTTCAAGGTCAGAAACACAAAGAACATAAGAGATCAGGCTCATCTAGGGCTTGTATTGTTTTGAGAAAACTAAGGCTGTGCTAAAATCTCTATATGCTGCAAACCAGCAACCTCTAGACATTTTGACCTTGTGAGGTGCTAAGAGCACCTTGAAATTGCAGCAAGGAAATGTTCCAGGACCTGGGACTGTGGCAGAAGAACCCACCTGCCCTGGTGGTCTTAGAGACTAAGAGTCTCTGAAATTACACATTATCAGATATATTCTCCAGGCCATAGAAAAAGGACATGGGTAACCAGAAGTTTCATTAGTTCTCTGTATATTTGAGTTTTACACACACACACACACACACACACAACACACACACACACACACACACACACAAAGAGCAAGAGAGAGACTTTAAACCAACTTTCCCCTCAATATCTCTTTCTCATGCCAATACTTGAGAACATTGATGAAAAAGAAGGAGATGAAGAAGAGAAAGAAGAAGAGGAAGAAGAAGAGGAAGAGGAAGGGAAAAAGGAGCGTGGAATGGCTTATTCCCCATCTACCCCCTTTAGATATTTATTGTGTTTTCACATTTACATCTGTCATAGACATCAGAGAAATTGAGTCTCCAGAGTTTAAGTGACATCTAAAAATTACATCCTTAGTGAATAATCAGTAAACTTTATTTCCAGAAACTTCCAATATTGGCTTTTTTTTAAGACTCTTTCTTAGCCACTCTGTCCAATCATCTTTTTGTGCATATGTTAGAGTTGTTTAGAAATAAGACCTAATGTGTTAGCACATATCTATAATATCAACACTCAGGAAGATCTCATGTTCAACACCAGGATATGCTACATAGAGTGAACTCTGTCTCAATATTTTTAAAAATGGGAAAATATTCAGTATAAGCCATGACAGGCATAGTTAAGATCCTCTGCCAAGAGACTCAGTAAGAAAGTGAGCTGGATGCATGCTAGCATCTTTGGTACAGGAAAGCACTCTGCATGTTACCAAAGAAGAAACACAGTCACCAGCCCAGGGACAAACCCTTTAATCTATAATGGTGTCCGATCTATAAGATATCATAGCACAATGGTAGCACAAAGATTGTGGGAGTGACCAGCCAATATCTAATGTGACTTAAGAACCACTCCACAAGAAGGAACTTCTACCTAGTGCTGTTTGGGTGACCAAAAGTCTAAGACTAGATAAGACAGGGACCTGTGGCAAAACAAAATGTGGCTTTTCTACTAAAATAATGAGCAATAAAATGACTTCTTCTCAATGAAATTCTTCTCATAGGTCAGTGCTTCTTCAGACAGAATCAGAGAAGCTTCCTCCTACAGAACACACAAGGTTGGAACTATGGCCATATATAATTGCAGTATTAAGAACAAATACAGAGACTCACAGCCAGTCAAGATCCAGAGAGTGAGGGGCCTTGGAACACTCAGCCCTAAACTGGTGTCTCCATCAAATCCCTCCCATTAGAGTTCAGGGAACTCCGCAGAACAGGAGAAAGAAAGAGCCAGAAGAAATGGAGAACACCAAGAAAACAAGACCCCTGAATGAACAGGAATAAAGCTCCTATGAACTCACAGAGACTGAGGCAACAGGCAGAGGGCCTGCACAGGTCTGCACCAGATGGAGTCCTAGAGCTGAGAGGGAAAGTGTACACATACCCTACACCTAACGGCTCTCTCCAGTTGATAACCACTTACAAATGAACACTTAGTTCTCCAAGGGAGTCTCACTGGGGAATGAAGCTATTCTTAACGGCGGGCTGCACGCACGCCCAGCAGCAGATGGCCAACAGAAAATAAAGTCAGTGGCATCTTTGGAGGTTCCTTGATTCATAGCAAGTGTCAAAACTTTTTGCTCTCTCTTTTTATCCCATGGGTCTTTTGCATACATTCTGTGGCTTCCAGTTTGGTGTTTTTATGGGATTCCTGAGTGTGTGAACGAGCAGATCTCTGTAACAATATCTGTTTCTTGGGCCTTCTCTAAAAGATATTTTCTTTTCTTTTATTTGTTTTGTCCTATTTCAGTGTGTTCATTTTTTTATTTTAATTTATATTTTATTTAAAGCCTATTTGTTTTCTAATGAAACAGAAAAAAGTGGGGTGGATCTGATTGGGAGAGAAAACAGGGAGGAGCTGGGACGAGTAGCTCAGGGAAACCCTAATCAGGATATATTATGTGAGGAAAAAAATCTATTTTCAATAAAAGAGGGAAAGTGAGGGGGTGGGGCTGGAGAGATAGCTCAGTTGGAAAGAGCACTGACTGTTCTTCCAGATGACCCAGGTTTAATCCCTAACACTTTATGGTAGCTCACAACTGTCTGTAGCTCTAGTTCCAGTTCCAGGGGATACAATACTCTTTTCTGGCCTCCTTGAGCACCAAACATTCACAAGGAGCAAAGACATAGATGCAAGCAAAACACTTGTATACATAAAATGAAAGAAAATAGAATATCCCAACATTCTCATCAACTGAACCTGCAAGGTTAGAACAGCACCAATGGCTCAAAGGCCTATGTAGCACCAGAAAGTTCTTTTGGTCCTATAAAATGATCCTTTCTGAGGAGATAAGATTCGAATCTTTTGGATATTCACTGTTTGGTAACGTACAGCAAAGTCTTCTCTCATTACTGGTACTTGGGTTAAGTCAACCACACCGTCCTCCCTGACATTTGAGACAAAAACAGAACTATTTAGTCAAGAACAATGGGCCAAGACACTGAATAAAGAGTTACATGGTAGAATGGAGGCCAGGGGATATTTGGGAGAGTTTTTCACTAAAGCCAGTTTGTTACTCGCTCTTTGAATTTCTTTACAATCAAAGCTGGTATCTGTTTAGTTTGGAAGTCATGGTGTAAAGTATGAACTTGTCTTTTTACCAATTAGAGGAACAGATTCTAGTAAGAAAAGTGCCTCCCATATCAATGTTCTCATAAACCCCAACAGATGTTAGCTCTCTCTATAAACCTGTAAATACAAACCATACAGAGACTCAGGGGAGCAGCTGACTCATGGAGATGAAGAATTAGAATATTCAGACCCCTGTCTTGCATTGCCTTTTCTAAGGTTGTTGGTGCGTCAGCAACATCAAATGACCATGTGCTTTGTAAAATATGCACACTTAAAAGAGTTTACCTGCAAATGATTAATTAGGACCCCTTATTGCTTCTATGCCAGTATGTTCACTATGTGAATGTTAGAATGCTAGAGTGTTAAAATGTAAATAAACAGCAGTCTTAATCAGTTGAGTGCAATACTGTGATACTGGAGTAGCTGTAGTTATTTTAGGATCCAGCTAAAAGAGAAAGTCAAATTAAAAATACATTTAGTTTAACTTAATTGAATTGAGCTATGTGGTTCATAATCAATTCTGTATGTAGCTAAATTATTGCTAGCTGATCCAGCATACAAAAGCCTTCTAGGAAGAATATTCAGACTGCTGCTAGGCAGCTCTTACAGAATCAGAGCCCAAAGATACTGGGCCAAATATGTACCCCCATATAAAACTGAAAACCAGCTAGAGGGAAATGCATCTAATCATGAGACCCATAAGATTATAAATAGGAGTCTCACTGACATCTGGTTAAAGGAAATTTTATTTGTGTCAAGAATGTACTTGATCATGCAGCTCCATAAAATATAGTAAGTCTTTTGAATTATTAACTTGGTAAATTTGTGACAAAGAATTTATAGCATTCCCATATTTATAGGATTCTAACCTATAGAAATACATTAAATAGCAATTATGCATGAAACAGTACATATACAAAATTTAAAAGTTTTCACATGTGGCAATTAGCCTCCAAATGTATATTACTAATAAGGAGATATAATAGCAGATGTGCAACTTGGTCTTCATGTGAGTCCCCTAACAATTCAAGCGGGGACTGTCTTTGATTTGGTTGCCTGTCATTGGATTCCCTTCTCCTAACTGGACAACCAGTTGGGCCTCAGTGGGAGAGGATGCAGTTAGGCCTACTGTGATTAGATGTCCCAGGGTAGGGTGGTAGCCAAGGAAGGGGTGCTTCCCCTTCTCTGAGGTGAAGAAGAAGGAGTTATGGGGGAAGGGATTTGTAAGGGTGGGACTGGGAGGAGAAGATGGTACAGAGGGGCTCAATCAGGATGTAAAATAAGGGAAGTAAAGAAGGAAAGAAGGATGGGAAATATTAGCATGAAGAACAAAAATAACTATTAAAAAGACTAAAAGTGGCATTAATAGGTGACAAGAGGGAAAAGGATATTGTGAGCATCTTGTTATTGATAAACTTGTCAGTGTGTGCAAAATAGAGAAATATTTTGGAAAGCATCATATGGAAGACTAGTAAGAGAAATATATATATTTACATGGGTACCCAGGTCGGAACCTGCTCTTTCCAAGATCCTCTTCACATGATGGAAATGGAATGAGAAAGTTCTTTAGGGTGCCTTTGCAAAGACACTAATCACATTCTTTGGAGTTCCATCCTCATTGTCTAAACTCCTCCAAAGACCCTTTCTCTTAATACTCCGGCTGTGAATGTAGCTGTTGTAAATAACCCTGGTACTATTTGTATTTTTGATGCTAATTCAGCTTCCCCCCAAGAGGAGCTGCCTGGAATGAGGAGTGAATCATATACTCAGGATTTCATGTAACCCTTCTAATGGATAAAGAAACCAATCACTGGGTGAGTAAGTGGAACTTTCGCCCAGATAGGAGAGGAGAGGAGTGGAGAGGAGAGAAGAGGAGAGAAGAGGAGCATGGAGGCGGAAAATATAGGTAGCAGGCACCCTGTTTCAGGTGGCAGATCCATTTGGATCTGCTACTAGATTTAACTTAGAATGGCTTATAAATTAAGATATTAGTTGTTGCATCCAGCGATTGAGTTACCTTTGATAATGAACTAAGTTTGCATGGTGTTTTCCTTCACACAACGACTCAACTGGGTTCCACAGAGAAAGGTACAGTGGCAAAGGTGGATTTACAAGAAGTGCATTCCAAAAGGCCAGGGAAATTTGGAAGCATGGGGCTGGTGTGGTAGTGACCGCCAGTGGGAACTTAGCGAGTTGAGTAAGGTGCTGAGATTTCATAGCTCAGGGTCAGAGAGTTCACCAAAGATGAGAACAAGGCCTGCCAGTGAAATGCATTTTTTAATATTTCACACTACATGTAGCTGTAGAGTGAAAAATTATAAAAATCATTTTATAAAATGTATACAGACTTTTCTTTAGGCCTCACTTTGAAGGGCATGGAAAATTTTCTCTGAAGCAAGCTAAAAATGTAGACTGGCTGGTTTCAGGAACTGGCTAACCACAAAGGGAAGAGAGGAATGCAAGTCATCTAGGTGATGCTGAGAAACTAGTGACCACGATGACAGGGCAGGGCTGTGTCCGGAGCAACTGAGAAATAGTTGAGCAAGTGACAGGGCAAGGCCACAATGACAGGCAAGGCCACAGTGACATAGTAAGACCACATTTTTGAGAAGAATGAGTATACAGAGTGTTTTCCACATGACCCTGACTCACTTAGGTTGGATTACTCTGGAATTTTCCACTATTTTTATGTTATGTTCCCTTGGTAACCCCCTTACCCCCCTTGGTTTGTGGTTCTGCTATATATAAACCCTCCACTCCCAGCCCATGAGGTCAACACTCCTCTGCCCCTGTGTGGGCCACGAGTCTCAGCCTCAGTTGACTGACCCCGAAATATACCTCTTGCTGTTACATCAAGAATGGTGTCTTGTGAGTTATTAGGGTGGCCGCAAATTCCTGAGGCTTGAGGGAGGTCCTCCCTTCCTGGGGAGGGGTGGGGGTGGGAGGGATCTTACATAGCCATATATAAACTTAGAAGGAGTAAATGTTTAATCCATTACATGATGACTTCCTTGAGCAGATGAGGCAAAGTTAAATATTCTAAATATGCCAGGTGCTGAGAAGACAAGGAGCAGACAATGGGATGGCTCAGCAGCTGTGAGTCCTTGCTGTGCCAGCCTGAGGACCTGAGTTCAGTCCCCAGATCTGTGGTGGGAAGAGAGAATCAACTCCTGAAAGTTGTCCTCTGATATCCACAGATGCATGCACACAGAGAGAGATACACATAGACACACACACAGAGAAACACACACACAAAGACAAACATATATACACACACAAAAAGAGAGAGAGAGAAACGCAAAGACAAACATACACACACAGAGATAAACACACACAAAGACAAAAACATACACACAGACATATACACAAAGACACACAAACACACACACACACACTTTTTAAGAGGAAGATGAAGAGAGTCTGACCAGGCCTACAAAAATGACTTTTCTGAGGAACTGACTTAAGGTATAAACTTTAATGAATGAGGAGAAGTTAACTAGGCAAAGATAAGGATGGTATTCATCACACTTTGCATCACTATAGTAAAATGAGTGAAAACTTAGTGCTGGGAAGATTTATTTGGGCTCATGGTTTCAGAAGGTTTAACCCATACTCCTGTGCTCTACTGATTCTGGGTCTTTGATGGGGCAGAACATCACAGCAACAGAAGAATGTGGTAGGAACTACTCCCCTCTGACCAACAAGAAGCATGCTAGAGAGGGCCCTACTTCCAGCCCCTACTTCTTCCAGCTAAGCCCCACCTCCTAAAACTCCTAGAACATCCCAAAATAGTACCACCAGCTGCCTGCCAAGCATTCAATCCATGAATCTTTTGTGTGGACAGTTAATAGTCAAACCATAACAGATGGGGAAATTGTGCAAACAGTTCTCTGATAGAACCAGGGAATCTCAGGAACACAAAGCCAGCATGGCCACAGTGCAGAACTATCAAGAATGTGGATGAGACAAGTATACTTTTAAAATGTAACTGTGAGCTAATTGTGGTAGCATATGCCTGTAATTTCTACACTTAGGAAATTGAAATAGGATTACCTGGGTTTGAGGCTAGCTTGGGCTACATAGTGAGCTTCAGGTCAGTATGAAACAGTGCAAGACCCCATCAAATTTTTTTCACTATGTCTCTACAATGTGGCTTTATCTTGAATGCCTTGAAGAGACCTGCAAATGTGACCTGGAGGACAGACTGACATCCGAGATGATGGGCACTTAGACTAAGGAGTGGAACAGAAATGCTCAAGTGTTGCAGCCAGAGTTGCCCCAGGTTTGGGGGCCAAAAAATGTTGAGAACCTCTCTACCCCACACTTGGGGAGCAAAATGTCACAGACCACTTTATCAGTATTGGAACCCTCACTGCCAAAAGCCTTGGGGGCTAAATTGTTAGAGCCCACACTGCCCCAAGCTGCTCTAGTCCATGGGTCAGGGTTCAGCAAGAGAGAGAGGACAGATGTGAAGAATGGAGACCAGACAGAGTATGATTCAATCCCATTTATTCTTCAGTCTCTCTTCTTAGTCCAAGTCCCAAGTCTCAAGTTCCTAGTCCCTAGTTCTTAGTACCAAGTCTCAGGTTCTAATTCCTACTTCCTCTGTAATAAAACTCAAGTCCTAATCCTAGTTCTAAGTTGCTAGTCTCTTTCCTAGTTCCAAGTTCTCTTCCAAGTGCCTGTCTCAAGTACAAGTGTCTAATCTCAATTACTCTTCCAAGTACAAGTGTCTAATTCCTAGTTGCCTGTCTTGAGTCTCAAGTGCCTACTTTTAAGTGTCTAATGTCTAATTCCAAGTTCTTCCTCCAAGTGCCAAGTGCCTAATAATTTTTTCTGTCTGCCTCTCACCTTTCATATGTCTCACTTCTAAGTCATGCCTCTAAGTCACGCCTTTAAGTCATGCCCTTAGGTCTTATCTCTAAATCACACCTTTAAGTCTCACACACCTAAGGGAAAATCCTGGGTATCTAAAACAAGATGTTATCAGAGTGTGCTCAGCTGTTGTAGGCTATTGTAAACAAGTCTCTTGTCAGGATATATGGCTCAAGATGGCTGCAAGGATGATAGCTGCCTTCTGTCAGCTTCCCACACTCAAGCACAGTTGAGTGACTTCAACTCCCCCATACAAAAGGGGTGTGATTTTTTTTTCTCTTACAGAATTACACAAAGTTAGAAGTGTCCACAAGCTTCCAAAGCCTAAGTCCAAATGCCTGTATAACTACTTGTTAGGATGCTGAGAACCAAGGAGTGATATCTTGAGCCATAGCATCCTTTCCAATTACTTTCTTGCTAATTTGTCATGTCTTGAGTACTCCACAAACCACATCACCTGGCTCTATTAACTCCAGTAATTATGCAAGGTACAAAGAATGATTCTTATTTTCTTGAGGCAAGCCCAGATCATCCTCAAACTCATTGCAAAGTTGCTTCTGCATCCTGAGTATTGAAGTTACAGGCATGTACCACTATGCCCAATGGATGATTCTAATTTTATTTAGGAGTAAAGTGAGGCCAGGATTAATTTGTTTCCACTGTTAATAGTTACAGAGCCAAGATTAGCACTTAAGGTTCTGACTCATGATCAATTCAATTAACATGGACTGTTGCTATATTACTATGGAAGAGGTCAATGACTAATTAGAAGATTTTAAAGTATAAACAGCATGGAACAATAACCCGAAGCGTTCAGTAGTGGCATGCATACCTTGGCAGTAACCAACAGCTCTCTACTTAAACTTAAGATCTTCTTAACAAGAGGGCAATCATACTAGGTACTGGAAACCTAGCCAACTATCCAAGCCTAGTGAAGTCATGGATCTTTGAGAAGAGCCTAGAACCACTTTGCTAAACCAGCACAATCTATAAATTATATATATATATATATCAACAGATAAGTGTTGAAGGAACTTCTCTTTGCAACAGATAGAGCTTTACAGAAAATACCAACCACTACAATGTGGAGCTGTGGAGGCTATTTCCATCTTCTACAATATAACTCCCATACCTAAGACTAGGGAACCATTGAGGAAGTAGGGGTGGAAATACTGTAAGAAACAAAAGATCTGGAAGTTTTCTATGATATTGTGTCTCCTAAAAGTATCAGAAACTGCATTCATGAAATCCCACCAACATAACTAGCTAAACCTTACCTGAACAATAATGACACTAACGGACCTGCTAACACAGACAGGAGTAAGCTTACAAGCCATCAACACTAGACAAAGAACTACAGGCAACTAAGGAGTGCTGAGAGTGGGAGAAATAGTCTTCCCTAGGGATGAGCTCGTCATTTGTTATCCAATACCACACGGTCAGCCCTGAAACACACAAACAAGTTATACAGACTGAGCAGGTGGTATTTATATATTTAGAGGAACACACTCGCACATAACAACAATAAAACCAGGTAAAGAAAAAGAGGCCATGAATTTCAAAGTGAATGAGGGGATGAGGCACGTGGGAGAACTGGGAGAGAGGAAAGGAAAAGGGAACTTGTGAAATTAAAATCTCAAAAATTTTTTTTAAAAATCATTCAAAAATTCTAGAATTAAAAAATAGTATTATATAAGATTACAAATGAGATAGGTTGTCCTCCATTAAGAGATGAGAAAGATCACTCTATGCATCTCATTTCAGGAGTCAGGGTCTTTGAGAAAAGTGTGCATTTGTGTCATGGCTCTTCTCATCCTGCTTGGCTCATACAGAAGAACTCAACGTGTAGCCTGTGTGTTTGACCCACAGCCCTTGGACGATGTTTGTAGCTGTTAGACTTCTTTGATTGCAGGCAGCAGAAACTGGTTTCGAAGGATAAACTAAATTGTGTTTATTAAAAAGGGAGACAGCAGAGTCAGCGAGACCACCAGCAGAACTGACCTGCTCCAGAGGCTAATTAGGAATTTAGAATTCTCTTTAACTGAGACCTACCTGTCAATGGATGTGTGGATTCTAAGGATATGCAGTTTCTTTTCCCTCTAATTAAAATTCATATTCCAGGCAGGGAGCATTCAATTGGTCTCATTTGGGTCAAATCACATCTTTTAGCTAACAATGGTCAGTGTAGTTGATTATAGTCCCACCAGGCCACTCCCAGTAGGGATGAAATAATTGGCTTAACTTGCTACTATTAAGGAAAGTAAAATGATTGGAGGCAACTGAAGTAAGGAAAGATCTAGTCACAAGGCTGGAGAGATGGCAGCTCTGTGGTTAAGATGTCTCACTACTTCCGCATTCAGTTCCAGCACATGGTGGCTCACAACTGTCTGTCCCCCAGTTTCAGGAGATCTGAGAGTCTCCTCTGATCTCTGCAGGTACCACACATGAACATGGTACACATATATACATTCAGGCTAAACACTCAAACACTTAATAAAATAATCAATAAAGCAGGAAAAAAATCTAAAGCAAAAAGTGTTTCAAAACTCCAGGCACACTGTACTTCATTGACTGCAGAGTAACAGATCAGACCCACCCTCCAGAACATGACCCTAGCCTTCCTGCCAGCACTCCTGGTTGGTTATGACCTATGTGAGCCAAGGCTATGCTTTCATTCTAGAAAGTTCATACAAGGATTTTGTTGCTAGAAGCTACCCATGTTGAGCATAGCATGAATACAGAAAGTACATTTTCAACCAGTCTTCATTAGGGTCAGAAACTATAACTGCTATGAGCCTCTCTGTGTGTGTTTTATCCTGACTCTTGGCAAGGACAAGAGGAAGTGAAACACAATAACAATAATGAGAGTAAACTATTCCTCTAGGACCTCCTGTGTGACAGGCACCAGACTAGACACTTCACCTCTATTACCTCTCATTGTACCACCTCTTGAGTGCAAAAATAAAGCACTGCCATTCTGTCTCATAGTTGCTAATGATAGGCGGTTCTGTTCTTCCTTCCTAGACATCTCTAGGGAGTATCTTTGGCAAAAGTAGTGGATACCTCAGGTCCAGTTGGAAACAATAAATATGTTCTGCACAAAGGTCTTCAATAGAAGAAACATTCCAGAGAATAATGCCTTGAGCTTTCCTGGGGCCACTCTTGCCAGCTTGCCATGCTTCCTCTTGCTTCTGTGCCGAAATATTTCATTTTTAAAAATCATCTTTTAAGGCATTGTACAAAAGAAAAAAGTCAAACTGACTTGCAGAAGTGGATCACAGGCAGGCCTGAGGCCAGGATCCTACTAGGGAAAAAGATAACCTGAAGAATGTACCTTTGCCCTGAACATTCTGGAATAATCTAAGATTACTTTGACTCTTTATCTATACCTGGTAGGTAGGCAATCGCATAGCCTATGTTTTTATAACCACCTAGAGAGAGCCAGACAATATAAAGATCATTGCAAGTCTGACAGGGGAGTGTTTTGTAGCTTGGAGAATCCTCACTGTGTGCAGGTGTGGAGGGAGGGGAGACAGTAATCAGGATGCATTACATAAAAAGAAAATTTATTTTCAATAATCACCAAAAAAAAAAAAAAATTCAGGCACAGTCATTGTGCTTCTGCTTTATTTAGAAGAGGCTGATAGTATTTGAAACTGACATGTTAAGTGGCAGTGGAGGGGCGGCTTTTAAGCACCCTTCTGCTTTGGTTTTTCATCATTTAAAAGGGGGGCTGAGGGGATAGCCCAGCTGACCAGTTGCTTGGTGAGTGAGCAGGAGGACACAAGTTTAAGCCTGCAGAAGTTATGTAGAAAGTTAGCTATAGCAGTGGGTGCCCATAATCCCCGTGCTGAAGAAATGAAACCAAAAGGATTAGAGCCCGGAGGGTCCCAGAGGCTTGCTGCTTAGCCAGTCTAGTTAGTTGGCTAGGAGGGCTTCAAATTCAGAGAGAGACCAAAAAGATGAAAAGCAATCAAGAAAGACTCCAGAACTGACCTCTGGCCTCCACATGCTTGCACACATGTGCACATGCACACAAACCTGTGAATACACACAGAGACAAAAATGCAATTAAAAATGTAAAATGCCAATTATAGATAGGAAGGAATGAAGAGAGGGAGGGAGTAGGGAGGGAGGAAAGAAGGAAGAATGGAAGGAAGGGAGGGAGGGAGGGAAGAAGGGAGGGAGGGAGGGAAGAAGGGAGGAGAGAAAGAGAAAAGAAAGAAAGAAAGAAAGAAAGAAAGAAAGAAAGAAAGAAAGGAAGGAAGAAGGAAGGAAGGAAGAAAGAAAGAGTGTCAGGGAAGGAAAGCCAGCCAGAGGAGGAAGTGATGATTTTTAGTTGAACTTAAGATGCCTGTAGGACACAAGGGAAAACGTCCTCTGCAGCTGATGGTAGAGCTGAGCCGGAAAGAGTTTAAATGCATAGAACTGGAGCTCATCAAGAGAGTATTTTAATGCAGAGATATAGTTATCAAAAGCATCAGCATGTAAATGAAGATAAATGTCAGGGTCTGGAACATGCCTCCTAGTGTGATTCAGCTCAGAGGAGATGGCAAAACCACTGTCTATAGAGAGAACCATTAGGGGCCATTCTTCTGAGCGAGCACTACATGCAAACAGTACTTCCTATATTGTCCTCCACAGTGGGCAAGGGGAGTTGGTATGGTGCTTGATTCCTACCTTGGCAATCACTTCCCATTCTAGTCCCACAAAGCTTACCATGCATACCTCTGTTCTGAGAGCCAGGCTCCTTGCTGTCCTTCTGGATCTTTGTATAGTCTGTTCTTCCTGTGTATTCTGCACCCTTCCTTAGAATGATACAGTTCAAATATTGGTGACACAGAAAAGACAGTTTTTACTATGACCTCCTGGAGCAGATTGATATAAAAGAAACTACTGATAACTATCACTGATCCTAATGAAGGAGAGTGGAGGAACCCTTCCCCACCACCATGTCAGCCTGAAAGACAGGAAAGAGAAAAGAGCCCTGAGAGAAATGCTCCTTCAAAAATGCCAGAAATAGCCCCATTCCCCACCCCCAAGTCAGGTAGCCAGAGGAGTCTGTAGCCTAGCCCACACTTGGCCAGGTAAAAACACAAATCCGTGTTTCTAGTACACCTTTTGTTAGCACAACTGGAATCACTAGGCCAGTGTTGATGTGTAATGCCACTGTATTGTTAAAAGTGCTTCTCTGAAGACAGAAGGGGCTTGCGGCCCCATTGGAAGGGTCCCATTGGAAGAGCTACAATACTAACCAGCCAGAGCTCCCAGAGACTAAACCACCAGCCTGGGAACATGCTTGGAGGGACCCATAGCTCCATCTGTATGTGTAGTGGAGGATGGCCTTGTTAGGCAT
Organism: Rhabdomys pumilio; assembly: GCA_030674055.1. Classification (NCBI taxonomy): domain Eukaryota; kingdom Metazoa; phylum Chordata; class Mammalia; order Rodentia; family Muridae; genus Rhabdomys; species Rhabdomys pumilio. Next base: position 28,684,226 of record JANHMN010000014.1, read on the forward strand.
TGGTGGGAGAAGAGGTCCTTGGTCCCATGAAGGTTGGATGCCCCCGCGTGGGAATATTCAAGGGTGGCGAAGGGGAAGTGGATGGATGGGTCGGGGCACACCCTCATAGAAGTAGCAGAAGGTAGATGGGATAAGGGGTTTCTGGGAGAGGGAATGGAAAAAGGAGATAACATCTGAAATATAAATAAATAAAATATCCAATAAAAAAAACAGATAATGGTACTGGCCATTGCGGTTGAGCATTGAAGACTTTTGTCAACAATTTACTATTACCCATATTACTGGGATTTCTTATAATCCTCAAGGATAAGGGACTGTGGAAAGGGGCCCATGGAACCTTAACACAATATCTTCATAAAATAAAAAAGAGGGAGTTATATCCCCATACACCACAAATTTATTTAAATCATGTTCTTTTTATTTTAATTTTTTTTTTTGAAAATTTTGGATGCCAAGGAACTTTCTGCTGAGTGTCTATGGCACCCTACAACTAGGCATACTTATGCCTAGGTGAAAGGGAAGGATCCACTTACTGGCATATTGCATGATCCCAATCAAGTATTTAATGTGGGGAAGAGGGCATGTTTGTATTTTTTCTACAGGATGCTGAAGGAGCAAGGTAGCTGCCAGAGTGATGGGAGATATACATTGATGGGATATGAGATATTCTTTGCTGGGACAAAGAATGACCTGTGAGCTTGCTGAGCGACCTGACAATAGAGATTGGGAAGCTATATTGGACATATGTTCCTGATCCACCCTTGCTTGCCTATATCCCAAATGGGACAAGCTGCCTTACCTCAAGTTTTTAGACCCTGTGGAACAGAGAATCAAGAAGAGAAGTTATAATGACTCTTATATTTTTCTTAAATGTGACCGGTTATTTGGACTCAATCATGGACTGGTCTAGAAATCAATCCAATATTGGGAATAACAATCTTCATTTGGAAGGCTGGTTCTGGACATTTTCAGAGACATATTTGGAAGTTAGCTACAGTTCTCTATGATGTTATGTTAGCAAGAAATAAAGTTGGGACAGGATCTGGATTTCAAACAAGTGTTAGTACATGTGTTAAGGCTCTTTTAATTGTCAAGTTAAAATTACTTTTGTTTCTTCTACAGTATTTAATGGAAGTTGCATTGATTGTATACTTTCTAATTGTGTTAGTGTGTTGAAACCTGGCATGTCTGTTATGGACATCTATCAACCATCTTTTGTTTTATTGCCCTCAGTATTACAGAACCTTGATATTCTGAAAAGAAGCTTGGGGGGGGGGAACATGGAGGCAGATGTTCATGTGTCTCCACCAGTCAAAGATAGTTGATATATCTAGGTTAGGTATTGGGTTACACTTCTGATTGAGCATTACCAAACTTATAAAGCCTTTTATTAACATTTTTTTAAAAAAAATGTATAAAAGCAAAAAGGAAAAGGGGGCATGGGATAGGGGTTTTCTAGGGAGGGGAAATGGGGAAAGGGGATGGCATCTGAAATGTAAATAAAATATCCAATAAAAAATGTTTACATAAAAAAAAAAGAAAAGAAAAAAAGCTTGCAAGTTCTGGAAGAAGTGAGCCAGGCTTTAAGCAAAAGCTCTTGCTTCTGCTTAAATTACATTTAAGCTTTTAATTACATTAATTGCTAACACCACTGCCTCTGCAATTGCTTTGACACAAGAAGTTAAGAAAGCTACTTTTGTTAATCATTTAGCAAAAAAAATGTTACTAATGTGTTGAGTATACAATAAGATTTAGATAGGTGTTTGGAACAACAGATTGATGCTCTTTATCCTATTCAAATTACTGGAAAGGGGTTCAGAGTTTAAGAGTAAGGAGCCATCTTGAGTGTCATGCTAAATCCCAATGGAATTGTGTTACTTCTAAAATTTACAATGATAGTCATTATAATTAAAAAAAAAGTTTACAGACACTTGCAGTGTATTTGGCATAATTCTAACACCTCTCTGGATATTTTAACTTTGCATAGTGAGTTTATGAATTTAAAGAATGCTGCTCTGTTGAACTTTGATGCTCCAGATAATACTGATAAAATTACCCATGGCCTGAGGTCAGTATTTCTGTTTTGGCCAAGCTTCAAAAATGGCATATATAGCTTGAGCATGCTAGCCTTTTTTTTTCTGGGAATACTTTTATTCCTGCCCATTGTGATAAAGCTTGTCTTTAACAACATCAACATGTTGGCAGCCAAAGTACATGGCTTGAAACTGAAAATGGACCCCCAGACAGAGTTATTCATTTAACAGGCTGGCAAGCCAAAGACAGGTAAGATTCTGCACAGAGCCTTACCAACCTAAGACATAAGTGCATTGCTTTTGATAATACATATTCCATGATGGGTAAGGAAGGCATTCTTATCAGTACAACCCAAGACAGACTCAGTCTTGTTTGTGTAATAAAAAAGGGGAGAGGCAGAGAGCTTTGGCGGCTGCTTGGCAGGAATCTGACATTGGCCAAGGGCAAGGAAATGGGCTTCAAGCAGGAATCTGACATTAGGCTAGAACAAGAAAGTTATTTCAGGCAGGAATCTAAATATTAGGCTAGAACAAAGAAGTGATTTCAGGCAGAAATCTAAATCTTAGGCTAGAACAAGGAAGTAGGCTTCAGACATGAAAATGACTTTGGGCTAGGACAGGGAAGTAGGCTCAGATATTTTGGTCATCCTGGTAAGCCCTTAGAAATAGTGATCAAGGGAATGATCACAGAACTTTGTTTATTGCCTTGCTTGTTCTTTGACTATTTGTGTTTATTGTCTTGCTTGTTCCTTGACTATTTGCATCTATTGTATTGCTAGTTCCTCAACCTAGAACACTCCTTAATACTTGCATGTAATTAAAATGGTATAAAAGCAAAAAGGAAGAGGGAGGATGGGATAGGGGGGTTCTCATGGGGCGGAAGGGAATGGGGAGAGGGGGTGACATCTGAAATGTAAATAAATACAATATCCAATTTAAAAAAAGAAGAGAAAAGAATGCTTCTCTGAACCTGCATCTCTACCGAAGTAGGAAGAAAATTCCTATTTGAAGAGACTTATGTTTTACATCATTTTCTATATTTTACTTGAATTCACTTGAGGCCCTCCATTCCACTCACTGGCACCTCTTTTGTCTACATCCTGTGGCCTGTAGCTTAATGATACATCCAAATTGCAAAATGTTTGATACTGCGAAAAGAATTCTAAGTTTGCCAGGGTGCTATGTTCTTTGGCAGCTTATTTTATTCAAAATAATGCATATCAGTAGCTGAGCATCCAGTTCTCAGCAAGGACTAGGTGTTTGGCCACCAAGATCAGTGTTACCCAGGCATAATTAAGTGTATTACACATAGAGTTACAAGCATATTCTGAAGCCAATTCATAAGAGACAGATCTCAGTTATTGCTAAAATATGCAACACACATACACTCACACACTAGTATACACACTCACATACATACACATATGCACTCACATGCACACACATTCATACTCACACACACATATAGACTCATATATACACTCATACACCTACATGTACACACTCACACATATATACTCACACAGACATATATACATATACACACACAGTCACATGCACACTCACACAAACATGGACACATACACACATATATACACACACTCACACACTCACACACATAAACACATATACACACACTCACATGCACACATACATAAACACACTCATATACACACACATACTCATACACTCACACTCACATACACACTCACACACACACACACCTTGCCTGCTAGTGTATGTTATGAGATTTTGTCATTGCTGGTCTCAGAGCATGCTCGACTAATCTTAAATAACCACACTCCTGACAATTCTACAAGCATTCTATGATTATATCACAGGGGATAAGGAGTGAGAAATCAGGTAACAGAAAATCTGAAGAACCTTTTACTTTGTAGTTCTGATGTCATAATTACACATAAAGTACACACACTGACACGGCTGGAACATACTACCCACAGCATAATCCAAGGTGCACCACATGGTTTCATTCATTATAAAATCAAGTACTCTGTCCTTTGTGGAGAAAGAGGGATAATAACCAAAAGGACTTCGTTAAGAACAGCTCCAATAGGTTTAATGTGATCTTCCAAGAGTGAGTCGCTGGCAGATGGTGGTAGAGAAAGAAGCTGTGTAGTTAAGGAAAGGAGTTGAGAATATTTCCCAAGGAAGATACAGCCACGCAGCTTGGCAAATACAAGCTTTGTTGAGCTTCTGACATGGTTCATGTCCCTATACTTTTGATGCATGTATAAAAGTTTATAGATATTGGAAATGACTTAAGATCTTAGGGAAAGCATGGAACAAACACTGGCAGGTGACAAACACCATGCTCCAACATCAAGATCATGAGAATAGCATTTCTCTGACTCTATTTTTTAATAATACTTGTCAAGCAATTATTAAAATAGGAAAAATAATCAGATCACCTGCCAAAAGTGAGCAATTATGATTAATCAAATTCCTCCCACAGGATCCAGACAATAAAGCCAAAAAATAATAAATTGAATCATAAATATTTGACAAGTTCTATTGTCTCCTTAGGCTCACTGAGGAAAAACAACAGGTATTTGCCATAGGAGAAAAAAAAGCCAACGCTGAGTCTCAAAGTCTTTTGTTTTGTTTTGTTTTGTTTTAATATTATTTTACAGTTACAGCAGGCTGCTTCGGAAGATTTTCAAACACTGTGCAGACAATTACGATCCCCATGGTACTTTGTTGCCAAGGGAAAGGGGCTTTAAGAAAATGAAGTGGATGCAAGGTGACCCTGAGAGCTACTGCTGTCTACAGATAAAGCCAAATCTCCGTTTCTATCCTCCTGTTTCAGCTTTCTCACCGGGGAGATGTGTTTATTATTTCCACATTCCTTTCAAACATATGCCCCTGAAGAATTCCTAGCAAGAAATGTAAAGTCTTTTGACTGGAGTTAAAGATATTACAGTGCACGAACATCTGAATACTGAAGGGGCTCTGTCCTGATCACTGTTGTGCCCAGAAACCCCACTCCACTACCTAGCTTAGAATCTATATTCAGGAAATAGTTTTAAAACTTACATGTATGTCCACACACATGCCTCTGATGTATGTGGGGGGGAGGTGCCACAGCACAAGTGTGAGGTCAAAAGACAACTCTGTGAAGTCAATTCTTGTCTTCTACTTTTACATAGGTCCCACAGACCAAATTTCACCATGCTTGTGCGGCAAGCACCTTGGCTTAGTAAGTCATCTTGCTGACTTTCAGCACATACTTTTTAAAATGAATTAATACATTTAAACATACACAGAAATTCCATTTCTCTGATATGTTTTATAATCAAATTGACCCAAATCTACAGATCACACATTTGTTCGATTGTTCAGATGAGATATGTTTGGCATCTTACTCTAAGAATATTAAAATTCTCCTGGTACCTGACACGGGTGTGTCTAAACAGAACAGCTTGCTACTGAAACTTGGAATCCCCCATAAGCACTAAAGTGTGGGTTCTGAACACTGGGAACTAAGCTACCAACTCATAGTGCCCAATCTCAGAAACTTAAAACAAATGCTCACTAAAATCTGCTTTGAAAATGATTACTTGTTTAAATCATAAGTAGAAGAATTAACTTTTGTTAGACATTAGAAATTACATATTAAAAATAATAATCTAAATATCACCAAAATACATCCAGAACGGGGGAGGGGAAGCAGGAAAAGGAAGAGGAAGCAAACTTCACACACATGTATGAAAAGAGCATTTCTACCCTAGCAAAAGAGACTAGAGAACCGATTTCTGGTTATACTCAGGCTTTTCTCTCTGCCTCTCTGTGAAGCATCACTTTTAAAAATCATAATTCATCTGCTATTCTAGAGATCAGAATATTCAACATTTGCTTGTACATTTTATCTTTTAATGACCCATCTTGGATAGCTTTAAAGACTCGAGTACTGCGAATGATCTTTCATGAGCGTAGTGTGAGTGTGAGCGTATAGAACTACTACTTACCTCACTTTCAGCTGTGGCCCCAGAATGATATAAGCCAACCCTTCTCGCATCTCAGAATGAATTCTGTAGGCCACCATGCAGCATTGGCAAAGAGGCATCTGTGCTCCTCAAACTAACACTGAGAGGAATAGCAAGTCAGAGAATGTCTCTGTCCATCAGCTGTACAGTTATCATTTCCCTCTACCCTGAAATAGAACTGATAGGGACATCAGGCTTACAGACAGAGTGTTATGGAAACCACTTAGTGAGGGTGACATGGGGCTTTAGAAGCAGTGACTTGGGTGTCACTCACATTTGAGAAGTGGCTGAAATGGAGTTGATCTGAATGTAAGTTAATGACAAAATTGTGATGTTGAGACAGTAATTAAATTACCACCAATGGTGAGTTAAACGTCTGCATTTTATGTGGATCAGACATGGACAGGGGTGAAAGTACCAGCATAGGTCTTACAAAAGATGGCCTAGAATACAGCAAGGGTTCTGCCAGGAAGTGTTCGTGAACCCCAAAAGGCCACCAAGGAGCCAATTCTGTTGTAATCACATTAGGGTCTCTTTATTACAAGCTCAAGCTTGGGCTCCCAGCCAACCCCAACACAGCAGGAAGGTGGAGCCCTAAGCCTAGTTTTAGGCAAGGATTTATAGAGGCAAGAAGTGGATATCTAGCCTGGCACACACTTGATTGAAGGGCCATTATCATCTTTAATATAACTAACTGGCTGGTGCTGGGAGCAAAACCATAAACTTAACTTCTGCTTTCCTCTTGATTGGTGGTCGTTAGGAAGTAAAGTGCCAGGCTTGTAACTTGGGGGTACGGATTTGTTGGGGAACAACCTGGAAACTGGTGCTAGACTCAGGTTTTGTTAGGGGGTAGCCTGGAAACTGGTGCTAGGTACTGTCCTGTTAGTTCAACCTTAGGTCAGGTTCTGTACGATGTCTGAACCCAAAAGATGTGGTCTCTCACAAGCTCTCAGAATACAGACCGGAGGTGAACTTTCAGGAGGCCCAGGAAGGGAACTCTGAGCAAACCCTAAGCAACCAGCCATAGCAGATTCAATCACCTCGATAGAGCTGCAAGAATCCCCAAAACTGACAGAGAGCATCTCCCAACAACCCCAAGATTCAGCTCTGACCCTGCAATGTGCCCAGTATGTTAGTAATATTTCTAGAACTGCCAAATCAAAGGAAACTTCTCATGCCCCTCACTTTCTTCCGTTCCAACTTCCAATGCCCACTGGCATGTCCCTAGTAGACAGAGAAAGGAAACCACAGAGCTCAGGTGGAGATATGATTAAACACTCCCATTGGCCCCAGCTACTGACAAGAAATTTGATTGACTTCAACTCACACTGACCACAGCTTTGTTCTGGGCCCTCAAGAGGCCAAAACTAATAACTAACAGTGAATAGATTGGCTATAGAACCTTTCTAAAAATTTCTTCCAAGGGGCAAAGAAAAGAAAAATAATCTCCTGTTATGCTTAAATAAAGGCCGTTATGAGATACTGATGGTAGCTTTATGATTTTATCTAAAGAATACATTTTACAATGTCAACTGCGTAGCTATACATAGAGAGAGATTTTTACCACTAAAGACACATAAAATTCAGGCTTTGTTTCCTCTCAAAAGCAGGATTTATCCATTCAGTCATATGTTACTTAATTGAAAGTTATGCATGCACAGTATACACCTGGTACTACGCAGGTGTGCGATACAAAGAGTAGGTGTTGTGTTACGTGTGAAAGTAGTCCCTTGACATGTTTAAAACCAACACAAGATGTTCATTGCCTGCTATAACACACTCTATCTCCAGAGCAAAGGGGGAGGGATGAGGAAAAGAACAGAAGTGAGAAGTCTAGCTGAGTATCAGCCAACTCCAGACACCCAACCAGAGCTTTGGCCCCAGTATAGGTTTCTGATGTGAAGCAGGAGGGTTTGCTTTCATGTGATTTATTTCCTGGGTTAACATGACAAGAACCAGGGGAAGAAACAACTCACAATACTCTGCAGCTGCCCTACGTATATCAAGCAAAGGTTAATCCTTTTCCCAGCAGGACAAGACCCACGTTACCTCACTCTTATTTCAAATATGAAAAGATCCAGAGTAGACAAGTGTTTCTCACAAGTTGAAGAGAAGAGGGTCATGGGGAGAGGTAGGTGAGTTATGGCTAGAGAGAATGAGGAGGTTCTAATGTGCAGCAAGGTCACGGTTACTGTAAATGACTATAGGATCAGCACATTTCAAAAAAGTAGAAGGAAGCACCTTGACTGGTTTTAGCACAAGCAAATAACAAATGTTTAAACGTATGCACTAACAAACGCATATATTAAAGCACCACAGGGAAATACAATTCTTATGTCTTGATATGTTAGTTAAAAGTTTTCAAGTTAAATGAATGATAACATTTTTCAAGTTAAATAAATGATAGATGATAACAGATAGGTAGGTAGGTAGGTAAGTAGATAGATAGATAGATAGATAGATAGATAGATAGATAGATGATAGATAGATAGATAGATAGATAGATAGATAGATAGATAGATAGATAGATAAAAAGGATTATGACCCCACACCATTCTACAACTTAAAACCCCTTCATCCTTGGCTTCTTCCAATAGTCCTATAAGACAGGTCTAGATAAACTACATTCAGCACTTCTCCTAAATAATTTTAACTGGCTATCATATAGCATTGCCCTCTATCAAAAATCTATCGCAGGAGTAAAGAGGAACATTTGCTTGCCAGTAGTATTCCTGAGGTGCAATCAGATGTGCTGTGTTGCTGTGTCACATGTGAACAGTGTGGACCTTTATCCATTTGCCCTTCTGAGTAAAAGAACATGAACTATTAATCTCCCACTCTCTCTCTCTCTGTCTCTCTCTCTCTCTCTCTCTGTCTCTCTCTCTCTCTCTCTGTCTCTCTCTGTCTCTCTGTCTCTCTGTCTCTGTCTCTCTGTCTCTCTGTCTCTCTGTCTCTCTGTCTCTCTCTCTCTCTCTCTCTCTCTCTCTCCTTTTTAAATTTTGTTCTCCAAATGAGTTCGTGGCACTAAATCCACTGAGTTCACACTTCTATTTCTTCTCATCAGCCCTAAGCTCCTGCCTCTCTTCCTCTAGTACAACAGCTTCTCTTTGCCAACACTTCTACCTGCTTAAAAGAAACATTTTCTGAATCTTAGAGTCTTTATTCTCATATTTAACACCTAGGATGCACATCTCCTAATACTCTTTGCACATCGTATTTTTTTAGGTATAAGCAGTGCCTAGTTAAGCAAGCTAAAATGGTCATAGGAATAGCAAACAATATTGGAAGATAGTTTTGCCTGATTTATCAGACACTGTGAAATCTTGGTTTTGAAACAGTATTGGCCAATTTATTTTTGCCGACCCTGCTTTTCTTGAGCTCAAGCCAAATAAGTCTGCAGTCCGGAGCACATGTTAAGGAGCCCGGGGGTTGGGAGGCAAAACAACAGAAACATTACACATATATCTTGAGGTTAACAGAGCCTGAGCTAATCCACAAAGCAAAGGTGACATTATTTGCTTAGCCCATAAGACGGTTAAGCTGCCTAGTGAAGTACAAAGAAACACAGACTTCCATCACTATGCATTATTCATATGTCTGCATGGCATCCACCGAAATTATCAATTAGCCCATTTGTAACCGGTACCAACTGCTCCGTGTACCCACAGGGCAAGAACTGTTGCATTTTACTTTTCAAAAATAAAATTAAATCCTATTCAGGTTCCAACTGGCCACGGTTGACAGGAAGAACAAGCTCAATCCAGTTCCAGCCATGCATTGTAAGAGAGGATCAAAAAACAAAAGCAAAATATAAGGTTTATCTGGCTCAGAAAAAAAATGTGACAGGCCAAGATTCATGTGTCTCATTTAAAGATTATTAGTTTCTAATCTCCATGGTTCTCCATGATGCCATCCGAATCCAGTTTCTGCAGAGCAAGAGAGTAGATATTCCCACTTCCTAATTCCTGTATACTCCATACCTGTACCGAATGAGCCACTGACTCACAAACCTCAGACATAAAATTTCCAAGTAATATGCCTTTTTGGACATTCTATCTAAATCATCTTAGTGGCATTCCATGTTTGCTTTTTTTTTTTTAAGTCTTTTTTCTTTCATATTTGTGAAGAGCAGATTAAAAATAATCATAGTGGAAAAAAAAACTTCCAAACCACAATGGTCAGGTAGCAATATAAGAAGTAGTCATAGTATTCATAATATGATAGGTAGAACGTCAGAACCTCGAGGAAAGCATAATTCCCTGCTCCACACAGACACTCTGAAACCCAAGGTGACAGGAGCTCAGCCATTTAACTTACGCTCTTAGGACTGTCCTAGGAATTGATATGCAGCAAAAACAAGGGAACGACTCCATAGAGAGTCTTTGGTTTTGATGCAAGGATGCCATCTCATCACACTCTTTATATTCTTGCAGCAGGTTCTAGGCTCCACTTACATGCAAAGTGCTGATCTATGCTTTGGAAAGTATAGAATTTTATTAATAGCCGTCTGTGATGGTTTGAATAGGAATGACTCCCACGGGCTGTGTTTGAATGCTTGGCACATAGGTAGTGGCAGTATCAGAAGGTGTGGCCTTATTGAAATAGGCGTGGCCTCGCTGGAGGAAGTACGTCACTATGGGCTCAGCCTTTAAGGTCTCAGAAGCCAGAGCCAGTTCTCTCCCAGCTGCCCGCTGATTTGGATGTAGAACTCTCAGCTCCTTCTCCAGCACCAAGTCTGACTGCATGGGACCATGCTTCCTGCCTTGATGATGATGGACTAAACCTCTGAACTCTAAGCCAGCCCCAATTGAATTGTTTCTTCTATAAGAGTTTCTGTGGTCACGCTGTCTCTTTACAACAATAGAAACCTTAACGAAGACACCATCCTGTAGTAAATCATAGATAATCAATATTAAAACTAATCTATGCACATGCAGTTTTCATCTGCCGATAAGCCTCTCCAGAAAAGTACAAGTTTAAAAAGTGGTAAAGAAACGGAACAAAAAATAATAATAATAATTACATCATGAATCTCACTGTGCTACATTGAGTCACAAACCTGAGCGTCACTGAGCAACGAGCCTGAGAAGGACATGCATGGAAATTACCTGGCCCAGTTCAATTGGCAACAGAGAAAGTAGAGTCCCAGGAGGCTGTTATTCCACTAACCTAGTTAATGGCAGAGAAAAGAGAAGACTCGAGATCCCTGCCGCCTTCATCCTGGGCATTTCCTATTCAACTCCACTTTCACCAGATGTGGGGGTTTAAAAAACAAAACAAAAACAAAAAACGGACTCAATTCTTTGCAGTTTCAATTTCAAGACTTTAAGTTGCCCATTGTGCAATATAAAAAGTTTCCATCCCCTCTTTTTCATTGACTGAAGCCTATACGTTTAACTGACAAATGCCAAATTAACAGAAGAAAATTACTATAAATGTTATTATTATTAATCTCACATGTACTGGAGAATCATTTTTTAAAAGCCTCAAAGAAACAATTTAACTCACAAGACAACACTGGGGGTTAAAAGCTAACCTGAGCAACCACACATAACCATGTCAGAGGTAGGGGTTGGAAAGAAAGCAGGCTGATGTGCTCAGAACCTAAGTGGAACTTTAACTCCTGGGTTGTAAGTACCATGTGGCCAAACTAAGCTGCCCAGAGGAAAGCAGTAAAGACTTCGAAGGAAGTGCCACACCCACATGCACCAGACCCAAACTGAAGAAATTGCCAGATAGATAGATAGATAGATACATAGATAGATAGATAGATAGATAGATAGATAGATAGATAGATAGATAGATAGATAGATGATAGATACATAGATATATATAGAGAGAGCTATAGATATACATATACAGGTAAAGAGTACATATACATAAAAGTAAAACTAAAGACAAAGGAAGCACTTAAGATACAAAAAGACAAAACCAGAAAGGACCGTGCCCATTATATTATTACCACAACATTAAATATACAGAACAAAGAAAGTATGTTGAAAGCAGTGAGGAAGAAACAGCAGAATATGTGTAAAGCTGGGCCTAGCAGAACAGTAGAACAGCAGCAGGCTATCTACCTGAAAGTTTAAAAGCCAGGTGTGCCTGAATGGATGTACTTCCAGTTATGAAAGGCCACAACTGACAACACAGACTACTGCATCCAGCAGAGTTATCTGTCATCACTAAAGGGAGAGTAAAACCTGGCCATGGTAAGAGACTGAAGGAATTTATAACCACTAAGATAGCTCTATAGAAGACACTTGAATTCCATCGACTAAAGCAAAAACCAAATCTATCCATGGGGCCACAAGCATGAGTACATTATGCCAGAATAACAAGAGAGGAGGAGAAGAAAAAATAAACAAAACTATGAAATTAACAAAATGGCAAGAATCAATATGCAATTTTCAATTGTAACTCTGAATATGAATGGTCTCAATTCTCCCAATCAAAAATCATGGACTAGTAGACTGGGTCAAAGGGCAGTAACCATCTGTTTGCTCTCTCCAAGAAATGCTTCTCTCTCCCAAAAGGCCAACCCTACATCAGGATGAAAGGAAGGGAAAGGGTAAGCACACAGACCTAAACAAGCAGATGTTGCTGTTCTAATAGCTAACAAAACAGAAGCATAGAGAAAAAGAAAGATGATTGCCTCACACTCATTAAAGGTATGATCCACCAAGAACATACTATCATTCTGAACCTTCAGGCCTAGAACACAGATTGACCCAACTCCTTAAATACAAGTACTACTTGATAGGGAGTCAAAGATTAACAATAGTAGCTGGAGATATCAATATCCTACTTTCACAGGTCTTCTCAATAATAAAAACTAGATAAAGATATTAATTAAATAACATCATATATCAAATGGACTTAGACCGCTATAAAACATTCTATCTGAATACTGCAGAATGCAAATTTTCTCAGCAGCACGTGGAACATTCTCTAAAATAAATCATATTTAGGACATAAAGCAAGTCTCAAAAATACATGGAAATTGAAATTATCTCTTGTATTCTGTCTGGTTACAGTGGAGTAAGCCTATAAATTTACAAGAAAAAACACAGAACACACACACAAACTCACAGAGTTTAATCAGCATACTCCTGAATGATGAACTGGTGAAATTATAGGAAATTTAAGAGTCTCTGGAGTAAAATGAAAATAAAAACATAACATATGAAAATCTACAAGATACAGTGAGGATAGTCTTAAGAAGGTAATTAGCTTTGGGTACCTGCTTTAGATTGAGAAATCTAAAGCAAGTGACTTAATGACACACCTTAGGACTATAAAGAAAAACAATCCAAATCCCAAATCAAGAAAGAAATTAAACTGCAATCCTGCTTGCAGACAGAAGTCTAGCATGTCTATCCTCTGATTGACTCCTTAGAATAAACATAGCCAGGTATTTAAAAGATCTCTACATTAAAATCTTTAAAATGCTAAAGAAAGAAATTGAAGAATATATCAGACCTCCCTACTCAGGGGCCAGAAGAATCAATATTATAAAAATGGATATCCTATCAAAAGCAATTTACAAATTCAACGTAGTTCCAATGAAAATTATAGTGACTTTTTTTTCACAGGAACAGAAAAAAACTTAAACTTTATATGGAAGCACAAAAGACAGAAGATAGACAAAGAAATCCTGAGCAGAAAGAACACAATTTTCAGTATCACCACACCTGATTTCAGGTTATACTATAGAGCCACAGAACAAAAACAACAACAAAATAGCATTGTACTGACACAAAAACAGACATGTAGAGCAGTGGAATAGAACAGAGGAGCCAAAGTCAAGGCCACACGACTCACAGCAAGCTGAGTTTTGACAGAGATGACAAAAACATACACTGGAAAACATTCAGCATCTTCAACAAATGTGCCAGGAAAACTGGATATTTATAAGGAGAAAAAGGAAACTGGATCCTCCTCCTCACACCGAATGAAAATCAACTCTAAATGGATCAAGAACATCACCATAAGTCCTGAAACAGCAAAACCGACAGAGGAAAAAGCAGGGAACACACTTTGAGACACAGGCATAGGCAAGGACTAAGTAGGACTCTGATCACTTGGGAAATAAAGCCCACAATCAAGAAATGAGATCTCTTGGATGTAATAAGCACTGCACAGCAAAGGAGACTGTCAGCTGAGTGAAGAGACAGTCCACAGAATGGGGAAAAAAATTCTTGCCAGCTATATATCCAACAGAAGATTTACATCTAGGATATACAAAAAAAAAATGAAATATCCAGAAAACAAACAATTCAATCAAAAAATGAGTAATAGAACTGAATAGAGTTATCAAAAGAAGAAATTGAGATTTCAGAGGCTAGTAAACATTTTTAAAGTGTTCAACAACTAAGGAAAATGCAGATTAAAAATGACTTTGAGATCCTGTCTCACCCGAGTCAGAATGGCTATCATCAGAAAACAAATGACAGCAAGTGCTGGTGAGAATGTGGAGAGAGGGGAACTGAGTGTAACTAATTATTTTCTGTTTAGATATACAAGGCCTGTATTACAGAGGGAATTCATGGCTAGCACTGTAAACATAGTCAAAAGACCATGGTGGGGGAAATCACAGGCCTTGGGGAGTTGGGCGGTAGGGTACTACTGTTGTTTTACTAAATAGTCACACTGCCAACCTGCCCTTTAAATATTTATGTTCCTCTTCAGGCAAAAATGAAAGGGAAGGCACAGAGATCTTCTTGCATATATTATTTCTAAGTTACTAAGCTCAAAATCATCCTAATGCCACAAGAATCATATCCTGATCCCCACTAGAAGAAAGATGGAGAGAACAGGGTTTTCACATTATTGTCTAGTAACACCTCAGATTATCCGAGTAATATAATATCATATACCCAATGTCACTAGTTATCAGCAAGGTCTGATGCTTTACATGTTTACAAGCAAATACCTTCAAATAATCAAAACACTCCCATCTTGAACCACATACAATTTTGTCAGGCAATTTGTTTCATTTTAGTAGTTTTCATATCAAAAACTGTAGGAATTGCTGATGATTCATGGGAAAAATTGGAATTTCTATTTGGGGATAATTCTGTTTTGGTATTGAATCATGTCTCTTCAGCCTAGTTCTCATTGCATCTGGAAGAGGGCACTTGGTTCCTCTAAGTTTATTGGCTCTTGTTATTTATTCTTCACCTGAAATCATCTCAGTTTCTGATATTAAAATCTGTTGCTATGGAAACAATTATGTCAAGAGACCAAAGGATAATGAATTCATCGATAGCATAAGTAGCAAGAACTGACAAAAATCT
Organism: Rhabdomys pumilio; assembly: GCA_030674055.1. NCBI lineage: Eukaryota > Metazoa > Chordata > Mammalia > Rodentia > Muridae > Rhabdomys > Rhabdomys pumilio. Next base: position 28,699,559 of record JANHMN010000014.1, read on the forward strand.
CAGCAACAAAGATACTATTTTAATACTGAAGGTGCTAGTAAAATGTGTTGAAGAAGTGAAAGATGGAATAAGAGGAAAGAAAATGTCACTTGAATGTGTCTGCAGTTTCTCGAGGAAACACTTATTAATCTTAGTTGAAGAAGTACATATTGTTATGAGCTTATGATCTCCTCATTCGGCTTCAGAAACTGCTAGCGTTAAATACAATTTCTTAGAGGTTCCCTGTGTTGTCTGAGCTCTTGGACTGGGTTGGCAATTGTATTAGATCTACTGTGAACCTCCTCTGTGCAAGGACAGATGTTAAGATAGCAAAAGGACCAGGAAGATTTTCAAAGAGGGCGACAAACAATATTGGGTGGGATTTTTCCTGTTGGCCATGAATTTCAACCCCTATGGAAGAGAAAGCCAACAACACTTGATATATCCTATATCATAAAGCACACTAGTCACCAAGAAACACTCAGTAGCAAAAGTGATCCCTGTTTGGTTTTAGAATCAGGGACAAGAGACTGGGGTGTATATTTCACATACCAAAGCAGACCTGGATTCCAGGCTCTCCCAGCATCCTTCAGTCCCCATCCCTGAACTTTCCAACTCAGGGCTCTGCTTGCTGCCCTTCCCAAAGAGGCTCTTTCCTATATAATCCAAACATTTTGGTCTCTCCTGCTCTCTCTCTCTCTCTCTCTCTCTCTCTCTCTCTCTCTCTCTCTCTCTCTCTCTCTCTCTCCTCTCTGTGTGTCTCTTTCTCTACCCTCACCCCACCTCCTTATCTCTCCCCATGATGACTTCCCTGGCCTAGGTCCTAGTCTCCAGCCTGACGACCTGAGTCTTTCCCGGCCATGTGGAGATCACTTCTCTTCTATCCTTCTCCAGGGGAAACATTTCTTTGGACTCCATGAGTACCCATTCCCAGCGACTGCTTATTAGGACCCTCCAGGCTTTCTCTGCTAAGTCCCAGCTGCCAGAGCTAGCCCCATCTGAACAAAGACCAGGTTTTTATTTGGGGGAAACTTTTGATACAAAGATGTTTGATTTGAGGTTACAGCCCCATATAAAGGAATTTATCTCAGACTATCAAATGAGATGCCATTTCCATAGTCTCAGGATCTCTGGCAAGGCCTAGGAGAACAGGTGCCACTGGACATGAAACAAAATTTATTCAAATTGGTTTGAACTCCCTATGTCCAACTTTTTGGAAACTAAGCTCTTGCCTCTTTCCCATTCCCCCTTGGCTACACTGAGCACAGGGCCCCAGGTGCTGCCTAGCCCTGCACTTCCACACCTCCCTCTGTACCTCAACAGCAGTGATAGCAGCATCAATCGTAGTGCTGACTGTGGTATTGATTGCAACAACGGTGTTACTGAAAGACTAACCTTCTCATTTTAAATCAGCTACTATGCCAGCAGCAGGAAAGTATGCACAGTGGGAAAACAGCACATGGCTGGTCACCGCCTAAAGAAAGAGGAAGTCATGCCTTCACAACCATCTTGGTTAAGGCCAGCAGCCATCTCTGTTATGGGAAATCATGGCTTCACATTTGTCTTTTGTAAGGGCAGCAACACATGATATGAACCAACAGAAAAGAAGGTCTCCAAAGAGACTTTTAAACTGAGATAAGATTTTTTCGAGATTTCTGTCCTGTCTGGGTAAACTGTTGCAGCATTGCTATATGTCTTTACTCTTAAGAAGATGCCTTATTTTAATATTAAGAAAAACACAAGTAAGAGATTTTAAACTTCTAAAGTTTGGAGGTTTTAACATTAAAAATGATAAAAATTACTGCCATAAAAATGTTTGGCTTTGTTTTGCTAATGTTATTAAGATACAATATAACCTTAAATTCTTATAAGCCATAGATTTTCTAATGATATGCCATATAAAAGTCAAAATATCCATAGTCCCTTTATGGACTGTTTATAGATCGAAGGATTTTGTTCTGAAGCTAGAAGTGATTCAATTCAAACTCATGATTTTTAAGGCTCAAACCTAACAGACTTAGTCTCAAAAACTACTAAAATAATTCTAGATTCATAAAGCCTACTATAATTAAGAAATGCAAATTGAGCCGGGCGGTGGTGGCGCACGCCTTTAATCCCAGCACTTGGGAGGCAGAGGCAGGCGGATTTCTGAGTTCGAGGTCAGCTTGGTCTACCAAGTGAGTTCCAGGACAGCCAGGGCTATACAGAGAAACTCTGTCTTGAAGAAAAAAAGAAAAAGAAAAAGAAAAAGAAATACAAATTGAGAGCCAGTAAACTTATAAATGATCATATCCTTTAATGTGTTCAGAAGCATATTTAAAGTCATGTTGAGAACTGATGCAGTTAAGTATTAAGCTTTATTTAGCCTCCGGGTTTATGTTTGCTAGGTACAACTTAAAGCAGATAACTAGAAATAGACATATATTGTTTAACTCAGATATACTTAGTACATACTAGCCCTCAAACCTGTCAGAGATGGCATTAAATATTTAAACTTACTATGACAGAGACTCCCAAATCCCCACCCAAGGTTTTGGTTGTCTTCACCCTTTCATTCCCAGCAAAACTACATCTAAGGCTTTCGAGCAGATAGGAATGAGGTGCTGAGTTTTCCTAAAGCACTGACTTAGTCAGAGTTTCTATTCCTGCACACAAATATTGTGACCAAGAAGCAAGTTGGGAAGGAAAGGGTTTATTCAGCTTACACTTCTACATTGTTGTTCATCACCAAAGGAAGTCAGGACACGAACTCAAGCAGGCCAGTAAGCAAGAGATGATACAGAGGCCATGGAGGAATGTTACTTACTGGCTTGCTTCCCCTGGCTTGCTCTGCTTGATTTCTTATAGAACCCAGGACTGCCAGCCCAGGGATGGCACCACCCACAATGGGCCCTCCCACAATTGATCACTAATTGAGAAAATACCTTACAGCTGGATGTCATGGAGGTATTTCCTCAAGGGAGACTCCTTTCTCTGTGATAACTCTAGCTTGTGTCAAGTTGACACATGAAACCAGCCAGTACAATTGGCCCTTTTGTCAACTTGACACACAAACACATCACTATTAAGTCTCGACCCTTACTTTCTTATTCATTCCCAAGATCTAAATAATTTTAAAAGTCTCATGGTCCTTACAAATTCTTACATATTAAATTTTTCAATCTCTTTTAAAATTCAAAATGTTTTTATAATTCAAAGTCTTTTAACTATGGGCTCCACTAAAATACTTTCTTACTTCAAGAAGGAAAAATATCAGGACACACTCACAATCAAAAGCAAAATCAAACTCTAATCATTCAATGTATGGGATCCACTCACAATCTTCTGAGCTCCTTCAAGGGCTTGGGTCACTTCTCCAGCTCTGCTCTTTGGAGCACACACCTTGTCTTCTAGGCTCCAGCTGCCTGTATTCCACAGCTGCTGCTGTTCTTGGTGGTCATCTCATGCTACTGGCATCTCCAAAAAGCTGCTGTCTTCCACTGCAACTAGGCTTCACAAATAGCCTCTCATAGGCTCTCTCCAGGGTGCCAAGCCTCAACTCCTTTGCATGACCCCTTCAGTCCTGGGACATCAATTGCAACTGAGGTTGCACCTTCACCAGTGGTCTTCCATGGCTTCTTACTGTGCCAAGCCTCAGCTCCTCTTCATGATCCCTTTATGTGTTCAAAACCAGTACCACATGGGTAACTCTGACACATTACCAAGTCCAGCTCAGGACAAAGTACAATCTTGACCATTTCTGGAACACTCTCAGAAATATTGTGCTCTCAGAAAACACTTCCCAGAAGATTTCACCTCAGTGACACTAGTCTCCTCTTAATCACCACTAATTTCTTAGTTCCAGCTAACCAGCATCAATAGTCTCAGTAATGGAAAGGTTTCACTTTAGTAGTTCTGGTATCTTGTTAATCACAGTTGATTCTTCAACCCCAGCTAACCAAAACCACAGAATCTTCACAATCAAAACAGCAACAGCCCTGATAAGAGTCATTAATTTTCCCCTTGAAATTTCACAAGTCAAGCTTCCATCATTTACACTATTCTCAACATTATCTTCCAAGCTCCAATAGAACATCTCATAGAGCTCTTAATACCCAGTGGCTCTTCTAGCCCAAAGTTCCAAAATCCTTCCACAGTCCTCCCCCAAACATGGTCAGGTTCTCAAGGAATACCCAACTCCTGGTACCAATTTGTCTTAGAGTTTCTATTCCTGCACAAACGTCATGACCAAGAAACAAGTTGGAGAGGAAAGGGTTTATTCAGCTTACACATCCACATTGCTGTCCATCACCAAAGAAATCAGGACTAGAACTCAAGCAGGCTAGGAAGCAGGAGCAAAGGCTCCTTCTCTGTGGTAACTCTAGCTTGTGATAAGTTGACACACACACCAAGACGGAGTCCAACTAAAACACTCAGGATTTCTCTGGGTTTCCCAAACATAGGTATTTTTGTAATGGATTATTATGTGATTACAATACACAGGCAGCATGCAGAACCACTGGCCCACAAGAACAAAAAGTCAACAGACTCTGGAACAGGACAAAGCTGTAAGTTCCAGGTTTCCTTGTCCCTCCTGCATCCAGGTTAAGTAAGGAGCCCTGAATTGAAGATGCTCCTATCTATGCCTCCCAAAGGTTCTACTCACATACACTCAGGGGAATGTACACATGGTTGCCAGCCACACAGCAGTCATGGACAGGCAGGGAAGGAACACAACAGTAGCCATGGAATAAAAAAATCAAAAAGTCATGGTTCTTTCTCATGATCTCTCTCTGTCACACCTAGGGAAGAGATAAAACTCAGAAAAAGAAAGGTGAGAGAGAATAAACAGACTGTGGCTACTCACCACCTCCTTATACAAATCCCTCCAGCTGAGGCTTAGCTATCTATGGGTACAGGGAGGAGATCAGAAATAAATTGGATGTGAGACTGGAGTTTCAACATAAAGCAAATAAGACTAGAGTTTTTGTACATGAAAAAAATTACAGACTTACAGGACATTCCCAAGATATTGTTAAAGGATGCAAAAATAAAAAGTAATTCAAAGCAGCATAGTTAAAGGAAATGATAGGAGAAAAAACGACTTCATACAAGAATCCCACTGAGTCAAGATGCCAAACAAATCACTTGCAGTTGATGATTATACATCCTGCAAAGATGAATCACAACACAACTGGAGGACACAAAACAAGAATTGATTCTACAGCCTCCCATGATCCCTCTTTCAATGATTCTATCATAGGTAAAACACCAGAAGATACAAAAGATTAAAAAATAATAATAACAATTCAGAAACAAACTGAAGAATTTATAAAGATTTAATATTCAGAATGGGTAGTGATTGGCATGCTAATTAATTTAGTTGTGGCAAACATCATTATATATTATATGTGTATATATCATATTGTACCCCTTATAGTCAATCTTTGACAAGTAAATATTTCTAAATAAAAGGGAAAAGTTCAAAAAGGAATGTAGTCCTTTTCACTTTCTAAATCTAACCAAAAGAATGAGTTTTTCCATTTGTAACCAATAGAAAGGCATTCAGACAGCTCCAGGGGTCCATGAAAGGACTGTATGTACAATTTGAAATATGCTGATGTAAAGCAGTGTCTGGCAATCATCTGCCCTTACCTTCTGAAACTGCCAGAGTGACTGGAAACAATGCTTTTTAGAAGGAATCTAGTCCGTTTTGTTTTGTTTTGTTTTGTTTTGTTTTGTTTTGTTTTGCTTTGCTTTGCTTTGCTTTGCTTTGCTTTGTTTTGTTTTGTTTTGTTGTCAACCTGACATGACCCAAAGTCATTTGGGAAGAGGGAAACTTAATTGAGGAATTTTCTCTATCAAATTGCCAATGGGCAAGTCTGTGGACTATTCTCCTGAATAAAGATTTACATAGATAATCTTAGCTTCTCAGTCTGGACAGGAAGTCCTGAGTGGTATATGAAAGCAAAGTGAGCAAGCCACGGGGAGCAAATCAGAAAGCAGCATCCCTCTATGGTCTCTGCTTAAGTTCCTGGCTACCACTTATTGTTACCTGAAAGTGTAAACTAAATAAACCCTTGCCTATCCAAGCTGCCTCTGTTCACAGCCTCTATCACAAAAATAAAAATCAAACTAAGACACCAACCTTGCTTTCCCATCACCAAAAACTATGCTCTTTCTTACCCACCTTCTGATCATGCTTCCCTTATTGGTGAAAGATAGAGGCAAAGAGCTACACCCAACTACAAAGACTATGGCACCATGTGACTGGCTAGACAAAACTACTGGCTATGTCCTGTGGAATGGTCATTTGGTAAGTATCTAACTGGCAGCAGAAACATACTGGTATCCTTTGTTCAATTCTGTTCTCTCTCTCTCTCTCTCTCTCTCTCTCTCTCTCTCTCTCTCTGCCTCTGTATATGTCTGCATGACTGTATAGGTCTATATGTGTTTGTGTGATATGCACATGTATATATTAATCTTTGCATGTATAGGAATGTGGAGTACATGTGGAGGCCTGAGGTTGATATCAGAAATCATTCTAGACAGCTTTTCTACTTTATTCATTGAGGCAGGGTCTCTCATCAAACCCAGAACTTGATGATAACACTCCTCTCAATAGCCAGCTTGTTCTAGGCAGACTCATCGTAACCCTTCTGCTTCCTAATGTTGAAATTACAGGCAGGCCTACTCAACATTTATGTGAACTTTTAGGATCTGGACTTTTTGCTTCAGGTCTACTCACCAAGTACTTTATACACAGAATCATCTCCTCAGCCCAGAAATGTAGCCATAAGCTTTCTATTCAGCCTCTTTATCCCCAGAATAGTGACTCAGAGACTTAGTTATTTATAAATAAATGCCTAGGCCATACGCTTTAGCTTATTCTCTGACTAGCTCATAACTTATATAACCCATTTATTCTAGTCCATGTCTGCCACATGGCTGGTTATCTTTCCTCAGTTTCACGCATTCAACTTTTTCAGAGTTTAGGGCAAATCTCCCGCTCTTGACTCTTTCCCAGAATTTCCATCTCTTTCTGCCAGATATCCCACCTTCTAATCCTGCCTCAGCTCACTGGTCATCAGAATTTTTTAGACAGGTGATGTTTCCACACAGTACATGAGAGATACTCTCTACACAGAAATTCAAATTTTTATGCATAATATATTAGGCAACAAAAATGGGAAAATAAAATTTCACTTTTATAATTAAGTCTAGAGATCACTGGATGTTGACTGATATACACTCATCAGCTTGCCATTTGTATTCTTTTCAGTCAACTACTTTGGAGATTCTTTCATAACAGATAACCTCCATCTCCAAAGCATTGATACTATTAGCTGGGATTACTAAACAAATCTGCATTTCCTTGATTGATTCTATTTCACCAGTATAAACACAGTCTCTCTCTCTCTCTCTCTCTCTCTCTCTCTCTCTCTGTGTGTGTGTGTGTGTGTGTGTGTGTGTGTGTGTGTGTGTTAAAAACTAGATAAATGAACATAGAATGTGCATGTTCAAAGATGGCAAAGCTACAGTAATGCTGTGTTGGAGGTGGAAACTAAGACAAGAGAAAAAGAGGTGGTACCATAGGGAAAAGAAATCTAAAATAAAATTTACTTTGTAATTTTTCCCAGAACAAATGTATTTGTAATTATTGAAATCTAAATCCATGTTATTCCTGCATAATGGATATATTTCAACAATCTCTTTACCTAATGAGGTGGTTTGAATATGCTTGGCCCAGGGAGTGGCACTATTAGGAAGTGTGGCCTTGTTGGAGGAGGTACGGCCTTGTTAGAGGAAGTATGTCACTGTGGGAGTGAGCTTTGAGACCCTCATCCTAGCTGCCTGAGGAGAGTTTGCTCCTGGCTACCTTTGGATGAAGATGTAGAACTCTCAGCTCCTCCTGTGCCATGCCTGCCTGGATGCTGCCATGCTCTCACCTTGATGATAATGGACTGAACCTCCGAACCAGTAAGCCAGCCCCAATAAAATGTTGTCCTTTGGAAGAGTTGCCTTGGTTATGGTGTCTGTTCACAGCACTAAACTACAAACTAAAATACCTAACAATCTAAAAAAAAAAAAAATTAAATCTGGTTTAGCCTTGAAAGGTGACCTACCCCAATCTTCTTATTTGAAACTGCCAAGATTTTTTTCCCTCTATCTACAGCTGGTAAATTGCAGTTTCAATATCTGAGCCAAACTTGAACAACTTTAGACATAATAAAAACTTCAACTAAGCAAGTTCTATGAACTGAAAGATTTCTCACAAATTAGGCATGTCCTAGGAATTCACTCCCAATAAAGTTAATGCTGAGTCTCCTTAGACTGTCAAGGCTGTGTACTGGAATGTTCTAACAATGCTGGATGCTGAATTGGTAGTTTTAAACATGCATTCTGGTTATTTTGAGCTAGCCCTGTCTTCTTGATGGCACTGTAATGAAAGAATCTCAGTTCTTCTCACTCACAAGTAATTCTATCTAAAACAGTTATGTTCCTCATCTGAATTGAGAAATCCGCCATGGCCTTACAAACTTGTCCATCTGAAAACAAAGATTGTTAATAAAAGTATTTCTCGGTATATATATAACAGATGCCAATGTACCAGCTCAAGCCCTCATTTATCAAATTTTACTTAAGTTTCCCATATGTCTCATAAAATAAACACACAATTCATCTCTTGGTGGATGTGTAGCCACAAATCATTAACAACATACTCATGACTCTTGGTGACAACTGTGAGTTCCCAGAGAGGCAACAGATAGACCAATTATATGTCTGAGTGTTGGGATCTACCAGATGACTTAAATTTCTCCTAAAAGCTAAAACATACAGTATGTACTCACTGTAGTTGGTTGGTTGGCTGGCTGGCTGGCTGGCTGGCTGGCTGGCTGGCTGGCTGGCTGGCTGGTTGGTTGGTTGGTTGGTTGGTTGGTTGGTTGGTTGGTTGGTTGG
>JANHMN010000014.1:28722653-28734775 GCA_030674055.1 Rhabdomys pumilio
AGGGAAGGGAAGGGAAGGGAAGGGAAGGGAAGGGAAGGGAAGGGAAGAGAAGAAGAGAAGTAGAGGCCAGCCATGAGCACATGGAGAGTGTGGGAGTAGGGAAGAAGGGGTGAGGGGACAGGGAGAAGCAAGAGGCAAGAGAGAGCAAGAGATCAAGAGAGAGAGGAGGGGGCAAGCAGCCCCTTTTATAGTGGGCCAGGCCTACCTGGCTGTTGCCAGGTAACTGTGGAGGTGGAGTTTAGACAGAATACTAACAGTGTCTATGTGACTCTTTCTATGCCTCTGGTCACAAAAGCAAGTACTGTGCATACCATGGGAGCTGTCAAGGATGAACACTCTGACCTGCCACTGTGGAGACTGTGGGAACTTCTGGGCTTTTAAACTTACACAAAGAACATAAAGCACCCCACAATCACACTCTTTCCCCACCTCCACTGACTAAATTTCTTTTATTGTTTCAGAAAATATCCTTTTATAACTTAATAATAGGTTTAAGACCTCATACAATTGTGACTTGAAGGGAGGAAAGAAGTTTTGAGGTTAGGCTGGTTCTATGACAGACTTCAAATTGGCAGTTAAGGAGACTAGGCCTAAGATCTGGGCAAGCCCAGGCAAGTCAATTACTAATAGAAAAAAAAAAAACCCAGGCTCCAGCCTTCACACCCAGATAATGGTTCCAGAATGACTAGAATGGAGTAAGATAAAACTCATTTTCCCTGGAATTCCTCTGCAACAGTTCCCAGCCTTCATGCCCCATAACGGTTCTGGATTCACTGAAGAATGCTACTCTGGACTCAAATAGTAAGTAAATGCAGTGTTTTATTCTGCACAAGTTCTGCATGCTGCAGTCTCCCATTACAAAGATAAAGAGACCTCCAAGTGAGTTCTCAGGCTTGATTTAAAGCACACTGGAATTCTGGGGTAAATGAATTTTATCTTACTCTATCTCTAGGACTTCCAAGTGAGGTTTAGAGGCTTCCTGGAGAAGAAGTAAATCTTCTTTGAACCTAACCTCAGCTTTGGCACAGTTTTCTCCTAGTGTTTCTCCTGGTGGTAACAGATAGAAATCAGGAAGACTCTAGGCTACCTATCAGTCCCTGGTCATCTCTGGGCTTCCAGGTTGTGTTGGACTCTAAGATCCAAACCCAGGGGACGCAGAGACACACACAGACAGAGGATTTGCTGCAACAACATGAGGTTTAATGATTCCGGTGCACTGGGGCTCTCTTGCATGCAAGCAAGAGAACCCCGGAAAAAAAGCTGGGAGCAGTTCTTATACAGAGCTAATGAGGGCAACTGCAAAGGACCACAAAGGCGGACCTTCTTAGGTCAGGTGACTAAGATTCGCACATTACTTTTATAACAATGAATGTCTTCCATTTGCCCAGTTCCTGGATTGTGACTCCAGGCTCTGGGCCTTCCCCACCCGCAGGTAGGTTCCCTTCCCTGTGGTCTAAGGAATATTAATCAGCCTCTCCCTTCCTCTTCTGAATGTTAATCTAGCAAGTGTCCTCGGACTCAGGAATAATGTACTCCTCCCAGAATGTGTCCCGGGGCAGTGAATTCTAAGTTCAAACTGAGACCTGAATATCTCACATTTAGTTCTTACAGCTGCTGGGCAGGAGGCATCAGCTCCTGTGACTAGATCAGTCCTTACACAAGCACAGCTGCTCCATCCTGACTGAGTTATAAGAAGAGAAGCAGTGAGTCAGAATAGACCCCCAGGCATTGGTACAAAATTGAATAAAAGGAATAACACATAATTTCAGTCAACTCAGACCTGGGCTGAGTCTCCTTAACCCAGCATCCTTCACCCGGTGCTGATGGTGGGCAGGTGATGGGCATCAGAGTGTTAGGGGTTTAATTCAAAGACTATCTTCATGTTCCAGATTTCTTTTGTTAGCTTTATAATTCAATACCTGAAGAGACACTATCCCACCCTTTATCAAAAAGATTATTTCAAGGACTCTCTCCCATATATACAGTCTTACAAGAATTTTTACTGCCAAGATTTAAATGTCAGTTCCTTGGTGCCTCTCTGCCTTTAATGTCTCAAGCTATTCTCTTGGTGTGACTTGTAGATATTAATCACTTTTCCCTTGAAACTTCCCCGTAGAAACTTTGCCAACACCCCCAAACACGAAAGTACCACTAACCCAAGTCATTAGCAAACTGAGAGAGGAGGAAACAGAAGGTCCCTCCTGGCATGACAACCAGGAGACAAGAAAGAATCAGTTTGCAGACTGGGGAGAGAGCAGCTGATTTCAGCTCAAAATAAAAAGTGTGCTCCAAAGGAACAGAGTAACTAGCTGGCTTAGGACAAAGGACCTCCAGTTTCTCACCCTGGTCTACTTAAGCAGATAAGGCATGCAGCAAGCATGCCTCTGGTTGGTTCTCACTTACATATGCCTATTTTAAAAATTGTAGCTCATTCATTGGCCAGATCCAATTAGAAAGAAAAAAAAATAGTTTGGCAGAGTTGTTTAACTTGGCAATGAAATTGGAACATGACTCAGCAATAATAGGGTGTGTGTGTGTGTGTGTGTGTGTGTGTGTGTGTGTGTGTGTGTGTCCAGCAATAGAGATTGATTGTGTAGCCCAGGATCAAGATATAGAACTCTCAGCTCCTTCAGCACCATGTCTGCCTACACCACTGCCATGCTTCCTACCATGATGATAATGGACTAAATCCCTGAGACTGAAAGCCAGATCTAATTAAATGTTCGCCTTTATAAGAGTTGCCTTGGTCATGGTGTCTCTTCACAGCAATAAAACACTAAGACACTCCTTAAGATACTTTTTTGTTTCAGTGGCTAAGATAATAAGTGTTCCATTTCAATACTATCCAAATATGACTTCAACTAGTGTGTTGGTTTGGGAGATAAAAAAGATTCTGCTTGTTTTGTTTTAATTTTAAAAACCAATTAATATGATTTGTTCAATTTTGTAGTTTACTGCTTCATTTGGCTCAAATTTCTGCTTATAAATAAATCTACCCCACTCTGTAATTTTTTGCTTTATATCATGTTTTGACAAATTCTGACAAAACTTAAAAAAAAATATGAGGCAGCCACCTGCCTCTGCTTCAAGTTTATCTTAAAAAGATTTTTAATCTTGCTAAGAGTGACTCAGGAGAAGGTGTTCATAAAAACTGGAAAATATTCTTTTCTGAATAGAATGAATAAATCATTTCCACTAGAAAGTAATTGTACTAACTCAGTATAAGGGAAAATTGATAGGTTACTTCCTTACTAGTAAAATGAGCCAATTCAAGCCAGTTAGGTTATATAAACAAAGATTTATCAGAAAGCTGTTCCCTGGTGAGTTCATTGGCCCCAAGGACTAAGGCTAGGGAAGTTGCCATTGGGAGGGAGAGAGGGAAGGGGGAAGAGAAAAGAGAAGTGACCGTATATAGAGAGAAGAAGGTGGGAATACGCCAAAATGTCTGGATGATTTAGGGAAGAGCCTCTGAAGAGAGGGCAGCTCAGCTCTTGAGCTGCAAAGTTCAGGGTTGGAAATAGGATAGGCCAAGTAGAGACTGAGGGACTCTAGGAGAACCTGAAGACCAGGTTTCCTTTCAAGTGTACAATATAAACCTCAGCTTTTTGTCCCGGGTCTGAAATTCAACAGAAGTGTGTATTGTGCTACACTTATTCTTTTTCTTTCAATCCAGAAGAAGCATAGGAACCTACACATGGTTTCACACAAACTTGGGCCCTCTACTGCACTCTCAAATTTAGTTCACCTCATAATATATTTCTCAAAAGAAGACACGTTCCTACAAATGGTGGGAAGGTTGGAAACCCACTTGCAATTGAGAAACTGTGAACTTTTGTATGTTTTCTTAAGTGTTTCTGTCTCCCTTTCTCTCTGTCAGAGACCAGAACTTCTTGTCTCTACTGTCATCTCCTAAAGGAGTGGATTTTATTGAGTGGAGGGATCTCACTTGAGAAAACATGGACTGGTGGGTAGTTGGCTTCCACTTCTACTGTTTCTAGTCATAGAATCTTAGAAGAGATATTTGACTTCTTGTAAATTAGCTTTCCCCCTTTACAGATATATATGAGGACACAGTAAAGAAATTAAGAAAATGGCCACTCTGTGACTAGGAAGGAGGTTTTTATTGTGGATAAGAGAGAGAGAGAGAGGATATCCAGAGGCATCTGGAAGAGCCTAGAGAAGAAAGAAAATGAAGCAGAATGGACCTGTCCAGGGCTATCTGTAAGAAACTTGAAAGAGCAGCAGGAGGTAAGGAGGAAGCTTGCCGTATATAGAAAATGAATGAGTATTGGGAGCAGGGAAGCCTGTTAACTGCAATGGCCTGGGAGTTTGGAGTAGAAGGGGGAGGAGGGAGGGGCCAGGATGCTAGCATGGACTTCAAAATGTATAACAGGTACTTGTATTTAGGAACTGTAGATGTCTGGAAGTTAACATGGGCTTTGATATGCAACCACAGATATATATCAATGTAGAGTTATATGTCCCTCCTGCCTAAGGCAAAAGAAAATGGCTCCTTTTGGAAGACAGGGAGCCTATTTTACCAGTTCCTGAGGAATGCTGGCTTTTGTCTAACTACCAGAAATCCTTCTACAATCAAGCTTAAGCTAAGCCAAAACTGTCATTTTTAGACATATATGATACCTGAGTCCTAATAACCATAAATTTTCTTCATAATTTTGAAGTAGGGAAGGGAACTACCAGGGTTCCTTCAGCATGGTCCTGGGCTTCCCCTTCTGCTATGCCTATTTTTCTACTACGTAGATAGAGATCAAGTTGACATTGTAAATTTTTGTCCTATTGAGTTACCAATAATTTCTATCTTACAGTATCTGTCACCTTAAAAACTATAATGTATGCCCTGTTCATATTACTCAGTTTGATATTTCACCTTTCAATCACCTACAACTACCTACTTCCTTAAGCATTCTCTGATCAGTGTCAACATTTTGATAGTTTTTATTGATTAAGAAAAGTAAATAGGAGCTTTGATGTGCATTCATTTTGTTTGTGTGCGAATCATTTTATCTTTCTGAACACTATGCCTCATCAGAAATAAACCATCTCTATTTCCTTAGGCTTTGGGGTAATTCAGTAAAGTCATCTAACAATGATAAGGTGATAGTTATTTAATTGACCACTTAACTCTGTGCCAGCACTCTCCTAAACATTCACATTACAAGTACTAATCCATTTAATCTACAAAATCCAGCTATGAAAACATGATTACCTCTTATAAGCAATAAGCTGTGGTATAAAAAGTCACAGAGCTAGTATCGGATCTGGTGACAAGCCCTTTTAAGATGGAAAGGTTGCTAAGGGCCATTTAAAGGGAAGAAGCCTTTCCCTTCAACTACTAAGTTGCAGCATCCCTGCAACTATAAGCACAGTTGCATCTAACACATGACCTACAAGATGGCTGTTTAACTAATTGCCAACTAAGCACCAGCTGAAGAGTCAAGATTAGGCTGAGTGGAAGACATTTTGCCCACAGCCATTGGCCAGTCAGCCAATCTCAACACATAGCCTTCCTTTGTGTTTAGTGTCCAAACCTATTCTCCAGCCATCATCCCATTTTCCATTATCAATGGAATCTCTGTCCTCTGGAATCTGAGATCAGTCTTTAAGAAGCCATACATACTGATGAGTTCACTTGATTATTGCTGTAATCATCAGCTTCTCCCCAAAACAGCTTAGTTCTTTGGGGACTGCAGGGAAATTAAAGACAAAAGCCTGTAGTTAATATTTAGGTCATGGCTATGGATGGGAAACTTGATTTTTGGCTCAAACTGGCTATTCGGAACCAAGTTTCTATAAAGAACATGAAAATGGTAAAGTCGAGTAGTCCCATTGTTACCTGTAGAACACAGGCATAACTGTCCATCTTGAGAAGAAATGGAGCACTGCCAGGAGAGAAGGTAGAGCTCCGAGAAACCTGTGTCTTTAGCCTAAAGAAACGCATAGGATAGAGAAACATGCCTGTCTATGCTATTTTTGGGACTGTTGGACATCTTATGTCTAAATGTCCCCAAGCACTGAAGGATGTGAGTCTGGTGACTTAATATTTGAGTGTCACCTGTGTTCATCATCAAAGGCCTTTCAGAGGATGACTGTGGGGAAGATATATATGTCCTTGACAGGTCAAGTCCTCAAAACCAGGGGTTCCCAAAGAATGGCCCATAGAACCCTGGGTATCCCCAAAGCCATGAGGATTAAATTGTTTTTATAATAATTCTAAGAGGTTTTTGTGTTTTTCTCTGCATTTGCAGGGGGGTGATAACTAACTGCTGAGATATTAACACAAATCAAGACAGTAGCACTAGCAAGTATCACTCTCTTCATCTCCATGTACCCAGTCAAAGACAGAATGTCAATTTTGCTTGAGTCTCATTGATAAGTGTCTTAGTTAGGGTTTTATTACTGTGAAGAGACACCATGGTCAAGTCAACTCTTATAGGGGACAACATTTAATTGAGGCTGGCTTACAGTTTCAGAGGTTCAGTCCATTATCATCAAGGCAGGAAGCATGGCAGCTTCCAGGTAATCATGGCACTGGAGGAGCTGAGAATTCTACATCTTGATTTGAAGGCATCCAGAAGGAGACTGTCTTCTGAGGCAGCCAGAAGAAGAGTCTCTTCCTCTCTAGGCAGAACTTAAGCATAGAACCTCAAAGTCCACCCCCACAGTGACTCACTTCCTCCAACAGAGTCACACCTACTCCAATGAGGCCACACCTCTTAATAGTGCCACTCCCAATGAGCCAAGCATATTCAAACTACCACAGTGAGTCATTTCAAAAAATAGAAATTTTATTATATATCAGCTCTTCCCCATCTTTCTAGTAAGCTTGGTGTTAAAATAGGAAATGAACACAAATCTCTTCCGCCATCTTGATTTTATCTCAAAGAAAAGCCCATGTAACCACTTGGGCTATAGGATGGACTAGCCATTTACCATGGTTAGCTTCAGCACGCACTTTACATAAAGCTAGCATCACTAGGGAAGAAGGAACGTCACCTAAAGAAATACCTCTTTCAGGTTGACCTGTGGCATATCTATGTGGCATTTTCTCAACTGCTAACTGATGTAGGATGGCCAACCCACTGTGAGATGTGCCATCCCTGAGCTGGTGGGCATATAATAAAGGGAGCTAAGTGAGCCAGTAAACAGTGTCCTTTTGTGGATTCTGCTTTGGTTTACCTCAGTGATGGGCTGTAAACCTATGAGCTAAAATAAACCTACTTCTCCCCATGTTGCTTTGAGGTCGTGGTATTTATAACAGAACTGAAAAGCAAAGTAGAACACCATTTATTTCACAGGCACTATCTTGAATTGGGCACATGACAGAAAGATTGAGTGGTGAGCATTTTCCAGCATTTCAACAAGTGAGGCTGTCACCTCAAGGAAAACTGACAGTATCTGTTGTCTGTGATTTTTTTTTAAGTTAAGTATCAAGAAAAGAATTGAATTTTGAAAATCTTGCATCCATCATCAGCTCTTAACAGTTTGCAAATCCTTAAAGAACTTTCTGATAAGATGGGTAGTGCTACTAGCAATTGTGACATTTTTACATCCTAGAACAAATGTGTCAACATTTGGAAAATCTGAATAATTGAGCAACCTAATTTTCCAAGTGAACAATGCATAATGAAGTAAAACATGTGACCGACGAAAGATGCATCTAGGGCACAATATGACAGTAGATTTTAATGTGCAACGCAAGAGAAATAGAGATTTGGTGTGTCCTTAAATTCTTCAAAGTTATCTCTAAGAAGTCGACTGTATTCTGTTTTCTTGGAGTTTTCTCAAAAGCACTTAAAATTCAGACAACTCCATTCTTGGATTATGTTCCAACAGTCAACAATACTTAATAATACTAAGAGATCTGACATGAAAATAGGGAAACTCTGGTTGTGAAAGAGTGGAAGGAGGAGGAAAGAGAAAGTCAACCAAATACATATATGCATATATATGTGTATGTGCATGTGTGTATGTGTACATGTGTGAGAGTATGTATATAAATATACATCTATATTTCTATGTATATACACATATATACCTGTATGTATAAAACTGTCAAGCAATTTTTTTTTTTTTTTGGTTTTTTCGAGACAGGGTTTCTCTGTGTAGCCCTGGCTGTCCTGGAACTCATACTGTAGACCAGGCTGGCCTCGAACTCAGAAATCTGCCTGCCTCTGCCTCCCAAGTGCTAGGATTAAAGGTGTGCACCACCACCACCCGGCATGTCAGGCAATTTTTAAATGGTCACTATAATAACAAAGTACAATAAAGGGTCTGACACTGAAATGCATGAGCATGACACTCCAAGTAGAGCAGTGACGTTTGCTATTTTTGAGCTATACTTTACATTTTGAGCATCCTCACCCTCAAGGCCTGAGTGTTGAAGGTTTGGTTCATGGTTGGTTGCTATTGGCGGATAGTGATACCTTTAAGACATGGGGGACTAGCCGGGCAGTGGTGGCCCACACCTTTAATCCCGCACTTGGGAGGCAGAGGCAGGCAGATTTCTGAGTTCGAGGCCAGCCTGGTCTACAGAGTGAGTTCCAGGACAGCCAGAGCTACACAGAGAAACCCTGTCTCGAACAAACAAAAACAAAAACAAAAACAAAAACAAAAACAAAAACAAAAAAAAAAAAAAAAAAAAAACCATGGGGGACTGACAGTTATTGGGGGTACACACCCTTGAAAGCTACTGTGGGATAGTTCCTTCTTTCTTTTTCGCTTTGTTTTGTCTCCAGCAGTGAAGCAAGCAGTTTGGCTGGGCAACATGCTGTCACCATGCTGGGCTGCTTTATCACAGTTCCAAAGCAACAGGGCTAATCCATCATGGACTCAAAACTAGGATCCAAAATAAACATTTTGTCTCCATATATAAGCTTATTGTCTTCAGTATTGTGCTATAGTAATGAAAAGCTAAGTTACCAACAAATGGCTTTTTCTTAATATGTAAGATAATATATGTATGCTTTTTCTTAATATGTAAGACAATATATGTATGCTTTTTCTTAATATGTAAGATAATATATGTACATGCTAGGAACCTATAACTTTGAAATGTACAGGAATCTGCCTGTCTTCGGGATCTATCTTTAAGTGAGGAGTAAGAATAATCCCCATTACGTCACAAGCAACCTCGTTGCAATGTCTTTCCACACCGATATCATTTCCATTTATGTAGTGAAATGTGAGTACCCATGTGGACACAGACAACAGCTTCTGCTCTTTCACCCCTGCTAAGTCCTTACCCACGATAAATGGATTAGAAATTGATTTTCATCAAGAACATGTATCTTCTCAGAGGCCACGGTACCCTGCTGATGACCTTGTCAAGTTCTGATGCAGTAATAACTCCACGGCAACATAATGCCTCTTTCTGTAGGGCCATTATCTTCAACTAAAGATAATCTCCATGGGGAAAGGAGATATCTCGACAAACAAACCAACTAAACTGGACTTTCCTTTTTCTTTTTTCTTTTTCTTTTTTTAGCCAAAAACAGATTCTTTTCTCATGTAATATATTCTGATTATCGTTTTCCCTCCCTCGACTCCTCTCAGTTCCTCCCCTCCTCCACTCCCACTGGAATTCAAGATATAATAAAATGAAACATATAAAACTACAAAATCAGCGTTGGACACAGCAGCCCAGCAGGAGGAAAAGAGTCCCAGGAGCAGGCACAAGCATCAGAAACCCACTCATTCTCATAGTCAGAAATCCCATAAAAATACTAAGCTAAATGTATAATGTGTTATAATATGTATGCAGAGGACTTGGTACAGACCTGTGAAGGCCCTAGACTTGCTGTTTCATTCTCTGAGAGTTCATATGAGCCTTGTTCTCCTGGTGTTCTTTATAACCTCAAGCTCTTCCAGTCTTTCTGCCTCTTTTTCTACAGTACAACTCCCTGAGCTCAGAGGTGAGGGATTTGATAGAGTTCTTCTATTTATATTCTCTTTCTGATAATGTTTGGCTGTGGGTCTCTGCATCTTTTCCCATTTACTGCCAGACGAAGCCTCTCTAATGATGACCGGATAAGGCACTGAGCTATGAGTATAGAAGAATATTAAGAGTCGTTGGTTTTACCATAGGTGTCTGAACTGTCTCTGGTTCTTGGTTACCCAAGCAGTATCAGGTGTGGTTTCCTTCTTGTGGAGTGGGCTTTAAGTCAAACCAGACATTGGTTAGCTACTCCCATAAGCTCTGTGTGCCACCATTACCCTTGCATATTTTGTAGGCAGGACAGAGTGTAACTCAAAGGTTTTGTGCCTGGATTGGTGTCTCTCTTTTGGTAGCCTGCAGAGAACCTTCCCATACCAAAAAGTCTAGAGTGTAGTGGTAAAGGTTCCATGTGGGCATGATCTCAACTTCTCCATGTCCAATGAGTCGTGTAGATGCTTTCCTCTGCAATGGGACCCTGTAGGAGTAGCTAAGATGGGAGGAGAAGGAGAGGAAAAGGAAGAGGCGGAGCGAGGCAAGGGAGAGGAAGAGAGATGTAGGACAAGGAAGAGCCACACAAGTATGGAGAGCAGTCCTGGGTAACAACTTATATTTAGGTTTGCTAATTGGGAAACACCTCTAATTGTATGGGCATATTGTTATTGAGCATTACTAAATATATAAAGCCTTTGAGTAATTTTTAAGCATTAGAGTTTCATTTCCTACTGTGCCCGTGTGGATGGTGAGATGGTCTGGGAGCAGCCCACCCTTGCGGAGACAGCGTGGAAGATTGGCAGAGCCATCTCCCACACTGGCATCTCATGGGTGGCAGGGATGGTGTCTCTGACCCCCTGAGCAGATGGCCAGCAGCGGTAAGCCACCTCCGCTAGTGGCAGCAGGCCTAGGCTAGTCGGGAACATGGCGGCTGATTAAGAGAAGACAGATTGAATGCTATCGTTTTAAATATCTCCTTCAACAGGACCCCACTGTCAGTTTGTGGAGAGAAACCCTTTGTCTTAGCAACAGTCTGTGTTGTTTGAGGACCTCCATGGTGCCCTTGTCCAACCACTCCAATTCATGCAACCCAGTCCCACCACTGGAAGCCTTACCTAGCAACAAGAGATAGCCAGCTGAGTCTGTATCCCCCATTACTGTCCTCATTAGGATTACCTTTATAGAATGCAGGAAGTTTCCACTGTGCTAGGTTTCCACACCACACCTCAAGTGACTCCCCAATTCCAGCTATTTCCCCCCAAACTCTGTCCACCCAATCTCCCTCACACACCTGATGCCCACCTCCTATCCCCACTGATCCTCCCAGTCCACCCATAAAATTTACCCTATTTTCCCTTTCAGGGAGAACTTTGTATCTACTCTAGACCCCTCCTCTTTACCAAATCTCTCTGGGTCTCTGGATTGTAACATGGTTATCAATTACTTAATGATTAATATCCATTTATATATGAATACATACCATATTTGTCTTTCTGGGTCTGGGTTACCTAACCCAGGATTTTTTTTCTAGTTCTCACCATTTGCATGCAAATTTCATGATAGCATTGTTTTTGATAGCTAAGTAGTACTCCATTTTGTAAATGTACCACATTTTCTTTATCCATTCTTCTGTTAAAGAGTAACTAAGTTGTTTCCAGTTTCTGGCTATTGTGAATAAAGCCACAATGAACATGGTTAATCAAGTGTCCTGTGGTAGGATGGCACATTCTTGGGTATACACCTGAGTGGTATAGCTTGATCTTGAAGTATATAAATTCCCACCATTCTGAGAGAGTTGATTTCTGTAATGGCTGTACAAGTTTGTACTCCCACCAGCAATGGAGGAGTGTTTCCCCTGTTCCACATCCTCACCAGCATGGGATGTCACTTGTGTTATTGATCTTAGCCATTCTGACAGGTGTAAGAATCTCAAAGTAGTTTTGGTTTGCATTCTCCTGATGGCTAAGAATGCTGAACACTTTAAGTGTTTCTCCACCTTTTTTTTTCTGGTTGTTTTTATTGTTGTTGTTGTTGTTGTTGTTGTTGTTGTTTTAGCTCCTGCTCCTGCCTCTGCCCCTGCCCTTCCTCCTGCCCCTGCCCCTGCCCCTGCCCCTGCCCTTTCTCCTGCTCCTGCCCCTGCCCCTGCCCCTGCCCCTGCCCCTGCCCCTGCCCCTGC
>JANHMN010000014.1:28734785-28764432 GCA_030674055.1 Rhabdomys pumilio
CTGCCCCTGCCCCTGCCCCTGCCCCTGCCCCTGCCCCTGCCCCTGCCTATGCCTCCCTAGTTCAGGGATAAAGGAATGTGCTACCACCACCCAGCATGCTGTTCCCCAATTTTTAATTGTATTATTTGTTTTATTGATATCTAGTTACTTTGATTCTTTATGTATTTTGGATACTAGTTTTGTACCAAATATGGAGTTGGCAAGAATCCTTTTTCTATTCTGTAGACTGCAGCTTCGTCCAGTCGGCAATGTTTTCAGTTTCATGAGATCCCATTTATTAACTGTTGATCTTAGTATCTGCACATCAGTGTTCTGTTCAGAAAGACATCTGCTGTGCCAATGTGTTCAATGTTATTCCCCACTTTTTCTTCTATCGGGTTCGGTGTATCTGGTTTGGTTTTTTTTGTTTGTTTGTTTGTTTTTTTTATGGTGAAAAAAAGTGTATATTTAGAATTAGTCATCTGGACTCAGTTTAGATGATCCCAATCTTGTTGGCAACATCTAGAGCACCATAATCAGGAGCCAAGCGAACACATGCCTTCTTCTCTCCATCAGGCCTTAGCAGGGTATTGACTTTGGCCACATCAATGTCATAGAGTTTCTTCACGGCCTGTTTGATCTGGTGCTTGTTGGCCTTGACATCCACAATGAACACAAGCGTGTTGTTGTCCTCTATTTTCTTCATGGCTGACTCAGTGGTCAGTGGGAATTTGATGATAGCATAGTGGTCAAGCTTGTTTCTCCTGGGTGCACTTTTCCGAGGATATTTTGGCTGCCTCCGGAGCCGCAGTGTCTTCAGGGTCTTTGATCCATTTGGTCTTGAGTTTTGTACAGGGTGATGTAAATAGATCCGTATTTATTTACATTCTGCTACATGCAGAGATCCAGGTTAAGCAACACCATTTGCTGAAGATACTTTCTTTTTTTCAGTGTGTATTTCTGGCTTCTTTATAAGAAATCAGGTATCTATAGATGTGTGAATTTATGCTTGGGTCTTCAGATTGATTCCCCTGTTCAATGAGTCTGTTTTCATGCCAATACTAAGTGGTTTTTAATGCTATAGTGCTATAATACAGCTTGAAATCGGGACGGTGAGGCCTCCAGAAGTTCTTCAGTTGTTCAGGGTTGTTTTAGCTCTCCTGGGTTTTTTTTTTTTTTTTTTTTTTTTTTTTTTTTTTTTCCATATGAAGTTGAGTATTGTCCTTTCAAAGTTTCCTGTTTGAATTCCTGAATTTTTCATTTCCAGAATTTTCTTAGTTTGAGTTTCCTTTATTGATTCTCTTTCCAATTTTAGGCCTCAAACAGTTTTATTTATTTTCTTAAACATTTTGGGTTTTCCTAGATTTCTTTAAGGGATTTAGTCAAATCTTTTTTAAGGACCTCTATCATATTCATAACAACTATATTAAGGTCTTTTTCTTGTGCTTCAGCTATGTTGGAATATCCACGACCTATGGCAGAACAGGTGGGCTCTAGTGGACACTAGGCTGTTGTTGGTTGTGTCTTTGTGCTGGCATCTTGCCATCTGGGCTCAGGATGATTACAGATCTAGATGCAAATTTCTGGTTTGTCTTTGTTGGGTGAGTGTTTTGTTCCTTGGTTTCTGTTTCATTTTTGGATTTCAGAGAGTGTGTTGTCTGTGTTGCCTGTTTCCTGGTCTGTTCAGCTTGTGTGTTCACAGGGATTGCCTGCTGGTGTTGGAGGCTGGAATACTGGGATGAGTTGGGGAGAAGAACGGTTAGAGAAAAAAGTCTTTGTGATCTATTGGGGATGGGGTTAGAGAGAAAGGTGAGACCACAGCGGGTTTCCTACTCTAGAGCTGGAAATGAGGCTAGAGGAATTGGATCTCAGGATCAGAAGGAAAGGGGTGGCTCTACCTTTGACCTACTCCTGGCCCTCGGGTTAGCAGGAGGTGCCTGCTAGAGTTGGGGTTTAGGGCAAGTGAAAAGAGGAAGGTTAGCACAGGAGAGTCTGTGGGATCCACAGGACATGGGAGCAGAAGATCAGGGAATGAGACTGGGGGTTGGGTCTTGGGGAACAAAGAGAGAGAACAGTCTTCTGGCAGCCTACCTGGTTTTCTGGCCAGTGTGGCCTGTGGTTTATCAGGGGGTGCCTGCTGGAGTTGGGGCTAGAATACAGTAACAAGGCAGGGGCAGGAGCTTAGAAGGAGATGGTCTGTGGGTTCCACAGGAGATGTGGGCAGTGGAGAAGGAAGGCTGCTTCTGGGGCAGTGGGTCTTTAAACTGGACTTTCTCAATGGGTTATTGCAAGAAGACCTGGACGGACACACACACACACACACACACACACACACACACACACACACAGCTACATTTGCTAACCCAAAGCATAATAAACTTAATCAACATGTGGAGAGAAGGCAGAGCAGAGCCATTGACTCTAGTAACCTTGTGTTTGTACAGGACTTGCTCATTTGAAAACCCTCCCTGGCTCTCACAGACCTTGCAGCAGTGCTGTGAGCTGGGGCAGCCATTGTTATTTCTCTATTAACCAATGGCCAGACTGAAGCCAGGAGAGATGACATCACTGTCAGTCACCCACACAACAGCTGCAACTCAATGGTCCTCCCCCACTGACTGGTACTCATCTCACTGTTCTGTGGAAACCCGAGCTTCTGCTGCCATTTTGGTTTTATGAATATGGGGAGGGGCAGCAGCCGTGTCCACTGTCCACTTTGTTTCTAATGGAGTTTTATTTTTTTTTAAATTTGGAAATAAGAGTATCTAATTTTTAAAGAATTACACCATACTTGGAATATTTTTATGATATGAACACATCACTTATGTCCATCTGTAAGATTCCATGTTGCTCCCTCCATAAGCCTGAACTCAGGGAGCCAACAAACTTCACTCTGTGGCACAGAGTGTAATTACCTGCTGTCTCTCTGTTCTCTTGCTTGGTAGTACAAGTCAGAGTGTTCGAGCTGTGGCAGACAGAGATATATTTACTTTGGCAGGGCACACTCCCATATTTTCCAGATGGTTAGCTACAGATCAAATATGGAAAGCACTTTCCAAAACGTCTTTGCTGCGGAAACTTTAAAATCAAAATCAAGATACAGCAACACTTCAGGGTTTCGCACTTCAGATCATTCATTGTGTCAGATGTCTAAAACAATAACTTTGAATCTAGAACCCTAGCAGTTTAGTTTGTGGATGTGTGGATGGGAAGCTACTTGAGAGTCCATAAATATGATGGTCATTCACTGGGTCTAGGTTTGTTTTTTGTTTGTTTTTTTTTTTTTTTGTCCACAGGCCTTAACTACACAGAATATTTTAAGTCACCAGAAATATTCCAGATTTACATTTTCAGGATACTATATGACATTTCAGACAAGGTCATATTTGTACTAACCTCTGCCAATTCACAGTCCTGATAATTCCATTGTAATTGGCTTTACACACATCTCCTAACCACCACTGACATCACCTGAGTATTCCATAGTACGTAGAAAGCCCTCCCCCTCCCCCGAAGAGTCGGCTCCTGTGAAGAACCCCAACCTCCTGGAGACAAGCAATGAAGCAGAGATTTGCTCCAGCTTAAGGTTGAGCAACCCCCCATACTTTGACTTAGAGAGATCATTTTGAACTGAAGGGGACTGATTTAAAAAAGCAAATATAAGAAAAACTGTCTTCAGGGATATCTTGAAGAAGACCTGAGCTTGGTTCCCACCCTCATCAGGCAGCTAACAATCTCCTGTAACTTCTGGTCCAGGTGGTCCAACACCTTCTTCTGACCTCTTCCGGTAAAAATAAACACACGGGTGTCAGGGGAGGGTGAAGGGAGGAGAGAGAAACATATAACTTTACATTTAAAAAAAATCTTTTAAAAAAAGAAAAGCTATCTTTCCCCCTATGACTAAAAGCAGACAGACAACCACCAGAAACAATAGGCTAGACTGTCATCAATGCAGATACAGTCAGTCCCATGAGGGTCTGCATAGCAAACCGTGCTTATCTGCCATGAGTTACTAGGTGTTTACCTTCCTACAAGTTGCTGCACATGAAGCTCAAAGTCTTTTTCCCTTCATCTTGCCTTAGCCAATCCCAGTGGATTTGCATCTTGGTAAGGGCAAAGCCCAAGACAATATAGCCAAGGCTTAACAAAACAAAGAAAGTTGTACCAGCCACTGCAGGTCAGGACAACCGCAGAGGCAGAGCTACTTCCAAAGCAATCTTCTCCTCAAACAAAAGAAGCACGTGGGAGTTTCCTAGGGTCCTATACAGTCATTAGAAAGGCCCAGGGTCCCTGAGCACGCTCAGTTTAAGATAAGACTTCAAGAAGGAAAAGCGAACGGCGCGGAACACCTGTTTAAAGGGTTGAAACAGAGCACAGGAACTCTTTTGCACATGCTCATCTTGCATCACAAAGATGGCAAAAGTAAGTAAATAAATAAATAAATAAATACCCTCCAGGCAGCTTTCTCCAAAAAGCCTTAGCTGAAGACAGATGGAAGGACACCTTGAAGCAGTATCAAGGACGATACCTGCTTGGCTTACTAGCTTCTCCGAAATGTTACTGTTCCCTCGCTAATAGAGCATAGGCGGGCCCAAGGCTTTTTACCACCTTTCACGAGCCCCATGCTTATGTACAAGACACATATTGAAAGTCTTTGTTTTTCTCCTACAAATATGACTTTCATGAGGTCCTCGAAGACGCCTGGCTCTTTGGCTTCCGAACCATTAGCAGGCACAGGGAAAGCAGGATTTGAGCATGGCTATTGCCTTAAATCCCCAGGTGGGCAGCCTTTGCAGTGAGCAACAGGGGAAGCCTGTCTACTGCTCTTTCCTCTCTGCTAGTGGCTCAGTTCTACCCGACAAGGACCTCCAGGGAAGCTACCATATACAGAATATCGAGGCTGCCAGGCCGCCACCCGACTCCTGACTGAGAAGCTGGGTGAGTCACTTTCCCAGCAGAGCTTCTGGAAGCAGCAGCCTGTCAACTTCCTAAATGTTCCCAGTGGGGTTTGCACAGCTTTTCGGCTTTTCGTGCTGAGCTTTCGAAACCGAAACCATCCAGTCTCCAAACCTTCCTTTAGCAGATGCTCACCTGGTCGCAGCTCTGCTGTACTCATCTGAAGATGAAGGACAAAGATAGCCACTTGGGAAACCTGGGAGTCCCCGGAGCTTGTCATTATCCAAGGAAACACAATGACTCAGTCAGCACTGAGAGGCACCAGTTGGCTTCTCGCTTGTTGGCTGTAGTTCAGCCACATCAGCTCTCTTACACAGAGAAAGCCATCACAGCTGGGCTCGTAGTAACCAAACATATAGCCGCAAGGTACCCTTTTCATGGGAAAGAGAAGGATTCTGACAACTCTGAGAATCTGAGTTCCCATTCTCCAAACCAATGGTTTTGACCCTGGCCACTCCTGGGGACTATGTGGGTGTTTGTGAAAAATACTACAGTGTTATTCGTCTGGGGTGAGGCAAGTTGGCTTCAATGGTCTATGGTGTGATATAGGCAGGTGGCAATTTAGAGTTTCCACATGTGATCCAAATGTGAGAAGGCTCAGAGCCACTGGCTTCCAGACAAAAAGCAAGTGGGTCACCCCAGAAAAGACTTTGACTACGTCTCGTCTCCTGCCAGACCCTGACTTCTAACACTAATATGTTGGTTTCCTTGGGGTAGTTGTCCACAGTCAGAAATCATTAGGAAAAAATCGTGCTCTAGTCACTAATCCACACTTTGAATTTTAAATTCAGTCCAGGGGCGGACAAGATTGCTCAGTGGGTAAAGGTGGCTGCCACCAAACCTGATGACCAGAGGTTGATTTCAAGGTCCACTTGGTGGAAGGAGAAACACAACTCCACCCCCACGTGCACCTCACAGTGTGTACATGGGCACACACACAAAATAAACTCATTTTAAAAATCCAGTCCAATACCCCCCCAAATTCATTTGATTGTATTAATGAATTAATTCAGCCCCAGCAGTCAAAAGGCAGAGGCAGGTGGATCTCTATGAGATCGAGTCTATCCTGGTCTACGTAGCTAGTTCTAGGCCAGTCCATCCAGAAACATATAATGATTGAGGAGAGAGAGAGAGAGAGAGAGAGAGAGAGAACGAACAGCCTCCATACTGTCAAAAGTGGACCAAAGTTGGGCCCGGCCTTTGGTCATTTGTGGTCCCCCTGTCTTCGCTGTTTCAGCAGTTGTTACAATCACTGACTTCCAGCCGTCCACAACAATTGGTCAAAGACTGAAACATTCAGGCAAAGTATAAAGCGTTCTTCACATTCCTCTCTCCTTGGGAGAAAATGAAATTGTTTGTGAAATGGTGAATTCTTCCTGTTTTATTTCCCAAACTTGGGTACAGAGGTGCGGGAGTCGGGTGGGGTGCACAGAGACTAAGTGGTGCCGAAAGTTTTTTCCTTAGGGAAGACTTTCAGACAGCACATCCTACATAGTTTGTCTATCAGATCTTCGTGGAACATTCATATCTGAGCAAGAAGCGAGGACACAACAACTGGAAGAATGTGTAGGCTCCCTGGAGGGATCTCACCTCGAGGAAAAAAAAACTAATGGCTGCAACTCTTTGTGTGTGCTGCCACCTTCTGGCGAGGGCAGGTATTTCATCCCACACCTACAGCCTGTAACACCACCCATTTTACAGATGATAATACTGAGATGTAAGTCAGTCTGCATCCACCAAGGGCAAGCTCAGATCTGTAACTTCCAAGTTTCATGATTTTCCCATGCCATACACATGTCTAAAATGATTCCTTTCTTGTATGATTTGGTTTAGTTTTGCTTTTTTTTCCCCCTTGGGACAGGCTTTTATATAGCTCAGGCTGGCCATGATTCTCTTGCTTCCACCTCCCACGTGCTGCGGTGATAGATGTTTGTCATCACACCCAGCTTTGATCTTACTTCTCTAGTGCATACATGTCATTTTAAATCCAAGTATCTGCACTGAGACCAGTGTATAAGGCTGTGAAGCACACTTACCAGTTCTATAGTTTCCTGAGTTTTTGGAGCAGAGGACAATTGGATAATACAACTGCACTTTGACAGACTTTTCCCTACCAAGTGGGAGCTTTACAGTATATTTTCTCAGACGCAGTAGAGACTTCTTTTTTCAAGCCCCACCTCAAACCTCTTACCCCTGTACTCAGATCACCTCTGGCTACCTCTGATAGCTCCTAGATATCATGACCATGACTCACGATCAACCAGGCAACACCTAATCACCTATGAGAGAAGAGAAAAGTACCTACCTCTCCCCAGCCAGCTCTCATGAGATAATTAGAGCCCTGTTGGGGTCACCCAGGCTTAGGGAGGTTTTGAAGAAATCAGGGTGAGCCACAAGGACCAACGTGTACAACTCTGGAACAAAAGTAATTAAAAGACATTATCATATAAGGACCATCACCCCAGGGAAGCCACTAACCACATAAAGTATGAGGGAGGACAGAGGCAGATTATTCTCAACCCTCACTGTGCCCACATCCACTGAGCATGGGTTTCTGAGCAATACACACAGTATCTAGGATGGAACCTGGCCATCAGTGCTTTCTAAAAGATATCCAGTGTTTCTGGGACTGGGGAGATGGCTCGTCAAGAAAGCACAAGGGCCTGAGTGTGAACCTCTAAACCCACATGAAAAAGGCTGAGCTTGATGGGAGATGATTTTGTGTGCTGTATTCAGATGCTGGTTTCTATGTCCAGCATCTGGGTGCAGTCTGGATGGTGGCAAGGTCAAGCATCTCCAGTCTCAATGTTATGTAAAAATAGTTTTCCAACACATCTGATTGGTTAATAAGGAGCTGATCTGCTAATTAAGCTGGGCAGAAGAGAATGGGGTGGAAGTCTGGGCGTCCCAAAGAGAGAGAGAGAGAGAGAGAGAGAGAGAGAGAGAGAGAGAGAGAGTAGATGGGACCAAGAGGATCCAGAACGAGCCAGGGCAAGACTATGTGGCAGCCTTGTTCAGTTAGAATAGCTCTGAACCTGCCCAGCTTACTGCTTGGAACTTGCTAATAAAAATACCAGGTCTCTGTCATTTATTCAGGAGCTATCTCGTTTATTCAGGAGCTAAAACAAGCTAGAGCAGGCATAGATCTTGCAATTACTTGGCAGTGAAAGAGGCATAAGAGAACCCCAAAGAATTACATCTCCGGAGCATGATACCTCTGGAGCATGATACCATGCTTGTAATCCCAGAACTGGGAACGAAGATACTAGCAGATTCCTTAGGATGTGTCGTCTACTTTGCCCAAGGCCAATGAGAAAGACTGTCTTAATGCCTCCTGAGAAATGGCATCAGAGGTTGTTGTCCCCTTGCCTCTGCATGCATACATATGTGTGCATCCTGAACATACACACACGTGCATGCACTCTAGTGCATGTGTACACACACACACACACACACACACACACACACACACACACACAAAATCAGGTATTTTGATTATGCAGCCAGCATTAAGATTGAACCACAGGCAAGCACAACAGAGTATTCACTTAAAACCCCCACCCGGCTGCCTGGAGAAAGCACTAGTGGTGAGTGTAGATAGAGAAAGATGAAAATGACCCAGAGTAAGGAAGCTTACTTATGGACCATGGGAGCAGTGACCTCTGCTATGAGTGGTCAGGACAACTGATGAGCAAGAAAGATGCACACCTGAGCCTGAGGCCTGAGTGCAGCAGCTGTGAAACGTGTGATTGGTACTCTTGTAAGTTGACTCAGGAGTTTATTGTGATCTATTTATTCCCAAGTAAGTCGTGCTGATTGTTTTCCTAGAGCATTGATGGCAACCGTCTCTACATTGTTTAGACTTCAGTGAAGTAAGGGTATCATGTTCCCATCCTCCTGCTCATGTTTGTGTGCCAGCTTGTTAAATCTAGACAAGAAATGAAGCTCAGCAGCATCATATGGAGATAGATAGATAGATAGATAGATAGATAGATAGATAGATAGATGATATGACATATAGATATATAGATATATAGATATATAGGTATGTTAAAGCAATTTTTATTAGAATGGCTCACAGGCTATGGTTGGGCTAGTGCAACAATGACTGTCTCACAATGGAAAGGCCTAGAACCTAATAGTGGATCAAACTGGATGGATGTTCCAGCTGGTCTCTGGTCTGCTGGGACCCTAAAGAAGTAGACTCTAATACAATCAAAGGAATGTCTCCATAGCAGGAAGACAAACTTACCAGTAAGAGGACAAGCAGAAAAAATTCAAAAGATTCCTTCTTCCTTTGTGTGTGTGTGTGTGTGTGTGTGTGTGTGGAGTGGGGAATGGGGTCTGCTGCCACCAAAACTGTGGCCTAGATTTGGAATGGCCTTCCCACCTCAAATGATTCAGATTTAGAGTGAGACTTCCCATCTCAAGTGATCCAGTTAAGAAAGTCCCTCACAGACAAGCCTGACTGCATAGGGGTTGATGTCAAAAGTATCCCCTCTCCAGGAAAAAGACATCAGGATGGGTATGGCCCTCATGCCTCACTGGACAACAACAGGAGGATCAGAGCCATTACAGGGTCCCCTTTAATTTCTGGAGGTCAGGCCTCTATTCCTGCCTTTGCAAGGTTAGAATTGCCACAGTTCTTCTATACTTAGAGAAAGGAGGAGATGTCAGGGGCATCCCTGCTTATACACTGAAGGCCTAAAATCAGCCATAGGCCTAAAATCAGCAGTAGGCCTGACATACATGCCTGCTAACACAAAGTCTTGTGTCTCTGTGGAAAAACACTGAAACAGGTGGCTATAAGCTATTGTAAACAGGCAGCTTTGGTGGAAATTTACCAGCCTGAGTAGTCATAGACCTTGTAGATAGGTAGCCTTGGCGGATAGTACCAACTTAGATAAGGACAAGTGAATCATAGGCAGAGTCATAGTGACCTGTCCCCTGAACCTTCACCCAGCCGATACCCTGTTCTAGAAGATATCTGTACTCCCCCTGAATACATACTCTCCTATGTCATCCCCTTCACCTCATCCTGTCTTTTTATATTTATAACCCCTGTGTGAAAAAAATAATAAAAAAAGAAGGTCCCTCACAGATAGACCCAACTGTTTAGTTGCATCCAGATGCAGTCAAATTGGCAAATAAGATTAGCCATTTCAAGTACTGTGTAATGAGTTTGAAGCCAGCCTTGGCTGCTTGAGACCCCAATAAATGTTAAATCTGTTAGCTAAGCTGTGGCTTGGAATTCTGTATCCTTGAAGACTCAAATGGTCTCTGTGATTTTGCCCTGTAGATCAACACCCTCTGGGTAAATAGGGCTGAGCCATATGTTTAAGGAACAGCAAAGCAGACTCACCTATGGAGCTGAACATAAAGTTATCAAAACAAGCAATACAAATAAACACTTTGGAAGCATTTAATATCCTTAGCTAAAAGATAAATGCAGATTAGAAATGCTTTAACACTCCCTGTCACTCCAGTCAGAATGGCCATCATCAAGGAATAGAATTGACAGCAAAAGCAGGTGTGGGTGGAAGGGAAGTTCTCACACACTGTTGGTGGGAGTTTAAACTCCTGTGGACACTATGAAAATCAATCTGAATGCTTCTCAAAAACACAAAATAGAACTCTCATAGAGGCCAGTTACATCACTCCTGGGCATGTACCCCATCCCAGAGATACTTGCACATCCATGTTTATTATGGTCCCATTACCAATAGCTAGGAATTAAGATCAGGCAAGATGTTTATTAACTGAAACACAGAAAAGCAGATGTGGTCTATAGAGACACAGTGGACTATCACTCGGCTTTAAAGAAAAGTGGAATCCTGAAATGAATAAAACTAGAACAAAATTATACTGAGTGAGGTCACCCAGACCCAGAAGTTGTCACATGTTCTTTCTCGTGGATGGATTCTAGCTTTGAGTCTTTTGTCTTGTATATTTAACCTGAATTGTGCATAGAAGGTAGGAAACTAGAAATAAGCCACCATGGGTGGAAGACTTGAAAGAGAAGAGTTAGTAAAACAGGTAAAGTAAAAGTCAAGACGAGAGTGTTGGCACAGAAAGATTCAGCCACGGAAGGAGTGGAAAATGGTTGGGTGAGGTGTTGGCAAAAGGCTTACCCAAATCAATAATACACAAAGAAGTGTTATGGAAGAGGCATGGATGAAACACTGACAACCGGATATGACCTGGCTGTTGTGTGCTTCAACTCACAGCAGCTGTGGGTGCCTGAAACAAGACCAAGCCAGTCAAGATTCCAGTATTGGTGGGGAAGGGGCCATGAGCCGTCACCCCTACGGGGTGGGGGGGTCTATTTGCAGTATTGACAGTCAGTGACTATTGAGGAAGGAAGAGTCACTCTCCTGGGGATCTGGACACTACCATAACAAAAAGTAAAACTAATGCACAGGACCAGGCACTAAGAGGAGGTGGAGGAAGGTAGTGTGGATGGATAGAATCAATATTCATTATATAAATGTATGGAATTCCCAGAGAATAAAATTACTACTTAAGCAAAATAGGCTTCCCGTCCCCAGGACAATTTTCTTATCCCAACCCTCAGAACTCTTGGATTTCCTTACTCTGTTGATAAACTCAACAAAATGCTTTACCAGAAAGAGAGGGTATATAGGAACCTTCCACACCATACAGGCCTATGGCGGGGCTGAGCGAGTTATCAATGTCTTCTTAGTCCCTAAACATCTCCAGACCTATCTTAGCTCCGTCCTGACCCATGAAGAAATAGTAGTTAAGAAATGAGTGTTTGAATATCCCAAGGGGGAACAAAACCAGATGTCTTATTTGGGAATAAGAGAAATCCAATCCTTGTGTCAAAAAAAAAAAAAAATCTACCCCTGAAACCCAAACTTACTAGATTTTCAGGGACCTGCAACCCACATCCAAATGTTCCTTCAGCAAAGAGTCTGAGAGACATGAAGATGGCCACGAATCTGAGTAACTTCTGCTGTGCCCCTGTGGGTTACTTGAGGACCATGGGTAACTTTTCACGGGTGTCTATATATAAAATTTGTGCATAGAAACACAGGCTCAAGCCTTTGTGTGGGATAGCATTCCTCTTTGAAGGTGGTGAACACTTTGCCCCTAGGACCTTCTATGATTTTCACTTGCCTGAAGTAGTAACTTCCCACACTGGATTTTCCAAGTACAAAGAAACTTGTCCACTACCAGGAGGAGACAGAATCTGTCTGGACTTCAAAGAAGGTTCCCAGTGTTTCTGTTTCTCTTTGGTCTTTTATTTGCTTTCTATTCCTAAGGCCTAATGAACATTTAAAAAGCTTAATAAAAGTTTAATACAAATATGTCTTAAGAATGTGTGTGTGTGTGCACACGTGTGCATATCTGTGTGTCTGTGTGTGTCTCTGTGTGACTGTATCTTTCTCTACATCTGCCAAAGTTCCAAAAAGCACTAAACCCTAGTCAGGAACAACAGCCTTGGATATCTGAGAGTTTGGTCATCTCCCAATCTTTCTAATACAATCTTGTTTGCATTTGATCCCAGGGCTAACTTTGTAAACTTTCATTGTGAGCTGATGAACCCTCGAACCTTGGCAAAACCCTTTAGGGAAACTTGCTGCTAAGTAGTAAATATACAAAATCTAGCCCTACATCTGTTTGCACAAGAAATCCAAACAGCGTCTAAAGAAGTGATGCCCTTGATGCAGACAGCTGACAATGCTGAGAGCGCAGCTCTTCAAGAAGCTGTTACATGAAAAATTTACATTCGTATCCTTCAAAAAACTGAAGCATCTCCCCAAGAAGCTGACGCTGGGAGCCACCAGCATTGACTTCGAAGTTTTAAAGTTTTGTACACACTTCAAAATCAGAACCTCATGTTCTCTTTGTAGTAAGTAATCTGAAGAATCTAACTGTGGAAAGGGGTGGTTATGTCTAAAGTAAGTAAATAGCCTTCTTATTACCTTTTCTCCATTTTGCATATCATCCATGAGCGGTCTTTCTTGAATGCCTACTATATACTCAGGGTGTTTCTCTTTACCTATGCAGAAGAGGAGAAATCTTTACCTACCTCAAGATAATGTCTGAGCCCAGTCACGAAAGACAGACTCAAAAGGGGAAAGCATGCAAAATCATCTTGTGTTTCAGATAACACAAGAGCCTTCGTGGGAAGCAAAGATCTGAAGAGCCAGTTCAGTTCGAGCATTCTTGAACTAGGTTTTACAAAGAGTAAAAAAATAGGAAGGAACAAAATGGTATATGCTAAAAGTAGAAAATGGAAAAACTGAGCAAGTTCTGGTCATTCAGATTCCTCCATACTTGCCCGTCTTTGGTGACAAGGATCTTATCACCAAAATATCCTTTCCCCAAGCATATCGAGGGCACCTTCTGTGGGGTGGGGAAGGGGAGACCCTTGTGACCTCCTTCAGCACATGCTGCTTCTCCAGTTCCCTCAGTTTGCACTGTTCTGTAAGCCCAAGTGTTCATTTCTGAGGACTTAGGCTCCAAAGTGCCCCAGTCAACACCTAGCTTGTGTTAGCTTTCAGACACAGCTCACCTGAGTTCTATTAATTCATTCTGACTTCCAAAGTGCAAGGCAATGGTCTGTAATCCCAGCACTTAGGAGGCTGAGGCAGGAGGATCGTGAGTCCAAGATCAGTCTGGGATACATAAAAAGACTCAAAAAGGAAAAAAAAAAAAAGCATAACACTCCAAAACTTATTTTAAAAGAAAATGCAAATAGACCCAAATAGATGAATTCTTTTGATGAATTCTTTGACTCCTCCCCAAGGCTTTAAAAAAGCCCACCAGTTTCTTAATAAATAATTTATCCACAAAATAGTAAAGTCATAGGCTGTTAAGTAATAGCTCACCATCTACTTGTACAAATGTCATCAAAACATCTCCCTGAAACGAACAATATAAGACCAGGTAAGCTGTATACTAAACCTTTATGATGTGAATCAGGAAAAGTGGACCAATGCCAGCTCCCACTAAAAGAGTATTGGAAATCTGCAATCACACCTTGAGGCCTACGAGATGGCAGGTACACCATTCTGGTCTGAAATGGGAGATGTGGAAAAAGTATAATGTAAAACCCTAATGAAAAGTCTAGTGAAATACCTGTGTGCAAGGGGGAGAGAGAGAGAGAGAAAGAGAGAGAGAGAGAGAGAGAGAGAGAGAGAGAGAGAGAGAGAGAGAACAAACTCAGAGGACACTCATAGACCCTGAAAGAGCTGAGGCAGGCTTCCTAGAAGATGTGACACCTGTATTATATATTAGACCACATCAGCACCCACCAGGCCTGAAGATGTTGGTAGATGCAGGCTGAGGAGACCGCTCTCTCCAGAGACTCATGGGACTCTTCCAGGAAGTCATGGGACTCCTCTGACTGGAAGCAGCCGGAGGAGGGAGTGTGGGGAAGGCCTTCTGGAATTTGGAATGCATCCTTAGACAGCAGGGAGCTGTGGGGGCTTTAAGAAAAGGTATAAATCAAGATATGCTAATCAGAAATACATCTGGCAGAGATGGATGGATTCGAAAGAGAATAAGCTGAGGGGAAAGGAAGACACAGCTTTCTCCCTCTGGAGGAATCAGAAAGCACACAGATCATCCCCAGGAGTAACCTTTGACATCCATCATATGAAACTTTATATAGGATGACTGACAGCTTCAGGAATCATTGTTTTATTTTGGCCACAGGCACATGCATCAAACATTCAAAGAAGATGCGGCAATTCTGTGGGCAAGTCCTTCACCACGTTGAATCCTCCAGTTTCTCCATATGCTGGTGTTCTAATATCACCCTTGAGTGTCTTAAAGTGATGATTTCTGTAGCAGCTCTCTTCAAATTATCCAACAAGGTGTGAATTTGTTAACTCCTTCCAACATCAGCAAAGATAGCTAAAGCATTTGTCTTTGGTCCTATAACCATGGAAACAGAATAAGGGTTCAGTCTCTGGAGTTCTGAGTACCAAGTTCACATTGGAATGTAAGGAGATACAGAGACCAGAAGTGCTTTCTTTGAAATACATTTCAGAAGCTCTAGAGTTCTGGTCCCCACTCCCTTCTGAAGCTATGAAACAGTCTCCCGGTTTTCCTCCCTCCATCCTTTGCTTCCTTCCTTGCATCCTTCCTTTCTTTCTTCCTTCTTAGTAGAGTGATGTTAATGATAATCCTTCATTATCAACTTGACTGGATCTAGAGTTACCTAAGAATTACCTACTTCTGGCCATAACCATGAGGGCGTTTCCACAGAGGTTCAACTGCACAGGAAAGACCAGCCTGATTGTGAGCAGCATAATCCTATGGGTTAGGATCCTAGATTGAATAAAAATGATACAAAGATAAAGTGAAAGTGAGCTAAGTACCAGGTATCTATCGTATCTCTCTGCTCCCTGACTGTGAGCACAATGTAACCGTCAGTCTTCTGGTCCCTGATCCACACCATTCTCCTGCGATCCACTGTGATCCAAAGTAAACCCTTCCTCCCTTAATTGCTTTTGTCAGATACTGTGTCACCATAATGAGGAGTCCCTAATACTGTGGCTGATTTGATCTGTATTTTCTTGCTCCCCCTAAATAGAAACCAATTGCTTCCAAGACATTGTGAACCGATTCCCACTTTAAATGGTGTCTTCCAGAAAGCCAAAATATACACTTCTGGTTTTCCAGCTCAAATTCTATAGAGGAACAAGAGTGAATCAGAGTTAAGCCTTTTAGGGAAAAGGAACACTAGGTAAATTTTTTGTCTGGAAAAGAAGAGAACCCTGCTAAACAATGAGGACGCACTGAGAAGGCAGAGAAGCCCCTTGTCTTCAAGTGTGAAGACCAACTTCCCCATAGAACAATCAGGCCTGAGGTCATCTATGCCATTCTTACCTGTCTTCCCTTCCACATCTCAGGTGGAATCTCAGCTTCATTGGCACTGCCTGACACAGTGGTTGACATACCACTATAAAGAAGACTGTGATGGTTTGTATATGCTCTGCCCAGGGAACGGCACTATTAGGAGGTGTGGCCTTGTTGGAGGAGGTGTGTTGCTGTGGGCACTGGCTTAAGAACTTCCCTCATCCTAGCTGCCTGGAAGTCAGTATTCTGCTGGCAGCCTTCAGATGAAGATGTAGAATTCTCAGCTCTGCCTGCACCATGCCTGCCTAGATGCTGCTATGTTCCTATCTTGATGATAAAGGACTGAACCTCTGAACCTATTAGTCAACCCCAATTAAATGTTGTCCTTATAAGAGTTGCCTTGGCCATGGTGTCTGTTCACAGCAGTAAAACCCGACCTAAGAGAAAAACTAATACCAAATATAGCCGTCCTGGGCACCGTGTCATCGAATTCACATAGGTATGATATTACCAAATGTGTTCAACAACCCCACTTCACATAAGGAAGAGCCATGGTGCCTACTTTGCAGTAGAAACCAAAGCTCAAAAGATTTAATGTGCTCAGTTCCTCTCCAGGAAGAAATGTGCAGACACTTGAAACCAATCCCATGATTCCCACCCCCGGTTCTTCCCACCCACCTCAGTACCTATATATGGAAAACAGACCTAAGCAAGGCCTTCATCTCTGGAGTGATTCTCCTTAGTCCAAATGCATGTGGACTGGTACGTGCAATAAAATTACATTTTAAAACACATGGCAACAATGCAGTTCAAACACGTATTTGACCTATGCTGTAACATCAAGAAAATACCTTTCTTAGGGAAAAGAGTTCCCTGAAAGACTGAAGACCAAAAGCTATGACCCCGAGGTCAGTGGTATCATCATCATCATCATCACCATCACCATCACCATCACCATCACCATCACCATCACCATCACCATCACCATCACCATCACCATCAGCAGCAGCAGCAGCAACAACAACAACAACAGCAACTAAAACTTTTAAAAATTATTAAGTCTTGGGTCCTGCCCTGCTGGATCAAAAGCCACACTTTAGTAAGTTCAGGCGATTCACACATGCATTACTGTTTGAGGAAAAAAACTGCCTTTGGCTCTAAAAAGCTTGACAACGTTTCCCCCAATTATCCCTGCATTACCCACTCTGTCACTCCCTTCCCAACATTCCAATAATTTTATATAGGATTCCCGTGACTTTACACAGAACGTGATGCCCTGCCTATGGTCAGGCTCCCTGAATTATTGATATAATGGATACTTAAAACTCAGTTCGGTGCTACACCCTAACCACAGAGCACGTGAGTAGATTGGTTTCCACGAGTTTAATCAATAATTTAATCTGTAGCTCTAAATCTTGGATGCAGGTGAGAGCCACTTGGGGAATATTTAAAACCACTGATGCTCTGCGTCCACCCAAATTCAGTTGAATCAGATTCTCATGTGCCATTAGAGTTGGAAGTCTGACCTCACCTGTCAATGACACCACACTATGCATAGTAGATACTCAGTAGGTGCTTTGAGAATCAATGCACTTATTTTAAACCATATCATTTACTTAGAGGAACAGTTCCTCTCACCTGACAACCCAACTACAATGAGATTGCTAATCTAAGTTAGCTTGTACACACTGCAAGACACGACAGCAATGGCCCACATCAACGGTAGAAACTAGGGGCAGACAGCAGGAGCACAGGTGGAAGCTTTCAGGTTGACTTTTTTCAATAATTTATTTTTTTATTCGTTTTACATCCAGATTACAGCTCTCCCCTCTTCATCTCCCACTCCTACCCTTATAAATCTCTGCTCCTATTACCCTTCTTCTCCTTTGGGTACCACCCCATCCTGGGACATCTACTTAGTCCCAGCAGTACTAAGGACATCCTCTCCCACTGAGGCTCAACCAGGCAGTTCAGGTAGGGGAAGGGGATCCAATGGCAGTCAACAGACACAAAGACAGCCCCTGCTCTAATTGTTAGAAGACCCACATGAAGACCAAGCTGCATCTGCTATATATGTCACACTAGGTCCAGCCCCAGAGTGATCTCTGATTGGTGGTTCAGTCACTGTGAGTTCCCATGGGCCCAGGTTGGTTGACTCAGTAGGTCTTCTTGTGGGGTTCTTGGCCTTTCCGGCTCACGCAATTCTATCTCCCACTCTTCCACAAGACTCTCTAAACTTCACGTGGTACTTGGCTTTGGATCTCTGCTCTGCTTCCAGCTGCTGTTGAATGAAGCTTGCCTCTCAGGAGACAGTTATGCTAGGCTCCTGTCTGCAAGCATAGCAGAGTATCATTTAATAGTGTCAGGGGTTGGCTCTCTCCCATAGGATGGGTCTCAAGTTGGGGCAGTCATTGGTTGGCCATTTTCCCAGTCTCTGCTCCATCTCTATCCCTGCACATCTTGTAGGCGGGGCAAATTTTGAGTTGAAGGTTTTGTGGGTGGGTTGATGTCCTCCTCCCTCTACTGGAAGTCCTGCCTGGCTACAAGAGGTAGTCACTTCAGTCTCTATATCCCTTATTAGTAAGAATCTCAGCTAAGGTTACCCCCATAGACTCCCTGTAGCCTCCTCTGTTCCAGGCTTCCAGCTAGTCCCAGAGATACCCCCAAACAATTTCCATTTTCACTCCCAGCCCTCTCCCAACCCCTCCCCCAATACCTGATCTTTATCCCCATTCCCCTCCTCACCCTTCTCTCACCCAGTTCCCTCTCTCCATCCACTTCCAATGGTTATTTTGTTTCCCCTTCTGAGTGAGATACACAAGCCCTCCTTTGGGTCCTCCTTATTACTCAGTT
Organism: Rhabdomys pumilio; assembly: GCA_030674055.1. Taxonomy (NCBI): domain Eukaryota; kingdom Metazoa; phylum Chordata; class Mammalia; order Rodentia; family Muridae; genus Rhabdomys; species Rhabdomys pumilio. Next base: position 28,753,410 of record JANHMN010000014.1, read on the forward strand.
TCTTTGGGTCTGTGGATTATGGAATGGTTGTTCTGCATTTTATGGCTAATGTCCACTTATAAGTGAGTACATAGCATATGTGTCTTTCTGGGTCTAGGTTACCTCACTCGGGATGATATTCTTAAGTTCCATCCATTTGCCTGCAAATTTCATGTCTTTGTTCTTAATAACTGAATAGAATTCCATTTAGATGTTCCACAATTTCTTTATCCATTCTTCAGTTGAGGGACATCTGAGTTGTTTGCAGTTTCTGGCTATTATGAAAAAGCTGCTATAGTTAAGCAAGTGTCCCTGTAGTGTCGTGGAGCATCTTTTGGGTGTATGCCCAGCAGTATAGCTGGGTCCTGGGGTATACCTATTGCCAACTTTCTGAGAAACCATCAAATTGATTTCAAAAGTGGATGTACACGTTTGTACTCCCACCAGCGGTGGAAGAGTGTTCCCCTTGATCCACATCCTCACCAGCATGTGCTGACGCTTGAGGTTTTGATCTCAGTCATTTTGACTGGTGTGAGGTGGAATCTCAGTGTCATTTTGATTTGCATTTCCCTAATGACTAAGGATGTTGAACATTTCTTTAAGTGCTTCTCTGCCATTCAAGATTCCTATGTTGAGAATTCTCTGTTTAGCTCTGTACCTCATTTTTTAATTGGATTGTTTGGTTTGTTGGTGTCTAATTTCTTGAGTTTTACATATTTTAGATATTATTCCCTGTCAGATGTAGGGTTGGTGATGATCTTTTCCCAATCTGTTGGCTGCCATTTTGTCTTATGGACAGTGTCCTTAGCCTTACAAAGGCTTTTCAGTTCCACAAGGTTCCATTTACTCAGGTTGACCTCTAATCAGAGCTGCATTTGTTCTTTGAAAATCTTTGCATCCCCAAAGCCACTGTTGCCTTGTAAAACATCATGGCGTTTTCTCCAAGTTTCTGATTGAGAAATACATGCTGATGGCTTAACTAATGTAGTGGTAAATCTCCAACCCAAATAAGACCGGTCAAAGAAAACACAACTCAATAATTATGGATATAAACTGCACACCTAGATTGGACAGATTTGTCATTACACTGCTCTATTCCCCAGCTATGAGATCCCTTATAACTTGTGGTTTTTCCAGGCCACGTGCTTCTCCTCCATTGTCCTTCCACCTCCTGCTCCTCCATCGTCTTCCTCTCCTTACTCCTCCCACCTTAGCTCCTCCCAACTTGTGGGAAAAATATCCCACTACAAACTAATGCTCTTTGAGCCTTCAAACCATTGTCTGTGTGGTGTTACAGTTCTGCCACTAAGAGGTATGTCCTCCTCCCTACATTTTGAATCTGGGTTTTGACTTATTACGATGCAATAGAAGTGATGGCGTGTCTATTCCAAAATGGGATTCAGGAAGCCTTGGATACCCCTATGCTTTTGGACTCCCTCATAGCTAGGAAAACAAATCTAAGCCCACATATGAGAGACAGCAGATTTTCCAACATCACCTGTGTGAGCCCTTCCAAAGTGAGCAGGGCTTCACAAGTAACACAACTGACTAGAGTCGCAAGAACCCAGATGATGGGATGCTTCATTTGAAGCTAAACTTTAGAGTGGTTTGGAATATAGTCTTATTCACTCGGGTCAAAGCAAATGACTGATTGGCCAGTTCATTTAAGGTCAGAATGGCTGAATTTAGTAATAAGGTCATCTTCTCTTTTTCATATTAGGAGAAAAATCTGTTTTTATAAGAATGAGAAGTCCTCATTCTTATAAAACACATTTCTTGAGAGGGCAAGAAGTGTGTGTGTGTGTCTGTGTCTGTGTGTGTTTGTGTGTGTGGGGTGTGTGTGTGTGTGTGTTTGGTGTGTACAGGGCACAGGGGGCGGTGAGACAAGATCTCACTATATTGCCCTGGTTGCTGTCCTGGAATTCATTATTCAGAACAGGCTGGCCTCAAACTCACAGAGATCCATTTGCTCTGCCTTCCCAGTACTGGGATTAAAAACATATGCCTCTGTGCTTGGCTTCAGGAAGTATTTGTATCATCAATACATAAATGCATCATTTTGTTGGTTAAGATAAGGACTTTCCTCATCATCTTGCCAGCCGAACACAAAGCATTGAGTAGCCCAGCTGCTGTTTGCTACTGTCTGTCATCTTTACTACTATTAAGTTGAATTGACCTTGCTGCCCTGACCTGTTTTTTCAATCTGCCAGGACAAGCACAAAGGCCCCATCAACAGCATCTTCATGATATTCAAATCAGGTAATTTGGTCCAGCTCATATTCAAGTAATGACCCAGATTTTACCTACTAATCCAAAGCCATAAGCCCGTATTTAGCTCAAGAATTGTAGAGCTATACTCTGTGAACTGTGACCCGAACCCTTGCAGTTTGTATGGGAACACACTGGAGACTTTCTTGGGTGATCCTGTAGATTAACTGAAGGTTAGGTAAATATACCACAAGAAGTCTTTGGTTTTTTTCTATTTTATGAATGAATATTATTTGCCATTTTTTGGATGTCATGAAGGTGCTGAGACAGGGCTACAACACGTACTGCAAGATAGAGTCTTCTAGATGTGGCAGAAAAGCTGTACCAGTGAAATTGCACCAATATAGTTGCCTAAAGAAGACCTGCATAATGAGAACACCCACTGATGTGACAGTGTGGATAAAGGAAATTTCACAAAGCTTCAGCCATGGGTGAAAGTCTACAGGCAGCCAATGGTTGCTAAGAGATTAGTTTTCTCCAGGGACAGAGTCCCAACAGGTTATTCAGTTCTAAGTGGTCAGCCCTAAGCATATGTATTTATAACCAGCGCTGAATGGATTCAGTAGGGTGTGTGTGCGTTAAAAATAATTAAAGAAGGGGACACAAATTTGAGAAGGAGATGTAGCATAGGAAGAGCCCGAAGGGAATAGGGAGGGGTGGAAATGATATAAGTACCATAGTCATATATGGAATTTTAAAAACTAAAGAATTTAAGTAAGAAAGAAGACAATGTTTTAGAGTACATTTGGGGAATAAGAATTGGCCAAGACATTGACTGTAGTCACACTAATAAGGTAGGCAAGGTATCCATGACACACGCCTATAATTTCATCTTGCCAGAGACTAGGCAGGAAGATCATGAACACGAGTTCAGCCTGGAGAACCTAACAGAAGCCCATCTCAGAACAAACACAGAACAAAGTATTCCTAATACGACTATTCAGTAATCTCAAAAGAGTAGAACCAAATGCTTTTACAGCTAAGTGATGGTCCCAGTATTTAATGCTTCTAGTAGGCAGAGATGCAGCATGGGAAATAGCTTTAACAGGGAAAGGAGAACTAATGGCGCCATTTTCTAAAGCAAGTTTGATGTTGCCATCACGTAGAATTTACAGTAGAAGTCATCAGAATCCATTTCTGTGATTCTTTACCCTTGACCCTGTGTCATGCCATCCTTCTTCCACACCCGAGAATGGTAGAGTTGGAAGAAATGCGTCTAAGAGATCTGTGGATAAGTTGAATTCAAATAGATCCACATCCCTCACCTCAAACCTAAGGAACGGAGTGCATCTTACACCTTAGTTTCTTTTTGGTTGACCAAAGCAACTTAAGGGCAAAACAGATTATTTAACTCACAATTTGAGGTATAGTTCATCTTTACAGAGGTGGGTGTGTCAAGGCAGAAGGAGCTTGGGGCAGGGAATGACACTGCAGCCACAGCAAAAAGGGAGTGAATGATGGATAGATAATGTGTGCAGGTTTACACAACACACACACACACACACACACACACACACACACACACACACCTGCCTCCTTTGGAGACTTCAGGAAAACATGAAAGACAAAGATTTCCAAGAAAGACTGCTCACTGGAGTTCTCATCCATTCAACTCCAGTTCTGTTTAGAGACATTCCAGCCAGAAAACAAAGTATGGGATTTTTTTTCTGGGATGGAAAGAGCTGGGGATGCAAGAAAATAGCAGCAGCCAGTGATCAGGGGGCAGATGGCAGGCAGTGCTGCACACACACACACACACACACACACACACACACACACACAGAGTTCGGGAGCAGACCATGCCTAGTCATTTTGCTTGGAATTACAGAGCGAAAAGGGCAGCAAATGGTTGTTCCTTCCTGCATTACCCCAGCAGACATGGGCAGTGCTTATTATGGGTCCCAGTACCTGGGAGGGAGATGTGAATTGTAGTCTGGACTCAAAGAAGCATGGAATGTAACCCCAGTTAACATTTGGAGAAGTGCCCAAACACACTTCTTGTAAGATAGCCAGTTAGACATTAGCAGGCTTAAAGGTTACTGGGGATGGAAGTTTCCCACATAATCAGCAGTTTGTAAAACTAGGAACTGGAACAACGGAATTCTGGTTGCTGTTAAAAGATGGGATCCAAGAAGGCCCCGAGAACAGCTGAACAGCCAGCCTGAAAGAATATAAGATTACTGTCTAGAGCTGGGCATGTTGGCATAAGATTGCCATTTCAGCATTTGGGAAATAGAGGCAGGAAAATTGAGAGTTCAAAGCCAGCTTCAGACACATAGGGAATTTGAGGCCAGTGAAACTTTGACATAAAACAATGTCACCATCTAACCAGAGTTTTGCTGGTAAAGAACAAAGACATATGCTTGTCCCCAGTTAAGAATTAATTCTGTGGGTTTGTCAATCACATAAGCAAGAAAATGACCTTTCAGGGGAAGCTCTGATTCTAGAGACTTTAGAAATATCAAACCTACTTAAAGTACAGATGAACATAGTAGGTTCTTTGGCCATTGCCCAGCCCCAGTCCCTAGGTTATTGTCCTCTGCAACAGTGCCCTTGGCCATTGCCCACTACCCTCTAGAGAGTGCTGTCCCCCACTCTTCATCACCAATGCTTCTTCACAGCCTATGAAAGTGCTTCACTTTACTCCCTGATAAACACCCAGCAGCTCCCTTGCTATGTTCTTTGTGTCTCACCCAAGTTCTTTTGATGGAAACCAAAAAATAGCAAGCCAAGGGCAGGTCAGCTCACAGTGCAACTCTCATCCAAGCTTCTGCAGAGAGAACATTTTGCAATATGTGTCTATAGCAGCCCTGGGTTAAGAATCTGTCACCAAATTGCTGGGCTGTGGTTACCCAGTGATCCATCAGTGATGGTTGATAGAAAACCCACAAGAAGAAACATGGGCATTGGTGAACCTGACAGCAGTCTATAGTCGGGAAGACTGAAAGAGGGAATTGGTGAAACCGGAGACGGGCTTGGAAGGGAGGCCTGGCTTCTCTGGCTACTTCTTTAGAAGCAGAGAAGACAGGTGAGAAAGTGGACGGGCTGACTAGAATGAGATTCACAAGATGCTGCCGTGACACACATGTCAAAGCCAGAATAAGAAACTTCATTTCCCGACAGTTTCACGTAGGGCAGCCAGAGGGGAAGCCAAAGGCTGACATAAACTGCTCTGATCTCAGACATCTGAGGATGGGATCAGCAGGCTCTGCAGGCTGTACTTATTTTAAAACCAGTGGCTGTCAACATGCTCCATGCTAAAAATACGTCTGCATCTTATAGACCAGAAAATACTGAAGTTGTAGGGTGTTTCCACCTCTGCCTCCCACTTAAGTGTCAATTCAAAGGTGAATGCTATAATTAGTCCTTTTCAAATGATCTTGATTTTCTTCCGTCTTCCAAATGCCGGGATATAAAATCTGTTGAAGAGAACTTGCCTCCCTCTCAAAAAGAAATGTTTTTAAAACCTTGTCAGCTAATTATATCCTTTAGTTGGGTAAATCTTAGTTGCTTTCCTTTTATGAAGAGTTCCTCTCCCTCTTTTCTGAGGTACAGAAGCAGACAGTCCTGTCCTGCACCCAGCTCTGATCTCTAGGGTCTTCAAATAGATTCTCTGTCCAAAAAAAAAAAGAAAAAGAGCACTGTTTATCTTTACTTCTTTATACACATCTTCAGCCCCACCCTGAAGGCAGACACAAGACCACACTGCACACAAAGCAAGTGTGCTATCAATAACAGCACAAAAGACCTGAGCTAACCTGAAGGAGCAGCCACTCCCAACTCAGCACAGTCCTTACCTCAGTCCTTTCCAGCAGGGACCCTCGACCTCCTAGAGAGAGAGATCTGCCCTTCATGCTCCTTTCTGACCCATCTGTCTTCAATGGAGAGCTAAACAGCAGATATTTTATCACATTTTCTATTATAATGACATTAGCAGTGGACACTTTAGAATTTTGATTCTAAACACCCACCATAAACAGCAAGAAGGATCCTGTCCTCTCGCCAACGCTTACTGAAGTGACTGAAGGGGGAGCACAACTGGGGAGGATTCTGACACTACGAGCTGGAATTGTAGGAAAGAACACTTTGGCCAATTAGCAAGGGCCTGACAGTAGCCAGGGCCATTCTGGTATTTGCAGACCAACTCAAATAGCTATCTCAAAACCAGCCAGCACTAGAATGTATACAGGCCCAGGGTACAGGATCTAGATGACCGTCCCAGGTCTGTGATTGGCCTCTGTTATTTTGAACAGTTTCTTGCTTTGTTTGCTCCTTCAGAGAAGCACTGTACTGAGGTCCATCTCTCTCTGGTGCTTGAAGATGGATAGATCACTTTAATCATATACAGAACTCTTTCAAGGAAAAGCACTACATAAACCCCAAGCTTTGGTACAGCTATTGTCTGGATTACCTCACTGAGGAAATGCATCTTTCAGGTTGTTGGATTTCTTTGATTGGATTTCAGTCCCTCTGAAGTAGATCCATCAATAAGAATGCTATACAGGCCTACTCTGTAATTGAAAAGTTTAGCATGTTGACAACACTGAGTCAAACTCTGGCATGCTGAGAAAGAACTGTTGAGGTCCAAGAGTCACCCACAAACCACACAAACACGGATCTCAGTCAGACAGGAATGGTTTATTGAAGACACACCCTATGACTGATAAATCAGGGCCATAGCTCAGCATTTGGAGTCTGAGGCAATGGCCACAAACATCTTTCTCTATCAGCTTATGAAGGCTAAAACTACAAAAAACACAGTGAGTTCATAGGCAGGTACAGGAAGGGCTGCCTAGGGGTCAGCTCGGACTCACGCCATTTTAGACAGAACAGTTCCTATTGACCTTTAATTTGATGAGTCCTATGTAAAGCTTTGTGGAATTTCTTAAGATTAACAAACCTCATACAGAACACAACAGGATGTGTGATCAGCATGACCTTGCTCTGAGTCAAGTCATTTTTCTGTGTCAATGACTGGAAGGCATAGTACAGCAACAATATGAAATAGCTAGCAGGCATGGAACAAAATGGCTACAGCTATGCTGCGGGAGGGGCAGGCCTCAACAGAACAAGAGTCTGAGGTGTGCTTTTTCTCACCTGCTAACAGGAAATGGCTTTTACATTCATGTGCAAAGTTGGCAGAGCCCAACACCCATTTCCACGCCTCACTGAGTTACTCACTACATTGTTAGCACCAAACGAAAGACACCATGGGTGAACATTAGCCTCAAAGTAGCAAATATAGAAAAAGGTTAAGAGGCACTCCAGAGAGGAAGCACACAGCTGCATCAACCCTAAAACACATGCAAAAGTAACATGCTTATATAACAAGCACACACACCAAGTGGTCCTTTGGCCATTTCAGGAGTCAGGAAGTTGGGTTAGTAGCACAACTACTAGTCTGCCATGCAGACTAGGCTTCTAATAAGCAACCATTTAAATACATTGAAATGTGACTTAAGCCTTAGCTTAGCCACTTTAAGAAGACTAGCCTCCCTCAAGTGAAAGGGTTGTTGTGTAAATACCTTCTGATGAAAGTTCTGAGTCAGCTGACCTACCTCAACCTTAGTGAGCTACAAGTGTGGCTCCTGGATCACCATTCTTTCCAACTCTGAAGAGCTCACTCTTGCTTGTGAAAACTCCCAAATTCGGGAGACCCTTACTCAAGTCTCAGGAAGTCTCGAACACCCACAAACTCCAAGACCGTACCTGGATGCAATTAGCAGAGGTTTATTAGGGAAGAGAGCTGGCAGCCAGCGTTCAAACTGCATACTCGTGCAAGAGTACAGTTTGACCCCGCGTGGTAGACTAAGGAACCTTTTATAGTAGGGGGTAGGGAAAGGAAGGAATTTTCGCGCGGTTACACATGATTGGTTATTTCAAATATCAGCAACTTGCAGAGGCGGCAGGATGGCTAGTTAGGACTTGTCTGGGCATGCCTTTTTACTTTTCTTTGTGGCCAGGAATGTGTCTTCCTGCTTTGGGCCTACCCCACCCACAGGTGGATTTTCTTCCCTGAGGCTTGAGGAATGTATGGGGCAGTGAAGGCCCGAAATCCTACATTCAGTTCCGCCTTCCTGGAACTAATGAGCCTGTATATATTTTATAAAATGGTCTTTATAATTTTTTCACTCTACACTTGCAAACAACCTTTCCAGTTGCTTCGAGGTTTCCATCTTTTCTACATAGCCTTATCATCTGAATGTAAAGTGTCTCCTGAATATGGTCAATCAGTGTGGTTGGATCTGGAAATTCCTAGAAAGAAATCCTTCAGACACCTATCAGAAATATCTTAATTAAGTTAACTGGGGTGATAAGACCCTCTTGTGAAAGTGAGTGCCAACAGTTCCTAGGCTGAGATCCTGAAGCACACACAAAGAAAGCCATCTTATAAGAGTCCATGATTCACCAAAGAAGGATACCCTGGACTCGAATAGTATGTAAATGAAAAGAGTGGTTTATTCTGCAGAAGTCCAGCATGCTGGCATCTCCCATTACCAAGACAGAGAGCCAAGTGAGCTTGTAGGTCAGATTTAAAGCACATTAGGAGATTCCAGGGTAGGCAACCTTTGTCTTACTCCATCTCTAGGGGAATGGGGGCTGGAAATTGTTGCTGAGGAAGTCTGGACACTGCTGCTGACCCATTGTCCTTGCCTCAGTCCAGGTGACAGGGCAGCTTCTGAGGACAGGACTTACTTGGACTTGCCCAGTTCTTTGAAACAGAGATTTAGGCCTTGCCTCTTGAACTGCCAATTTGAAGTCTGTAATGGAGTCAGCCTAGCCTTCTCAATCTAAACAGGAATGTTCATCACTCTCTGCTCCTGACTGTGGAGGTAATGAGACCAACCCCTCAAGATCCTGCTACCATGATTTCCCCACCATGACTGGTTGATTCCCTCAAGTCATAAGCCAGAAGAAACACATCTTTCCTTAAATTGCTTCTGTCAGGTAGTTTATCACACCAACAAGAAAAGTAATGACTACAGTTGGCAAATACTGGATCCAGTTTGTTTTGGGTGGTGTGGGACCTTTTGGATATAAGGCCTGTAAGACCCTGACCCTCAGTCAGTGGCACTTACTTCGAGACACCTCCTGGTGAGACACCGAGATGTAGATCAATGCAAAAGCAAGAGGTTTATTTTCTGGCATGTCGGAGGTCAACCCTCAATCAGTTGAAGGCGACCCTGAATGGCTATTACAAGCAGTGTTTATACTTTTAAGGGGCACAGGTTACATAAGTAAGGTTACAGTTCAAACTTATTGGCTAAGCACATTGACTTTTAAATCTATTGACTAGCAAGCATGCACGCATTTGAACTCTACCTGGGGCTTTCCAGAGGGTGAGGTGACTATCAGTCAGTACATTCTGAGAATTTTTTACTCAAGAACAATCCTGTGGGTGGAGAATGGAACTTGGCCTAGCCTTGCCCCAAGGCAGGTGGGTGTGTAAGGCTCACCAAAGCCCCTAGGAACCTTCATTTTTTACATGGGTCACAGTTGAGGTCAATTACTATCAATTTTACTGATTTTTGCTATATAAGAAAAAAAGCTGGTTGTGGTGGCGCATGCCGGTAGGATTTGCTGAAGGAGGCAGAGGCAGGAGGATCACAAGTTCGAGGCCAGCCTGGGCTACACATTTGCCAGGCAGTGGTAGCACATGCCTTTAGTCCCAGCACTTGGGAGGCAGAGGCAGGTGGATTTCTGAGTTTGAGGCCAGCCTGGTCTACAGAGTGAGTTCCAGGACAGCCAGGGCTACTCAGAGAAACCCTGTCTCAGGAAAAAAAAAAAAAAAACTAACTTACTGAGCTTACTCATCAGCTACCATTAAGGAAGTGTCAAACTGTATATTCAGATTTTTTTTTTTTTTTACTGTTTCCACAGACTCCTCAGTCCAGACCCAGTATGTTAGCTTTTTTATCATATGTGGCTTGACTGGTTACAGCCCTCAGTTTTTCAAACATTGCCTAAGCACTGCTATAAAGACATTTTGTGGATGAAATTGAAATCTCTAGTCAGTTGACTTTAAATAGGAGATAAAATGTGTCTGACCATTCCACTGGAAGGCTTTCAAAGAAAAGCTGAAACTTAAAGGGCAAAATAATGGTGTCTATGAATAGAGGTACTCGCCCTTGGTCATGGGCTCCAGGCCATGCTCTGATCTTTGTTTTTGAACTTTTTAAATATGTTAGTGCTTTTCCCCCGCGTGTATTCATGTGTACCACATGCATGCATGGTGTCCTATGAGATCAGATTATCTCGGACCTCTAGAAATGGAGTTATAGGTGGTTGTGAGCCACCATGATCTAATCTTTAGGACTTGCCTTTGAATTTTAGAAGTGTTTAGGCAGCACCAAGTTGAATGTGTAGAGAGATGGATACAGATATATAGAAACATGTATAGTTATATATATACATATACACACACACACACACATACACACACACACACATACACACACACACACATACACACACACATACACACACACATACACACACATACACACACACATACACACACACACATGCACACACACATACACACACACATACACACACACACACATATACACACACATACACACATACACACATACACACACACATACACACACATGTACACACACACACACATACACACACACATACACACACATACACACACACATACACACACACACATACACACACACATACACACACACATACACACACACACACATATACACACACATACACACATACACACATACACACACACATACACACACACACA
>JANHMN010000014.1:28764532-28829551 GCA_030674055.1 Rhabdomys pumilio
ACACACACATACACACACACATACACACATACACATACACACACATACACACACATGTACACACACATACACACACATATACACACACATACACACATACACACACATATACACACACATACACACACATGTACACACACATACACACACACACACACACACACACACACACACATACATACATACATAAACTCCATTTTCAGAGGCTCCTGCAGTGACCTGTCAGGCAAAGTTCACTTGAAGAACAAGTGATTGTTCACAAATTCTCACAAAGATGACATACATATAGATATAAACCACTCAGTAACTATGTCTTCTACTGGTTCTGCTTCTCTGGCTGAGCTGTAACTAATACAGATTTTGGTAGCAGGATTGAGGTCTGAACGCATGTGGTCATGGGGAAACACTGGTTAATATCCATATCCCATTAAATTCCACAAGTGTGAAACTTGAAACTGTTCCTCATGAGAAAATAAGAGGGGAGGCCAGGGGTTATACAGCTTCATAACCACAGACTCACACCAGGGCCTCATAATCACACACTCATACCAGACTCTGAAGTGATGTCAGGACTGATTTATACAAAGCCTCAGTCGTGCTATAAAGAGCTAGCTATTTTATTTCTTAACTTCCACATCTAAAAAACATAGAGTACCCTAGATAGAAAACTCTATCTTCATTTAAAAATGTTGATGAACCCCATAACAGTAAACTGAATCCCAATAAGGTGAGTTTCTCTTTGATTAAAGGGAGAGATAATAACCTCAGAAAATAAGAACTGGTAGCTGTGTTACATTCCCTTCCTGTACAGTTTCCCATCTTACCTCCATTTCCAAAGCCCCCTGCAGTGATCTGTCAGGCAAAGTTCACTTGAAGAATGAGTGATTGTTCATGAATCCTCATAAAGATGACTAAATCTATTGTCCTGCCAATCATCCAGCTACAAGGTTTTTGTGGATGTCCGCCACCTCGGTCACTTCCTTGAGGGACTAGATAAGTCATTGTCTTCGAGAGCTTCCTTTGTGGTTGGAGAAACAAACTCGGGAACAAATAAAAGCACTCTAACAAATGTGAACAACAAATTATGTCAGAGCCTGATAAGGGCTATGAGGAAAAAGGTGAAACCAGCCATAGGGTAGGAGCAATGAGAGGCTGGTAAGTGTAGGGCCATGGTCATATCTCCCCAACATATCTGATCTCCTCTATTCAAGGAAGCTAAGTGGAGTCAGAACAGGTTAACGCTTAGATGAGAGGGAAGGGTGTAGGCCTTTCTGAGAAGCTGTAACCCGAAAATAAGGTAATAGCCTATTGTGAATCTATCTTCTCTCTGGGGATAGACTCATTTTCTCCTCCCTTGAGGTGGGATTGGTCACATGGCCTGATCTCTCCATAGAACCTTAGTGCTGTGGTGCAGACTTAACAAGCATTCCTTTTTGGGGAGGGGGGCTCACTGTCACGCTGTTCCCAGGATCCTGTGACCATCGGTACATAGGGGAGCCTAGGCTAGTCTTCTGGGTCACAACAGATGCTTGGCTACTCCCCCTGTGTCTGGCTGAATGATCCAGCAATCATCAGCTCCACCAACTGATATACATGTGAGTCAACACAGCCCATTGGGACAGAAGGACAGCCTATCAAGCCACAGGACCTTGAGCTGCTGGTTGTAGTAAACTCACTGTGTGATTTGTTAGGTAACAGATAAACCTTGGACTGTGAGGAAACTGTGTACCCACTTGGGACTTTTCAGATGGGGTTTGGAGACATCTACAAAGTCCGTGTTTTGATCTGTTTTCATCTTCCTCGATGCATTCCTAAGTACTGCGTGCTATTTCTGACTTACTATGGAGGGATAGTCCTTTATGGTTGGCTGGTGTTTCTGTGTATCTTGCAGGCAGTACAGACTGTCCTTGCTCTGAATAACCTTTTCAAGGATGTTTGTTCAGTGTTTGTTCAGCCTTGAAAGACAGATAGTTCTGTCTGCCCAAGCACAAGCTGGGAGTGCTTTGTCAAGCCTAAAAGATGGAGACTCCAAAAGCTCCATGTTCTTATAACACATGCCACTGACTGTGCAGATGTTACCTGGACCATTGTCTCCCCTGGCACAGAAATATTGCCCATATTCAGGCCACTAGCAATGCTGTTAATAATGAAGCCATTTTCTCTTACCCAGAAATCTCCAGTCATATGCCAGCCCCCATGAAAGTGTGGCAAGCTAATTTGTTACCCTCTTTAGAAAAAGGTAAAACCTGAGACCTTCTGCAGCTCCTGACACCAATTAATCAAGATTCCTGTTTATAAAACTATCAGCCAAACCCATGCAGGGAGATTGCTTAGCGTCTGTAACACTCCATTTCTCAGCAAATTACCCTGGAAAAGCACATTTTGTGCCTGTTCCCAGAACCCAAAGGACAGGAGCATCCATACACATCCTTCTTCCTCCTTTAAAAGGGCACAGGACAGAGGCATGAGGCCAAATCCATCTCTTAAATAATGAAAGCAAAGAGAAATGACAAGCTAGGTGCAGACATGCTCAGAACACAGAGGCTTACAAATAAAAGGCAAGAGTCGTTGTTTCCCTCTTCCTGCCTTTCCTCTGCATTTAGCAAGAAGGATGCACAGATTCAATCCTGGAAGCATGTACTCTGAAATCACTGAAACCAGAGAACTTTCTCAGCCTTTATTTTAATGGAAGTACTCAGGAAGCGCTATCATGATTCTCATCCTGCTGACTGTCACATACATGGGATTTCTCAGGCTACCAATGTTTGACACAACTCAGACCTCTATTCCCAGGGCAAGAGAGATAGACACATTTGTTCCTAAGTCCCAGTGTCTTCAATTCAGCCATTTCTAACAGAAAGTTTTAACTGTAAATTAAACTCCTCCAGGGGTTTTGTGGGTGACCCAGTGCTATCAGGCAGTGGAGAGAGGTTACGGAAGCAGGAGGGATGGCAGATCTCCCTCAGCCCAACAGAGAGGTTATGGAAGCAGGAAAGATGGCAGATCTCCCTCAGCCCAACAGCTCAAAGCCTGCTAATGTCCTACAGATTAGTAGATTTCACATAAGGATCCCGGATGCTCTCTAAGAGGGTTTCCAGGCAATGTCCTTGTCTTCTGTCTCAGGGTATACGTCCAGGAGCCCATGTCTTTTTACCCAGGATGCTCAGATCCCACAGGACATGACCTCGTATCAGCCAGAACTTACTAGTTGCCCTAAGTAAACATGAAGCCTTGGCTTAGTAAATAGCTTAGCAAAGAATTTTAAAAATGATGATTTACAAAAATGCTGTGACCAATTAAATTAGACTCTCATGGGGCAAGGGGTATAGTATGGACTCTACAACTTTAAAAAAAAAAATAAAAAACTTAACTGACTGCAGTGTGCAGCCAGGAGTAAAACATTATTAAGACACAGCCCTGGATGTGTAAATATCAAATCTAAAGGTTTTTTCCTAGAATTTATTCCACTTGAGAGATGGGGGATTAATGGAGACTGATATATGTGGTTGTATATAATCAATTGTCATTAGCTCATTCATTCAAGTAAGCACTTGTTGATCCCCTGTGTCAGCTTCTTCCCTTAGGAGGCCACAGTACAGAGGGGAAACCACAGACTTATAGTTTTAAAGCCACAGAGGAAGACGTGCAGAATGCTACAAGAGCAGAGTGGGGGCCCCTTGGGCATCAAGGGAGCACCTGTCAGTCTCCCCCTGCCTAGGTCAGGGCTTGCCCCTGTCCTGTGCTTCCAATCACCCTGAACTTGTGATTTTGAATCTGGGTACCAACCAAATCATTCACAATCATTTACCAAGACAACCAGTACTCTCAGTAACTCTTATGAACGCCTGAATAGCAACAGCACTTTCCTCCCTGATCTAAATCAGAGATCTCCAGAAAGAACAGGAAAAAACAACTAACATTCTTAAACCCTAAGGTTACTGGGAAATCCGGAAATGACACATGAGAAATGGAGCTTAGGCTGGAGAACTGGCTGATGCGATAGGCCTGGCATAATCCATGTGCAACCACAGCAGAAGCTTCTACGGAAAAATATTTGATAGGAGCACAGCTGCCTTGAACACATGGAGAACCATAGCAGAAGAAGACAAGACCTTGTTAGTACCTGATGTCATCAACGAGGAGATGGGCTACCCACACTTGGAAGACAGTGCAACTCTCTCTCTCTCCTATCTATCTATCTATCTATCTATCTATCTATCTATCTATCTATCTATCTGTCTCCCTCCTTCCCTCCCTCCCTCCCCCACTCCTGCTATTCTTTTCATGTTTTATAAGGAAGAACCTACCACAAAGTGATCCTTACATGCCCATTTTTTTGCTTTTCTGGAATGAACACTGCATTCTTCTTCCTGTGCTATGAAGAAGGGGAAATAATACTGGATTGGAATATCAGTCATAGCCTGATAGCTGAATGGCCTGAGGAAAGCCATTGAATCTCTCCAGAGACTTGGTCTATAAATAAGCACAGTGGCCACAGGATTAGGGATGAAGTGGTACATAAAAGGCTTCCGGTTCCTCTGTGGGCACATACCAGGCATTCAAGGGGAAGTGCTGCCAAGACAGCAGCAAACCTATTCCTGTAGTAACCTTAAATGTACATGTGTGCTATACACATGCACGTGAAGGTGAACACATGCACAGGGGCCCGTGGAAGCTACTGAGCATCCTGCACCCGCATCTCTACCTTATTCTCTTGAGATGCAGTCTCTCACTGAACCTGGAATTTACCATTTTTAGGCTAGGCAAGCTGGATCCCAATCTGAGGCAATCTGCCTGGGCACACAACTATACATTTTGAACTTACTATAACACAACCCATCTCTTTTATAAAAGGTCACAAATGAAATCTTTGTGTCTAATAAACAGTATCCCCCAAACCAGGAACAAGTAGCTATGGAACAATCTCAGGAAACTGACACACCAAGGCCCAGCTCTTTCACACATGGCCAAACCGCAGCATGCCTATAATATCCTGTTGTTGTTATATCTACTTAGACTTGCTGATATTACCACTTTGTGCATTTGCAGACTCTTCAGGAAGACAAAGGGAAGAAAGTACAGCATTGTTTCAAGTTCAACAACATACTTTTGTTTCAAAACCACTAACCTTGTCTGTCAGATGATCCTGGGCCAGAAGGCTGAAGATCAGATGCCCCAACATTTTGTAGTATAGGGACTGTCCAGGTGTTCAGCGCTCTCTATAAATTGGCTAAGTTTTAGAAACTATGCTTAGTGCTTCCCATAATTTCACTTAACTCAGTCATTCTGGATTTCTGATGGATCGAAAACTTATAGTCTCATAGCCAATCCTTGCTATTTACTTTGAGAGAAAAGATTTGAGAGGATAGTTTTCAGTTTTAGAATGAATGTTTTAGACATTCATTCTAAAGCCAAGAAAAAAGCCAGGTTCAGAACTAAGTCTTTTAGTTAGGAGAGATGACAGAGGTTCTGGTTAGTCAACAAAATGATGGACTGGGTATTAGGTCTATCTTGCACCTTACTGACACAAATCGGTATAGTTATGCTCTAATTGTATTTTGAGAGAAAAGTTTTATTTTAACAGGAAGGGTGATATGTAGGAGGAGCTAAGGTGAGAGGAGTATGGAGAGGAAGAGGAGGAGTAAGAAGAGGAGAAGGAGAGGAGGAGCTCGGTGATGAGAGAGAGAAAGAGGGGGAGAGGATATGGAGGTGGATGTTCACATGTCTCCGCCAGTCAAAGATAGTTGATATATCTAGGTTGGGTATTACGTTACACTTCTGATTGATATTGAGCATTACCAAACTTATAAAACCTTTGATTAACATTTAAAAAAATTGTATAAAAGCAAAAAGGAGAAGGGGGCATGGGATAGGGGTTTTCTGGGGAGGGGAAATGAGGAAAGGGGATGGCATCTAAATGTAAATAAAATATCCAATAAAAAAATAAATTAAAAAAAAAAAACGCTAACCTCTGTTACACCAAGGGAAACTGAGGGCACTCTGCAGGGTTGGCAATAGAAGAAGGTAGGAAGAAGAAGTTAATGAATCTGTTTCTTTGTCTGCTTTGGAGACATGATCTCATGTAGCCCAGGATAGCCTCAAATTTACTGTATAACCAAAGATAACTTTGTTATTAAGACTCTATTACCTCTGTCTCACAAGTACTGAGATCACAATTGTGCACTAGTACACCCTGTTTTCTGTGGTCCTGTGGGTAGAACACAGGGCTTCCTGCTAACCCAACATTCTACCAAGTGCACTATACTTGAAAGTCAATGAAGAAGCATCCAAGACAGAGGTGGTGTAGGCCTCTGGCACAACGACACTGGAAGGAATGGAGCCCTCAGGATTCAGGAACACTGAAGAAGAAGGCTGGCCTCAAGCCATGGGATTTAAATAGACAACTGAGTCAAGGGCTTGCAACCATGTCTTCAAATCTTCTGAGTGGCTCTTCTTTATGCGAAAGGATAAATTCAGATCTCTACTGAGAAAGAGAAGCTCTGAAGGGATCTCACTGTGTCCCCAGAAACAACGTTTGTTTATCCCCTTAAAATAATGCAGGTGTTTCTGCTGCCCAGAAGCATGACACAGATGCAAAATTAGGCTTGGGGAGTGCCATTTTCATCTTTGATGGTAACCTTTCCACAAATTGAATTAGGTATTTATGGGAAGAGTACACGGGGTGGATGTGATCAAAATGTGAAGTTATGAAAGAATTATTATGAGTTTTTGATTAGGTACTTCCTTCTGACTTCCTCGGCCATATGTCAAACACTGAGTAAATACTGTGTTATCGTGCAAACATGGGCTAGTTCACCAGTGATGGCCTTTGGAGATAACGGGGGATACTCAAGTGTCCTCGATAGTCTTGAATCTCAAAATATAAAAAAGAAAAGTCACTAAATAGTATAGAGAAAGAAAAGCTAGAAAGGTCTCCCCTCTCCTCCCATTATCATAATCTGTACCATTGTAACTAGTTAGTTTTAAGAAATGAAGAGTACAGGTCACAAAAACAAACAAACTAGCAAAAACCCAGACACAGCCCATTGTTAATATATTTTAATTTAAAACAAATGTACACATGTATTTACCCAAGCTTTTCCATTGTGTAGTTAAGACTTCCAATTGTCCTTATAAAAATTTAATCTATGATGCACTGTTCTAATTGGGAGAGCTAGCTCTTCACCTAAGCCCTTTCTCTGTAACAAAAGAACAGTGGCTGAGGATATCCCCCATAACACCCTACAGTAAGCCTACACTTCCCAGTCTTTTGGGGCCTCAGGTAGATCATATGACTGTTTGGTCAGATGAGTGCAAGAGTTGTTACTGAGGGCCACCTCTGGGCTGACACCTGGAGTTAAGGTTATGGTTCCTCCAGAATTCCTTTCCTGCTTTCAGAACTTAGGATCACATAACTGTGACCATGAGGACAACACAACCCCTACACATCTATACACCAAGGTCATTTCAACAATAACAAAAATAAAAACAATTGGATCACCAATTAAAAAACAAAACAAACTTCCACAGGGTAGAACAGGAAGTAGACTGCATTCCACCTTCTTTACGCCATGAGATTGTCATGCATTTCCTTGTTCCACAGCTCCTGTCTTGCTTTCAGAATTTGATCCAATTACAACATCCAGTTTCAATTTGTTCATACAGATGGTAGCCTGGGTAAGAATCCTCCTATAGTATTGTGATGGCTATTCCTGGTTGTCAACTTAACTATATCTGGAATGACCGACAATCCAGAATTGGAGAGCTCACTTGTGATCCAGATCTTGAGGCTGGAACAAGTTTCTGATCTGGATCTTGGCATGGAGATCTGGAGGCACAGTGGCTATGAAGAGCTTAGGCCCAGGCAAGGTAGAACACACATTTAATCCCAGGAGACTGAGGCAAGGAGATTTCTGAGTTCAAGGTCAGCTTGGGACAAAACAAACCCCAGATCCAGGCATGGAGGTAGACACGTTTAATCTGGACTACCCCTTCTGCTGGAGACCTCTATAAGAATGTAGAGAGCTGTGATCACGCTGGCACCTGACACGCGTGAGTAAACAGGTAAAACTGCGCATGTGCAGTGGCAAGGACTGCCTATCACCGCCCAACCTGGGACGTAACATGGGAATTGAGCAAGCAGCCAATCAGATATGTCCACCCCACCCTAGGGTGTATATAAAGCAGCGCCATGTTTGATCTGGTCTCTCTCTCCTCCGCCGTACTTGGGAATAAACACGTGCTGCAGAAGGATCCTATGTGTCCGAGTGCGTTCTTGCCGGCGAGACGACTGCGCAGGCCACATAAGAACATTGGAAGAAGAAAGATTCTCTCTTCTTAGCTGCTCACGTTTACATGCTAGCACATCCAGAAGACCAGCTAAAACAACTAGCCTCGAGGGACTGAGCAACTACTAGATCCTTGGACTTCCCATCCACAGCTGCCAACTGTTGGGTTAGTTGGACTATAGACTGTAAGTCATCACAATGAATTCCCTCAATATAGAAAGATATTCCATATGTTCTGTGACTCTAGACTACCCTGGCTAAGACAAGTATATCTTTCCCTTTGTTTTATTTTAAACAGATGCTGCGTTCACATATTTTCTGACAACATTTGGAAGGTAACATTGTTTATCAAGTCTCTAGAATGCATCTGGCTTCATTCTTGTAGGAATAATTTTCTTCATTTCCATATCCATATGTCATTCTTTTAAAGTAGTATTTAATTAAATTATGTAATTACGAAGCTGCACAGGTGACATAAGCATATTGGGAACAGATTGACCCTGGGTGGATGTCAGCTGCTGCATCATTACAAGTCTGCCTCAGAACTTGGTGCCCTAACACACTAACCACTTTGAAAACTCACGTTTCCACAGTGAGGGATTTTATATGGGCTCTGCTAAGTTTCTACTGGGATCAGTGGAACAGCTCAGTTTCAGAAAGTTGGCTGGATATTGACTGGGGCAAAGGAGGATGAAATAGCACTCAGTAAGTTTCAAGACTATTCAAAGAGCCTCAATGTGCAAGGCACCCTGAGCCCATGTTTAGATCTGTCACAATGTCATGTCCATCATGTTGTTAAAAGCAAACCAGAATTGCAGCCAGGATCTAAGGGTGGAATTAGTTGTAATTTTTTTTTTAAATAAAGTTTTGCTTTTTCATTTAATGTATGAGTATCTTGCCTGTGTGTTTGTATGTGTATCATATGTATGCCCCATGCCTGTGAAGACCAGAAAAGGGTGCTAGATTCCCTGTAACTGGAGTTATGTGGTTGTTACTTACCATGTGGGTTCTAGGATTGAAGCCCATGCCCTTTGCAAGAATAGCAGTGCTTTTGACCACTGAGCCTTCTACAAACACCCAAACTCTCAAGAAGAGCTTTACCACTCTTCTTGAATCTAGCCCACATATAGGAATGGTTTTGCCAATTTCCTAAGGTTCAAAGCCTTGTAGACCTCAACGCAGGTGTCCCCGTGTCAACAATACACACTAACTGAGGACTTCACTGATTCAGGGTTTTCTCCACTCCGTACATTTCTCCAGCCTGAGTTTCTTAAAATGTCCCTTAAAAAACAATCTCATATCTTTGGTCAACAAACAACACAAAGAATGAGGAAGAAAGGAAAAGAGCTTGAGAGAAACCTATGAGCTGTATCCAGAAGGTGCCAAGAAGACGAATCAGCATCATTTCCAGAGAGAACAGTGATCTTATTATCCTAGGAAATCCATTAAACAGAAATCATTAGAGAGTTCCCATTATTTACATAGTGACGCTTGTAGAGCAAATGGACCACTTTCACCTTGTTAAGTCATAAGTGCATGGGAATGGGATTGCTGCAGCCTTTAGCTGGTCTTCACTAAGTGTTTCTACATCTCCCTGGCCCCTTGAAGTTCTACTAGGGACAGATGCAAGTCAGCTATTCAGTTAGTTCATGGACTGTGGTACTTCTGATCTGACTTAGCTAAAACTGGTATGCCACTATCTTGGTTAGGGTTTTACTGCTGTCAAAAGACACCATAACCAAGGCAACTCTTATAAAGAACAACATTTAATTGGGGCTGGCTTAAAAGTTCAGAGAGAGGTTCAATCCATTATCATCAAGGTGAGAGCATGGCAGCATCCAGAAAGACATGGCACAGGAGGAGCTGAGAATTCCATCTCTTGTTCTGAAGACTGGCTTCCAGGCAGCTAGAACAAGGTTATTAAAGTCCACTCCCACAGTGACACACCTACTCTAACAAAGCCACACCTACTCCTTCAAGGCCACAACTCCTAAGAGTGCCACTCCCTAGGCCAAGTTTATACAAACCATCACAGTAGCAAAATTTGATATATTGAGCCATTGAAATTTTGAATTTTAACTTACACCTCAGCTCAGGAAAGTCTGCCATTCAGATGTTAGCCCTGGTGACTTGTCATGTACAACAATAACAATTTGGTATTTGTTTTTATTTGTTTGGGGGGGGTAGCATGCATATGAGTGTATGTGTGCATCTGGCCAAGCATGAGGAGACAGCCAGCAGAACCTAGGGAAAAGAAAACATTTGTGAAGCCATGCCAGAAGGACACTGGGGTGCGAGAGGGACAGAACAGAAAGACTCAAGTTCAAGTGTTAAGAATAGGCCTTGTCAGGACACTAACTCTGAGTGTGGCCTGGTCCTGGCATGCTTATTTTCCCTTCGTGGAAATCTGAAGCTCCTCTCACACATATCTCTCCCATCTCCTTTTTCTTCCTCTTTTCTACTCTCTCTTTCTATTGTAAATTACCACAGCACCCTCCTCCTGCAGCTCACTGTCTTATAGGGTATGATATTACCAGCAAGTTAGCATTGCATAATTGTCTTACAAAGCACTATTACATAAATAAAAACTATCATGTTTATAGGTTTTGCCAACTGAGTATAAAATGAAACAGAGAAAACCTCCAACCTAGGATACGATTATTGAAATAACACTCAGAGACTGTTTGTCATTACTTTAATAAACCCTGCCTGGCTAAGCACACTTGCTTGTGAGTAAAAGCTGCCAGATACTCAGGTGGAGAAAAAGAGGCTCAAACTGGTATGCTTATAAAAGCTGGAGGGAAAATATCTGCCTATAAGAGAATATGATCACATAGTTTCAATCTTCAGTATATGTCCTTTGGCCTTAAATTAAAAGAAAAGAAAAAGGAGGGTCTAAGGATGTAGCCTAGTGATGTAGCACTTTGCCTAGCATATGCAAAAGCCTGGTCCTGCCCCAGCACTGCACAGGAGTGTGTCATGATACCACCTCCAGGGCCTGAAATGGAAGCAACCCAAATACCATCAATAGGAAACTGAGGTAGGTAGATAGATAGATAGATAGATAGATAGATAGATAGATAGATAGATAGATAGACAGACAGATAGATGATATAGATAGATAGAGATAGAGATAGAGATAGAGATAGAGATAGAGATAGAGATAGAGATAGAGAGAGAGAGAGAGAGAGAGATAGAGATAGAGATAGAGATAGAGATAGAGATAGAGATAGAGATATGTGTGTGTTTATAATGTACATTTGTGGGATAGTTTGGCTATCATATTCATTTATAAATGACATAGATGAGGAAAGAAGATTTGAAGCTTTGTAAGCACTGTGAAGAATCTATGTGCATTTGACGAGAATAGGACACACTCAAACAGACACTAAAGGGAGTCCAGATGTGTGCAGGTTTTGTCAACGCTGATAAAGTAGGGGTGCTGTTTGTATTTGACAACATTCCAGGGAACAAGAGAAAAAAAGCAAGAAAGTAAATAAAAGGCCCCCAGAATGAAAATACCTAACTAGCCACTGACGAAAATCACCACTAATCTAGTCCCCATTCTCAGAGCTTCCATTTATGTTTGGCACCGAGCATTCTCAATAAGGATAATGATTAGATCATTTGTAATAGGAAAGCATGCTAATGAGTGCGATTGATTTATTCAGAAAGAGGCTTAATCATTAAGTCTTTCCTCCTACCAAATGGCCTGCATGCCTGACTTTATCAGATGCTTATGGATTGGGAAAAGTAATTTCAGCTTAATAGAAATGTATTTGGAGTAAGCACTCTGGCAGTGGTCCTGCCACATACCAGCTGTGTGGAGCCAAACTCGTAACTGAGGCTTCCCGGGTCTCAATTTCTTCATGTTGACAATAAAGAGCCATGAGGAGTCCTCTAATACTTATGAAACCAGTAAATCCCATCCTGACTCTAGGAAGTCAGTGCAGCACAAAAGGCTCTGTGTTCACATCAGAAGTAGTCCAAGATTCCTAAGAAAAGGCCCCAGAGAACATGTCTTTGGGGGTGCCCTGGCCTTATTGGATTAGAAGTTACCACTTATTTATTTAGAAGATGACACTTGCATGGTACTTGTTTCCAAGTGGGCCCTACTGACAAGTATAAACTATTTTAATCCTTATAGTCACACTGGGGTGAAGAGGATATTATATTCTCAGTTCACAGACGAGGACACTGTGGTGCTGAGCGCTTAATGAGCCCATAGTCACTCAACCAGCAGAGCTAAGACTTAATTCTGAGCAGAACCAATGATCTTGACCATGGTATGACTCATGTTCCCACTGAGATGCACCCTTCTGCCCATCAAAGCCCCTTTCCCAACTTTCCAATGATAAGCTTGTCATTTCACAGGAGAGAAGGGGGGCTGGAATATAAAACCACCCAGAGCATCTTGCCTTGAGGATGCTTAGAATATGTCAACTGTTCTCCTCAGCCCTTGGGGTTGCATAAACTTTCATAGGTCCTTCTGGGTCATTACCAGAGCCTCCTATCAATTTCACATTGAGAACAAATCACAAGGGATTTGGAATAAGCCTTTTATAAAAGTGCACGGAGGGTTAAAGAGGTACATCAGCAGCTAAGAGTACTTGTTGCCTTGGCAGAGGACCTGGGTTCATTTCTCAGAACCCACATGGTGGCCCACAACCCTCTGCAACTCCCGTTCCAGTGGATTCAGTGCCTTCCTCTGGCTTCCAAGGGTATCGGGCATATACACTACACATACATACATACATACATACATACATACATACATACATACATGCAGGAAAAATACTCATACATACAAAAATAAATCTCTAAAATCATAGAAATATATATAAGCAAGATCAGGAGTCCTCCAGGGAACCACTGCAGCCACACATTCAAGTTCTGCAACCCCTCTCAGCATCCACAGGCAAGCCCTGGCCCACCAAGGCCCTAAGGATTTCCCAGATGTAGCTAGTCCTGAGTGTTTATTCTTACCTCAAACCTAGAGTCAGTGCACCAAACATGGCCCATGTTCTAACTGCAGATATTCTACAAGTGTTCATTTTTGTATGTGTGGTCTCTGATGATTCTTACTCACAGTGGACTCTTCATTGTGTGTTAAATAAATATTACATTGTGAGGCAATATTAAGTCCACTTTAACTTTGAAAATCCAGGGCTGCCTGGCTCACCATAACTCTAATAGCATACTATTGATCAGGGACAAATCTTTATGTAACAATAGATTAATTTTCATGAATTCTTAGAGTAGATACTTGCTCCCATCCAGATCCCAGTATAATCGAGTTATTAATATCTTATCCTCACTTACACAGGAAATAAATACATAAACAAATACCAGCATGTAAGATGAAAGGACTGACTGGGAAGCTCACTGTAGTATATAGACTATCACGTGATCTCTGCTTTCATATGCAGTCTAAAATTCTGAATTGGGTAGCCTCTTCAGTTTGTGGTATATGCATGTGTGAGCCCAGAGATGTAGGTACATTTGTGCATGCATGTGTGGAGGCCAGAAGCTAACACTGGGTTCTTCCTCTATCACTCTCCCTGCCACCTGGCCCCAACCAACCCCCTACTATTGATTGATAGGTTGATTGATTGATTTGTTTGTTTGTAGAAAGGGTTTCTCATTGAACCTAGAGCTCACCATTTTTGCTAGACTGGCTGTCCAGCAAGCACCCAGAATCTGTCTCTGTTCCCTGAGAGCTGGCACCACCACATGAGTACTGAGAATTCAAACTCAGGTCCTCAAGCTAGCACAGCAAGTGAGTAAAGGTACCCACTGAGCCATCTCCACAGCCATAACTTTTACTGGTGGGGAGTGGGGGGGGTTCTCACTGTGTAACCCACACAGTTGGTCTTGAACTTGAGATCCTTTGAGAGAAAAGCCTCCTGTTTCCCACGATGTCATGGTAACCAGGGATGATCAAGATTATGGTGACATCAATCTTCTTATGCAGACTGTTTAACTAATCTTGTTCTCGGTACCTAAACTCCTCACAGATACATTGCACACTGAGTTCTTAAAGCTTCTGTGGCTTCTTTCAGCTCATTAACTACCCTTTTCATGGCATCTGGGGCTTTGGTCTTTTTGCTTTGATTAGTAGTTAACATCTTATTCATAGCATGAATGTACTTTCTAAAATCCTTATGAAAATTTCATGTCCCGCTATCTCCTCTTGGATTACGTTGATTGATTTTTTGACTCTATAGGTAGATTTTTACTTTTTATTGGGTTTTGAGAGGTAATTCAGGAAAGCAACATACTGAGGTCAGGCAGAAGCCTGCAAATTAGTTTATTTTTACAAAGTTCTTAGCAAGAAGAACACAAAGAGTCATATTAAGAAACACCATTGTTGTTAGAGTTGTTGTCCAGTCTCAGGTAGCCCAGGTTGCTTCTAACTTGCCATGCAGTTGTGGGTGACCTTGAACCTCCAATCCTCCTACCTCCACCTCCCAAGTGTAGGGGTTACAATTCTGAAATGGCTAGTGTGCTGTACCACTAGATAGCTTCCAGAAGAACCTTCTGTGAGAAATGTAGTCAACTGCAATCCTCAAAAATGCCTCCTTTTACAATCAGAGTAGTGTTTACATCAAGGCCATGCTATCTCTCTGATCAATGGCCACAAAAAGTGAAGGAACCAGAATCAGGAACAGACCACTAGTGAGCCACCTGTGCCCAGACTTTGAGGCCCATCAGACTGAGCAAGACCCTCTCTGAACCATTCCATCTGCCTTTCTTGTAGGTCTCCTCTAACAGGGCTGAGCCCTGCTTCACCTCATTTCCACAGCCCTGCTCCCTCTCATGTCTTGCAGAAAGATCTCCCAATGCTTCATGCAGTTAAAGTTCTCTTGGATACTTAGTCATGGAGACACATGCTTTTAATCCCAGCACTTGGGAAGCAGAGGCAGACAGATCTCCGAGTTCAAAGCCAACCTTGTCCACATAGAAAGCTCCGGAATAGCTAAAGCTACATCTGTAACTCCAACTTCAAGAGATCCAGTGATGTCTTCTGGCCTCTTTGGACAGACACACACACACACACACACACACACACACACACACACACACACACAGGGGAGAGGACCAACAGACAGACAAATTAAAGTTTGAGGTGAGGCTGGAGAGATGGCTCAGTAGTTGATAGCTCTTGTTCTTCCCATTGTTCACATGAAACTTATAACTCTAACTCTAGTTCCAGGAGATCCAACACCCTCTTATGACCTTTTTGGGTACCAGGCATGAATGTGTTGCATAGACATAGATAAGACAAAACATTCATATACATAAAATACATTTCAAAAGCCTCTTGGCATATGCTTCTTGTGGGAGGTGAACTGAGACAATGCCCACCTATCACAATTAAGGTAGTTTGCAAATGTTATAGGAATATGCAAAATAAATAAATAAATAAAATTTAAAAACAAACATGCATAGATTAAAAAAAAAAGTCAAGATATATATTATCCAAAATAACCAGTGCTTTAAATGTATATTCAGCCTGGTCCTAGTAAAAATCTTTTAAAAACACAGTGTAATACAAGAATGTATATGTGTGCATATATACTTTATATATATATACCCACGTACATATATATATCAAACTAAATATATGTATGTATGTGCATTTGACCCTTCAGACATCACAATATCAAGTAGCCATTTCTGAGTGGATAGATTATGAACACACACACAGAGACATACACACACATATCAAATTACATATATGTATGTGCGTTTGACCCTTCAGACATCACAATATCAAATAGCTACTTCTGAGTAGATAAATTATGACTGCTTACTGATTTCTTTACAAATTTCTTTATTTTCTAACATTTCAATAACTGAGCATTATTAGTTCTATTATCAAAAACAAAGATATAACTCTCTCACCTCTCCTCTCTCTCTCTCTCTCTCTCTCTCTCTCTCTCTCTCTCTCTCTTTCTCTCTCTCTCTTTCCCCTCTCCTCTCTCTCCATACACTCTGAGGTCTGAAACTGTCTGAATTGACAGAGCTAGTCAGACTCATCATTGGGGGTCACTCAACAGGAACAACTAAGTAGCAAGAAATACCGATTATAATGGCATAGCTTAAAATATGTGCTTGGCGGATTCCAGATGTTCTCAAAATCCAAACTGCATTTAGCAATCCTGATGGAGTTTTGGAAGGGAACAAACAGATGGAGTACCAACCTACTGAGAATTGCTTTGTTTTGTTTCACTGTGTTTTAGAGAAAATTTCTACCAAGTCCGAGTTTACACAACCTACTTTGTTCTTCACTTTATCATTTATCTGGTAAGGAAGAATACTATATTCTTCCTGCTGGCCATGAACATTCTGTTAGAGTCTGTAGAAGGGATGAATTAGTGGCTCTGAGCTGGCATGGGACACGTACTCTGTCCTCCTGTAGCCTCGCCTTGCCCCTCCACCAGAAGCTGCCTCTGTGGTTTCTGTTTTTGAGGAACTCCTGTGAATTTAAATGTCAGAACAGTATAATATTAATAGTGCCATCCATATAATAGTAAGAGCTAATGTTTATTGGATGATACTGTTGTGCCAGGGAACATCTTAAACTCTGGCTGTGCCCTGAAGAGCTCACCAAGTTTCCATAGGGATTCTACAAAGGGAAGTGTCAACACCACTCACACTGCAGAGTCGGGCACAAAAGTAGGAGAGGTCAAGGAACTTGCAGACCTACTGAAATAGGGCAAGGTGTAGCTGGGTGCGAACACAGGAAGTTGCCAAGGAGAAATAAGAGGCCGAAAGGCACATCTGCTCTTCAGACACAGGGCCAGCTGTCCTTGGCGGAAATGAAAGTCGGACAATCTAGATAAGCAGAAGGGAAGTGAGATTCCACTGGAGAGCAATCAGTCAAAACAGACAAGAGGGCAAGAAACTAAACACGGGAGAAGGCAAGCAGAGACCATAAGACAGGCTGGCGCACACACAGATGAAGTGAGGCTGAGGGCATGAGAAGGGCACTAGCAAATAAGTTCAGGGAGGTACAAGGAGCGGGAAAGGCCAAGAGAAGAACTGGAAGAGCATGTGGAATGCTGACATGAAGGACAGGAGGCATGTAGAAAGTCACTGACAGAGTGGCAGGACTGTCAGCCTAGAGGAAGAGGAGATGCTGGGGTGAAGAAGGTGTCCCCTCTAGGGAAGCAGAGGAGGGGAAATGGCTGGGTTGGGAGGGAACTGAATCATCTCCTGTTCCCTGCTACTTTAACCTCGTTCTTCCTCAGCTCCTGTGCCAAACAGTGAGGAGATGAACTCCCACAGGCCTTAACTCTGTAGAGTGAAACAGGACACACCAGCTGCTTCTGTCCTGCTTATATTGTTGGGAGTGGGGTGGTCAGATGTCTGTGCTGGGAGGGATTCCAAGAGAGAATGACAAGATTAAAAGTGAGAAGCCAACACCTAAAATGGGGATTCCCTCTCCCCACCCCATCCCCAGGGTTACTCTGGCTCTTCCCTTATGGTTCCTTATGTGAGGCATACCCAAGGGCTTTATGCCCTGCATGTGCTCCAGAATGCAGCCATGGAAGTACATCGAATTTCACATGCTTAGAAGTCCTCAGGGGCTCCCACTGTTCCCGGGACAGTCCTCACAGCCTGGTTTGGCACTGAGAGGCCCTTCACTGACAAGGCCATATCCCTATGTCAACAACCTTAATCCCTGAAGAAGTTCAGTAAATCTGCATCCTGACAGCTTTAATCCTGCTCATAAACACCCAACAGCCAATGTGAGAGAAGTTAGGAATTAAAGGATATGGTTCCCTTCGCTTCCCAGCTTAGTCACGGATCACAGAGGTTCACCATCACACCAAGTTCTTCAGGGCCCGAAACGAGAAGACAAGAAGCATCGTCAGGTGCCTCCCGAGACAGATGTCAAGTCTGTAGGAGGCGACAGGGCTGAGTCTCTGGACAGCAGCTTTCTGAAGAGACAGCGCCAACAAGAAGGGAAATCCTGGTGAGTCCAGCATCAGGAAAAGAAGAAAGGTAAGCCAGCACCACACAACTTCCAGGAGAGTGAAGCTAGATCTGATGTAAAAGACAGATAGCCACTGGTAGTCAGACTTAAAGAAACAAACTTGGTCGAGTCTGAGGAAGCTGCTAAGAAACCGTAGATCCTTAGTATAACTTACTTAGGCCAGTGTTCGTTATTCCAAGGCTCCATTTTTCCAACTACTCTGTGGTCTCGCTGTGTAGCAGCTGGTTTCCCTTCTTGTCTTTGACGTGCAGCGACAAGTCAACTCCTCCTAGCCACCTCCTGCCCTGAGGTCAGAGCACTCTCTGTAACACACACACACACACACTACAACCACCATGTACACATACACACCACCATGCACACACAGACACACACCACCATACACACACACACAAATACACCCCATCATACATACATACATACATACATACATACATACATACATACACATACACATATACACATCCCACCATGTACACATATACACATATACCCCATACCACAAACAACCCACCACACACACACATATATATATACATATACATACTACCCATACAAACACTGCACATACATACACCACACCATACATATATATACATACTACACATACATAACACACAATCACATATCCTAGCACACACATATGCATACATACCATACCATATACACAGCACATACATATATACACACATCACACACCATACATACCATACATACACACATACACCAAACACCAGGCACATATACCACACATAGTACACATACACACCACATATACACACTTCTCTCACACACATATACCTAACACCACACACATACCAAATATCACACTTGGAACATACATACATATACACCACATACATAACACACTCCCTACACACAAACATACATGATTCTGTTGCTGGCTCCAGAAGCAAGGATGGAACTTAATTGGCCTGCTCCACCAGAATGCACAGACTTTTGGAGAGTGACTGGTACAAAATTAGTTCTGTGACCTATTGAACCAACAAGATGCAATAATACTTTGTTGGGGCAGTAGGAAAAAAAGGCATATGCTTTTCCTGGTGAAATTTTCATTATCAAGATGAAATAGCTGAGTATGGTAGCTCATACATTCAAGAGTTTTAAGCAGGTGGATTATGAGTTTCAAACCTGGACTACATACATAGTGAGATCATTACACACACACACACACACACACACACACACACACACACACCAACACCAATAACAACAACAATAAAAATAAATAAATAAATAAATAAATAAATAATAAAACTTACATGGCCCTGAGCTGCCAAGGAAATCAAACTTACAAGGGCTAATGGGAAGAAATGAGAAAAATAGTGTCCTGCCCCCACTAAAACCTTGGATCTGATAATAATTGAAGCCACTCTATCCCAAGAGACCCAGTAAGTTCCTGTTCTTCTGAAGTCTATGGTATGGCTTGATCTAGCCTCACCATTGAAAATGTAAGGACTCACAGGAGAATAGAGGCTGAGGTTAAAATACACTCACTTTGCCTCAGAGGTAGGAAGCTTGACACACACTGCTTTGATAGCTTTTGCCTGCACACCTTAACCAAATGCTGTGTCTCCCAGCAGGAAGATGGAAGGCAAGCATGGGCCAACTCCCACCACCTCAGCAGCTCTTCTACTTGCTGGAGATAAATCGACCTACCCTTGGATCAGAGATTCTTCAAAACACCTGGAGAAACAGGCAGGTGCTGGAGACCCTTCAATCTTGCATCGCCAGGGTCAACCCACTTGTCCTCTGTCCCCCAGTTCAATGTCTTAGGCTCCTTGCTATCCCTAACCCTACTGAGGCCTTCCTAATTCAACAGGCTGGCTTCTCCCCACCTCAACTCCTCCATACAGCTTAGCTTTTGTTGTTAGAACGTACGTGTGTGTGTGTGTGTGTGTGTGTGTGTGTGTGTGTGTGTGTGGTGTATGTATGTGTAATTGTTTCCCCTTGTAAATGTGCATAGTTCCCAACAGAAACCCTCCACTGGAAATTTTGAGCAGGTAGATACCCCAGCTTTTCCTTTTTTTTTTTTTTTCTCCCTTCCGCAATAGAGTTTGCAAAGATGAATGTGTCACCACATCCCCAAGGCTCCTATGGACAGACAGGAAGCATGTTTGATTTTATAGCTATGTGTTACTTCCTTCAATAAAGGAGTCCCCTGGTCTCCATTTAGCACTAGGAAAATGAAATGTCCCAATCCAGTGAATTCAAACTGCAAATGTCTTCTATTTGAAAGCATAGTCCCTGTTGGGTAACTTCAAATTCAGGCATTTTCAACATGACTGTCTAGATTAAATGTTCCATCTAGGCAAACTCTTGGTCCCCCCCACCCCCCACTTCCTCTGGTCTACTTTTAAATCCCTAGGGAGTCTACTTGCCCACCACCGCAGCAATGACTTCTGGGAGAAGTCAAAAGCCTGGTTATGGGAGCAACGGGTATTCTTCTTGAACTTCTTGCCACCTTGATTCCAGAAGCAACTGACCCTCAAAGGAGACCTCTCTTCAGACCCTAACCTTGAGAAGGCACTAATTGGGTTGGAACAGGTCAGGTGCCCAGGCGCTTGGCCTCCGCTCTTCTGTACCCTGCCCACTGCCAGCAGATACTACAATGAGATGGGGGGCTAGTGGGTCAGGCATGCCTAAAGCTGGGGCAGATTCTGTGATTTACCCTGTGGTCCCATGTATTCCAGGCAGGAGTGCACATAGCTTATCATCTCTCATGATCTAAGGTTCTCTGATCTTAGACTTGTGAGTGGTGTGGTCCTGAGGAGTAGGGACAGTCTGTGTCAGCTCCAGTCTGTCACAAAAAAAGGGGCGAGTTTATTGTGCTTGCTAAACCACACAGTGTGGTGGATAGCCCTGGTCTTGGTATTTTGATGCTAATTCTGCTTTCCTGGGAGGGGCTGCAGACAAAGAGTGAATCACATATACAAGTGACTTCTTGTGAACCTTCTGCCCACCTTAATTTGTAAAATAAAGGCTAGAGCTGGTGATTGGGCAGTAAAAGGGGAGGTGGAGCTAAAAAGTTTGGGGGAAGGAGGGAAGGGTAGGTACAGAGAGAGGACATGAGGGAGGGAACTAGAGAGGAGAGGCAAAATGGCGGCAGACATGTACCCACCTCACATGTTTCTAGCAGTCTCAGGTAGTTATTCATATCAAAAGGTTAGATAATCTGGATAACAATTCTAAATTGTGTGGGCATCTTGTGTATTGAGAGTTACTGATTTATAAAACCTTTGGTTAACTATAATCATCAAGAGTTTTTATTTACTGGGTTTCTGGAAGGTGGGACCACCGATAACCGAGGAATTATGGCTATGAAGGAACTAGCAGCACCTGGGACGAGCAAACCAGAGATAGAAGCGCAGTGACTGGTTGCTATGGGGGCAAGTTAGAGAAAGTAGCCCGGTGGAATCAGCTGGGCCCCACCAGAGAGCTTGCCGAGACAAAACTGACTTAGTGCTGGAACTTGGCAGCAGAGCCAGGAAGTCTGTTGGACCTCTTTTCTAATATTTCCCACTACAACTTAGTGCTCCATAAAGCACAAAGCAGCTCTACATAGCATGAGGCAAACAGGTACTCAGCTCACACTCAGCTTTCCTGCTGCCTTGCTTTGGTAACATTTTATCCCCGGACATCTGCTCTCTCCAAGCAGCGAAGAGGGGAGGATTTAGGAGGGAGCGAAGGGATCTGCTAGATTGGAGGCAAAGTGCAAGAATATCAGAGCTAGAAGCCATCCTGGGGCTGTCTAAACCACTTGCTTACTAAGTGGCCTCTGATTTCTAGCCAATCGGTTAGCCTCTTGGACTTAAATTTCTTCTCCATGGTTGGGGAGATCTTGTGAGAAATGAACCAGTTAAGAACACATGGAAGGCCCTGAATCCATCTCTGGCACCTCGATAAGCATTGGCCTATAGGTACTTGCTGGACAGCGCTCATCCCTGGGACTCAGGCTGCTCTTGACCACTGGGTTCAGTCAGCCAATGTATCATCTGAAAGAGTTAAATTTTTCAGAAACTCCTAGCAGGCTGAGCAGAACCAAGAGTGCAGGTCAGCTTGGCCATGAGCTCTGTGTTTCAGGAACTTGGCTGACCACAAGATAGATGGTTGATTATGAATAGGCTCTTTGAGAATAGCCTATACAAAATGTTCCCCATGACTGTTCCTTAGACCCTGTCACAAACTGAATAATGGGCTGGGACTTTCCACGGGTACTCTCCAATAACCCTCCTTCACTCCCCCTGGGTTGTGATTTCCCCCCTGGGTTGTGGTTTTGGCCTTTAAATTTTCTCTGCCTCCAAAGCCCAGGGGGTCAGACCCCACTGCCCCTGCGTGGGTCATGGGTCTTGACCTCAACATGTTGATCGAAATATACCTTTTGCTGATTGTATCAAGTTCGGTGTCTTATGAGTTAATGGGTGGCCGAAAATTTCTGAGGCTTGAGTGAGGTCCTCCCTTCGTGGGGGCCTTACATATCCACCTCCTGCTGCAATCACTGCCATAGACCCAGAAAACCCCAATGGAGTGACAGCTGTGACCATCTTAACAGAACAGTAGTCTGGGGTACCAGGATGTTGCCTGGCAGAGTTTCTCAGAAATGTGGCTTTTAAATTTTTCAGACCTCTGTTTTGGATTTTCTGATCTAAAGGACAAACTCTCTTGCCTCGAGAGTCCCCCTAAGAGCATTTGTACGCTGTAAGTGCTGGTGCTTACCAAACCAGGGGTTTTTGATATGGTTAGTAGGAATTAAAATCAGGCCAGACTGAAGGGGTTACGGAAAGACTGAGGCTGAGACAAGTTTATTCCAAGCAATCAGACTTTATATACACTTATGAAAACAGAATGCATAGGAGGTTGCCATGATATAATGGTGATTGCCAGATAGACAGGGTATATGATTAATGTCTAAGACTAGTTATGTCAAACTTGCTTTGCCAACTTCTAAGGAACACAGAGAAACATGAGTTGCCTGAATGCTTCACTGCCTGAGGGGATGCCTCAGTCTCTCAGGAACTGACAGACACACAGTGCCCCAGGAGCTATGGACTCAAGCCTCAGACACCCATGAGACTGACACATGGCTCTAAGGCAGCCCTGGGAAGCTGTGTACTGGCACCTCCATGATTCCCTGTAGGGTGCCTCAACAAAAATGGCTTCTGCTCACTGGGGTTGTTTGTTTGTTTTTGTTTGTTTGTTTTAATGTGTAAACATCTGTTTGCAACACCTCCTGGCCTGTATTAATTTGTACTGAACACCAGGCCTGGACACCATAAAGAGGCTACAGAGTTGCCCAGATTTTTTTTTCAATCTGTTTGAAGAAGACACAGTTTAGTTTCCTTCTATCCCGCCAACTCCCTCGACAGTGCTAGGGGCCAAGTTATGGACCTGACACAGACTAGACAAGCACTCCATCACTGAACTAAATCCCCAACAAAGCATATTCGAACTGAGGCCCCTTTGGACATTTGCCTAGACAGAGCTGAGAGCCTAGAGTCTCAGTGAGAAGAGAGAGTATAGCTCACGGAACAGTGGAGAGTTGTAGCCTCACCATAGCTACCATGACACATACCACTGTACATTGTAGGCATGCATGTCACACAAATGCTTCCCAGTGGGGAGAGTGAAAAGCACCGTTCACCATCTGGGACAGGCTTTACTTATTTGTAGGAAACCCACAATTATGTGTGTCTAAAGAGGAGAGCTTTTATATAAGAGTAGGCAAGGGGCACTCTGGCATAACAGAGCAGTGCTCCACTAGATGTAGGGTGGAGCAGGAAAGACACTAGAAAGGCTGGATGGGCATCAGGGAAAGAGGGTGAGCCTGGAGGGTGGAAGTGGAGGGGAGGGGAAGAGAAACAGTACATTGCTGATAAGGCACACAGTAAGGAGTAAGGAGCATGCAGATAGCAAGCAGCCGGCCTGAAGTTTAGCAACATCAGCCACCCTAGGCAGACAGCCTACTCTCTAAGCCTCTCTCTATGTTTAGCAAATGACAAGAATGATGTTATTTATTTCATAGGAAAAAAATCAAATTAAACAGCAACACCATCAAAATGTCTTCTCTTCCTCCTCCTTGTGATCATCACCACCACCACCACCACAATAATTGCTAAGTCAGAATCAAAAATCTAGGATAAAGAAGAAAAGGCCCCAAGTGTTTCTTGAGGAACAGAACCACCTTCTCTAAATTTAAGGCTCTAGCTTTGATACAGACTTTCAGGGAAAGCTGAATGAATATTAACATGGCCTCTATACATGCATTGCCTCTACAGTGAGGAACCTCCCATCAGCACCATATGTTCCACAGTGTACTTTACCTGGAGATGCTCCAGAGTGAATGCAGGCTGATGGTCCATTTTATTAACATCAAGCCATGCTGGGCTGACAGTCCAGTTGGGCAGGCTTAAAATTCTTTCTCTCTCCCTCTTGGATTTTGGAATGGATAGCCCTCATCTCTGGGAAAGTTGATGTTCAGGTTTGATGTGTTGAAATTGGGGAAAATTATAGAAAGTTATGAAATTTGCTGTCATTTAATAGTGTTACACCTAGTAGATTTGAACTCTGTAAGAGCCAGGAGAAAGGAAGGGTAGGGGATTGGGAGGACAGGGAAAAGGAGGAAGGACCAGGCCAGTGATCAAAGGCTGCGTTACTTGGAATGACTCAGTTTTACACTGCATATAGCTAGTCACCGAGAATAAAATTCAGTCAGGTTTCCAGTTTGCTACCAGGGTGTCTGTGCCCAAAGCAGATGACTCCTCTATTATTTACAATTGGGGCTAGCTACCTACCAGTCATGTTAAGTGGGTCTGTGAGCACAGTGGACCCTAACAATAAAGTAAATATTATATATGCATTTCAGAAGTATAAAAAACAGTAATATGTCTTTTGTGTATTATAGGAACAGGAAATTGTAATTTCTCATTGAGGCTCCAGGGAACCATGTTTGCTGAAGTAGAGCTCCCCAAAATGACACAGAGGTTTCAGCCTACCAGAACTGTAGCCCAAACCCAGTGATACCCCAGTGCGAGGCTCTGGCTCAATGAACCAGGCTTGTGCCACCTCACAGGTGATTTCTAGATCTCTGATCATTTAAAAATAGCAGAATGGTTTTCTTTAGAGAAAAATGAATTCACTGAAAATCTTGCCATTCTAACTGCCTTTCTAAATATTACTCCAGAACTATCAATCCTCTGAGCATTGGAAATATCTAGAAACATAATAAGAATCTAGATGTGAAAGGTCATGACATCTGTTCTGTCAGCTCTGTGATGTTGGAGAACAAACACCCTGCCCAGTGGCTTTCAGACTTCAAGGTACATATGGCTCACCTGGTGATCTGGTTTTAAAAAAATGGATTGTGAGTTGGAATAATAGTGTCACTATTTGTGAGTCTGGTGACAGAACCTTTCCACAAAAAGCCTGACAAGTCTATTGCACGTGAAGAAACAAAATTCCACCAGACCCTTCCCCTCCAGGAAAAGAAAGGTCATAGAATGCTTAGGCACCCCTCCCCTCCAGAAGACAGGGTCTAATTAACATTCCTCAGACCACAGGAGGTGAAGAATGACCTGTGGGTGGGGAGGGAGCCCAGAGCACATAGACACTGGACTGTTGGCCATACACAGTAAAGGGTGGTCCTTGCCTCATTCCCTAAAGACCAATCAGTTTAAAAAGTCACTGTTCTGCCAATCACATTGTGCTTAATGGTCGATACCCCCTAGAGACAGTATAAATGTCCACTGAACAAGCTGCACAGAGTCACCTCTCCTTTTGGGATGCAGGGTGGCCCCAGCATGCTGAAACATTAAAAATTGCTCTTGCATTTTGCAGCAATATCTCTCATCTTCATGTAGTTCACTCAGGGAGTCTCTGATAAACTAAGGCTCTGCTAGCTAGTCTTACACACATAAACAGTGAAGTCATAAATGTCCAGACTCCATGGTGAGCTGTTCTATTATAAGGCCCGCCAGAAAGGAAGGAACTCCCTCCCTGTTCTCAGGAATTCACAGCCACCCCAATAACTGCAAGACACCAAACTTGATGTAATTACCAAGAGGTGTATTTGATTCAATGCATTGAGGCCGCACTCCTAGCCTGTCCTACGCAGAGGCAAGCAATGAAGTACGACCCCCCCCCCAGAGAAGAGGAAGAGCTTTTAAAGGGAAAAACCGCAACCCAGGGGAGATGAGGGGGAATCATGATTAAGTATCTATAGAAAGTACCTGTCCAGTGTTCAGCTTCCGTGACAGGTTCAAGAAAACAAAGTACTATGGTTGTGGAAGAGGGGTTCTTAGTGGGAGGGGTAGTTAATGTTCTTGTTTGATTAGTTAGTTTTGAGACAATCTCTGTGGTCAAAGCTGACCTTGAACTCACACTAGCCCGGACTGGCCTGCAATTTACAGTGGTCTTCTTGCCTCAGGCTTCCTCTAATTGCTGGGATTGTAGGCTAAGCTACCATCTGGGAAACTCTGACTTTAAACCACTTAGTTTGTAATGTTTTGTTACACTGCCTTAGCAAGCGAATACACTGAATTTCTAGGTGTGATTACCTTTCTAACTCTGCAAAGTAGATGTATTCCCTGAATGGTAGATAAATATATGTCAATTCTCTATCTGACCAGCAGACAGGAACAAAGCAAGTCGGAGTTCTTCTCAACGCAGTTTATTCAGGATCCTTTACAATTTCCTCTCTGAAAGCCCTCTCTCCCCAGCTCCTTAAAGGCCGTCCTTTTATATCCCTGCCTGTCCCAATCAGTACCTGCCTCATTGGCATGCCTCATTGGTGCACCTCAAACAGCCCAATTCTCGTGGCAGCGAGTCTGCGCAGTAGTTCTGCGGTTGTGGCTCAGTTAGGGAAAGGTGCGCGCGGAGCACAAACTGCCAAGAAGGCGCCATTCATAAGATTTGACAGGTGCCATTCATAAGATTTGGCCCAGGTGCCATTTTAGCTGGCTGCACTGCCACACCCGCTCCTCACAAATATAGATTCAACAAGGACCAGAATGTGGCTATCTCCTTGGACACATAGTCTCAGAGATTGAATGGTTTTCATTACAAAGTGATAAACTACCTTGAAGATCCTTTGCTAAAACCTTTGTAAATTTCAGCCCAATCTATGGGGCATGTATGGCAAGGGACCAGGAAAGAGTCCAGTGCCGGCACCAGCATTCAGTGTTCCCTTGGAGATTAGATGTGGGGTATCTCTTGTGGGTCCCCACCCTGTAAGACATGTTATGTATCTATCCTCCAGGTTAGTCCTTCTCTTCTGTAAAACAGAAAAAGCAAAACCATTTTCCTTTTGTCAGTAACAGAGGTTTGGGAGAGGGAAGTTACCTGCTGCATAAGGTGAGAAGAGGGAAGTAGTGACCTGCTACAGAAGGAAGGAGAGGAAAGAACAGCATTGCCAGGAACTCTGCCTCTGCAGTCACACCTTGCCCCTTTGCCCTCACTGAGATCTGCCTAGGGAAGCAGACATGGGCTCTTCCTCTCTCCCACTTAGCAGCTGCTCATCAACTCTCCTGGTCCCCACTACTCTACCCATGCTAGAAGCTTCGAGCCCTGCGTGTGTTTCACCTCCATGTCCCTTACTCTGTAGCCAAGAACCCTTTCTCTCTTACCTGGCCCCAGGTCTCAGTTTCCTCTTGCTTTCAACAGCAGCCCAGTGCTTCTGGACAAATTTATGCACAAGAGAGTCTGACTCTACTCTGCACTCGTATTTGCCAACTTCTACTGACAGCATCTCTTAAATAT
The DNA here is from genome assembly GCA_030674055.1 of Rhabdomys pumilio. NCBI lineage: Eukaryota > Metazoa > Chordata > Mammalia > Rodentia > Muridae > Rhabdomys > Rhabdomys pumilio. Next base: position 28,792,601 of record JANHMN010000014.1, read on the forward strand.
CCCAAATTACTCATTTTCCCAATGGGCCATTACACCCTTGGGCTTATAGTAGCTTCTAGACTGGTCCCGCATTCACCCCTCATCTTACTCCCACCCCTCAGCTACCACACACAGAGTCAGGACTCAGACTTTCACCCCTCGGCTACCACACATGCAGTCAGGACTCAGACTTTATGCAGTGGACCTGTCTTTGCTATTCTTGTATTCTTCCTCCACCTTCTGAGTCTCTTAGAGTACCAACACGGGCTTATCTTGGCCACCAAATCTCCATGGTGGCAAATTTGGCTTCATGCTTCCCATTGTTCTTCCTGTCCCAGCCTATGAATCCTCTCGGCTCCACCAAGCTCACCACCCTCATCCTGCCCTGAGTTTCTCTATGTATTTCTCGTACTGCTCCTTCTAATTAAACCTTTTGTGTCTCAGCCTCATGTGACCTTTTCACCACTTTCCCCCACTAATCACATCTGCACGTCAGCCTGTCAGCTCTGCCTCCGTGAGGTCGATGAGCCTGCAGCATCTCTCAGAGGTCAGGCCACCATTCTATTCTACATGTCTCGGCAGACTTGATGAGTGTCCTTCCCAACACAACAAGTTCAAAGCAAAGCTGATTTCCCTGCCTTGGTCTCTCATTGGATCCTAGCACTCAGCACAGGGCCTGTCATGCACAGGCACTCAGGAATACAAAACACTGGTTTAGTGAATGAGGTTTTAATTCTTAGAACCACCTGCTATTATCCTCATTTTGTCAATGAGAATGCTGAAACAGGAGGAGGATATTAAATTCAGTGAGCTGGAGGTAAGCAGACTCATGCCATGCCTGAGTCCTTTCAGCTCCTATAATAAAAATATCACCATCTTGGAGACCCCTAGAATCTAGGTGGCTTATCACAGACTCTTCTCAGAGTTCTGGAGGCTGAGAAGCCTAACAGTAGGCCTCAGTAGATTCAGTGTCTGCTGTTCCTTCCTCACAGGTCACATCTATTGGTAACCACATGGGTAAAAGGAGCATCATCGTTTTCAGGGTCTCTCAGGGAGGCTCTAATTTCATGTATAAGAACCCTGCTCATATGACCAAATCATCTCTCACCAGCCCCAACTCCTTTTACCGTCTCCATAGAGATAAGAATTTTAGCATATTAATATACAAATGCCACAAAATAATTTGTGCCAGTTGAAAGGCAAGGGTGGGGGTCCAACAACAGTGGAAACTGAGGCCGAGAAGAGAAGATTATCCCGGTTTTCATAATAACTAAGCTATCTCCATCCAGAAAAACCTACCAGTGCTGTTGTAGCAAGCCCCAAATAAGCCCATACAAAACCACACAACTCGGTTATTATATTTATAAGCTGTATGACTAGATTGGGGAGCCCTACCACTACACTAATCTATTCCTCAGCCACGAGATCCCTTGATGCTCTGGCTTTTCTAGGCCATGTGGTTCTGCTCCATCTTCCTTCCACCTCCTCTTCCTCAGTCCTTCTCCTCTGTTGTCCCCTACTCTTCCCCCACTCTCTAAAACCCCCAGCCTCACCTTTCTCTTCCACTGCCCAATCACAGACACTAACCTCTAACACTAAACTTTTTGACCAGTTAGAATTGGGAGACGGTTCATGTGAAATCACCTGATTATGTGATCACTCCTCGTGGGGGCAGCCTCTCTTAAGGAAACAGAATTAGCATCAGAATACAAACAGCACCAGGGCAACTGAAAAAATTTTCCCCATTTTGTCCAATTAAAAGGCTCTTTTCTTTCAGATATAAATTGAGTACAACCATTACAATTATTTAAATTATAAGGTAAGATTATAAGTATAAGATAAGATACTCTTAACACCCAGTCCATCATATTTGTCAGTTTAGATAAAGCACTCTACCATTGATCCTAACTTAAAGAGCTTACAATTCTACATCTGAATTATGTCCTGGTTTTAGATTATATACCATCTGAAAACCATCCTCTCAAATCTATATCATCTCTCTCAATGCTAAGCAACTTGAGTTGACTATGAGACTATAACTAGTCTTCAACCCCATCAGGATCCAAGAATGACTTAGATATTACCTAAAAATATAGGAAGCACAAAGCATAGCTTCCAAAACATAGCCAATTTGTAGAGATGGACCTAGACAGTCCCTCATTCCTCAGAACATTGGAACATCATTAGCCTTCTGACTCAGGATCATCTGACAGACCTTGTAAAGTACAAGGATGAAGGACTGCTTACCCTGTATTGGCAGAGCCATCAGTAGACTGTTTCGTATAATGTGTCCTTTTCCAGGACAGCAATTTTGTCTGTAGATGAATTAAGGCACTCTTGCCCAGTGGCTATCTTGTCACAACTGGAACAACGACATTGATGTTCAATTTCTTCTCTGAACCAAGAAGGGGGTGCTGTCAGGAGCAGACATGTCTCTAGTCAAGTGATCTGTAATAAGGAAAGGGCCTTAAATGTCATAGTCTGTGGACTTCTGGTGCTTTTGAAGACTATCTAGCTTTGTAAAGTAAATCTGAGCTGTTAAACCTCAACTCATTTTTAGCCATTTCTATTTGAGTAAATTAAAAACACTATTATAATTAAATCAGAATCAAATATATCCATGAGTTTACTATCAGGCCCTTAACTTTTGTTACTTAATCATCCCAAACAGTTTGTAATGGCAGTTATTAGAAGGACTGGGTCTAAATCTTGTTTTCTCAGATGAGTTGCATTGGCACAATGCCTATCAAAGAGGAGCAATATTAATTTCAAATTTTGTATCAATATAAGAAATTCACACCAATGAAAACCTTAAATCTGCATCAATCTATAAAATCTGTACCAATGTAAAATTATAACTTTAATTTGCATTAATAAGATTTTTACCAATGTAAGATATGGCTTACAATGTTTTGTTTCAGAGTAAATTTGATAACCTATTCCTATTTATCTAGTCCTCTAATTTCTATGATATTATTACATCCCCCTTTTCTCTTCCACCCCCTTTTTCTTTACCTAAGAAGGAAGGATAGAGAAGAGGAAAGAACAAGCAGAAACCCCTGAGTCTAAGCTCTCTAATGTCCTCCCTGTCAACAACACAGGGCGTGCTCATTCTTGCTATGATTCCAGAAACTGGGAGTCTAAAGGCAGGAGGTTTTCTGGCTTGAAACAAACTTGGGGTATCTATAAAAAAAATTATCTTTTTTATAACTTTAAACAAACTAAGTAGTTGATCTGTATTGAAAGCATAAAAATACTAATATATTCTTAGCATTAACTATCTTTTACCTAATAATTCTGTCTCTGATAACTCAAATAACTGAATTTTGTATATGCAAAATATATGATGTCTTAGTCAAGGTTTCTATTCCTGCACAAAACATCATCACCAAGAAGCAAGTTGGGGAGGAAAGGGTTTCTTCAGATTACACTTCCACATTGCTGTTTATCACCAAAGGAAGTCAGGATGGAACTTACACAGGGTAGGAACCTGGAGGCAGAGCTGATGTAGAAACCATGGAGGGATGCTGCTTACTGAATTGCTTCCCCTGGCTTGCTCAGCTTGCTTTCTTATAGAACCCAGGACCACCAGCCCAGAGATGTCACCACCCACAATGGGCCCTCCCACCCTTGATCATTAATTGAGAAAATGCCTTACAGCTTGATCTCATAGAGATATTTACTCAAAGGAGGCTCCTTTCTGTGCTAACTCCAGCTTGTGTCAAGTTGACACACAAAACCAGCCAGTACATATGAATACAAAAGTACATGAATAGGATGGTTATTTTGGTGAAATATCCAAGTACATAATTAATAAATATGACACACCCTTGTGATTAATTTTTTATGTAGATGCCAAACACTTCTGAAGCATGCTTAAGTAGCTCAGGGAACAGTTAATTGTAATGTTCAGCTAATCAAAGAGCCATGCATTAATAACAGGGTACTAGTGTGAGCCAGGCTCATGCTTAACACATGGTGAAGAAAAATGAAGGAAGTTTGGTACAGTGCTAGCTGACTGTCTTCATGTACAAAAGCTAGAGGTAACTTGCGTTTCCTTCCACAGCACTCGTTATATTCACAAACCGCTTACCACTAGCGCACCATCTTTTATTACAAGAAAAACTCCTGCTACAAAGCAAACAGAGCCTTGGATACCTTCCTCTATTACACTATTTCCAAAGTATGTGAGAAGCTGACACTTTTGAATTATTTTCCTATATTAACATTCATGTTAGGTTATTTATATGATGGAAGACCCTACAGAAATACTTGTTTCAGTTCCAAAATAAGCTAGAAGCTCCAAAGTCATACTTCTTAACCCATCCAGAAAAGGCTGGGCAGATGAAAAGCAGGGACTGAGCCCCATAACCGAGTTTGCTAAGCAAATTGCCTCACTGCAATGGAGAGAAGGGCAGGTTCAGGGCCACAACCAAGATCTATTTACAAGGAGCAGAAATGCTGGAGCCCTAGCCCCCAGATCACTGTGAGCACCACAATCTTGGTTGTAAGCAAGCCTCTTGCTTTTGGTAGCCTCACCTTGGGAACCCTAGCAATTACTTAAGGTAATTGCATTAAGAGGAAGTCTTCCTGACTACCTCAGAGAGAACATAGAGTGCTCTGTGTGAAATGTCCCCAGAACTTTCTCAAGTAGTTTTGTTGGACTTTCCTAGGCTTTGGGGTGGCAATAAACCCACCTCATGCCAGCCCTTCTTCCCTCTTGTCTCATGTTGAAGTCAGGAAAGTTGCCAAGAAGAAACACAGATGAAGAACACAGGCCATAGACTCATGCCTACTAAGAATCTTAAGATTTAATCATAAGATAGTGAGACCTGCATTCATTCCCTAGGCTTTGCCACCACACCAATAGGGTTCCATAGTGGAAAGGAATGCAGGAAACAGGGTCTCTCCCTTGAGGTGACTTAAGGAAGCCCACAGTCAAGAGGGGAAACAAAACCAGAACACAGAGGATTCCAAACCCTCTGGCAGTAGCTGCAACAAATAATAAATACAGCTCAATTAATTCATCTAGCCAGAGTAACACAAATCCTCATACTATGTGCCAACATATATGTGGAGTGTGGAGGCCACACTTGTGAAGTAAAGAGTGGGATGGAGAATGAGGTGCCGCAGGCTCCTATGACAACTCGAACATGGCATTAGATCTAAGATAGTTTCCAGCACACCAGTGAAACAGCAAAAAGGAACTGAGGCAGAGCAGTGGCTGCTTCTCCCATCTTCATAGAAGTCCTAGCAGGTAATGATACTATGCCCTCCCCCTTCTGAGTTACTTCATCAGGCAGGGCATTCATTGGGGCACAGTGACGGTGTGGTGAGATGCAATTGGCTGAAGATTTAGGGGCTTAGGAGGCTCAAACACTGTATATAAGTTTATGCCCTGGGCAATAAATTCAGATCTGTACCCTGATGCTCGTCTCTGGAGTCTGATTCCCAGAATTCCTTACATGACTCTGTCAGTGTCCCCACCTCCACAGACCCTCACACACACACATGCGCCTGCGCAAACACACACACACACACCAAGCCTTAGTCCTGTTCACACAAACATATCTCAGTTCCTCTATCTGGTATAACCATTACATAACATACAAGGCAACAGAAGACAACTCTTCCACTCATGTGGGAAAAAACTGCCACCTCTTAAAGAGACAGTTGATGTACTTTTAGAGTTGTTCTTAATATTGCACCTAAAATTCTTCGGAGAATTTTTGGACGGAGAGTCAAGATCTCCAAGTAACCCTTCGGAATGAAGTCCTTCTGCCTCTTCTTAGCTCCTAGGTTCCTGCAATCATCACTGAATACATTCTAATGAATCACAGAGAACAGGGGAGAAAGTGGGTAGAATTTATTATAGAGTAACCTGAAAATCTCTCAAGAAGTGAAACAAAGGCCTTTAGCCTGGTTTATATTTTAGGCGGACATTATACTATTTCTTTAGCTTCCAGGACAGATAGCTTTCCTGAGAGACTTCCTGTTCAGGTCTTCGATGGGCCTGTTTGGATTAACTCTTGCAGGAGGGAAAATGCTATGTTTTCATACTATATTAGAAATCTTCTTCCTCTACATTAGTGCCACATGAATTTGCAGTCCTGGAAACAGGTTTGACAGTTATCAATTAACATCCTGTCTTTTCCCAGAGCCAGAGCTAGGACTCATGTTCCTGTGAGCAATAATTAGGGTCCTGCTGCTCCTGTTCTTGGTCTGATGAGCTGCTGATTATAAGGGAAGGCTCCAGACTAATGTCTTCTCATCCTGCTGATAGCTAACTAGCTCCCTAACATGGCTGATTATTGCACTACCTAGCATGGTAGGCAACCAAAGTAAACCCGACTCTCTGTCGTGCTGAATCTAGCATATCTAGAAGCTTCCTCCCCAAAGCTTCCCCTTTTGACCTTGAGCCAAGTACACTCTTGTTCGCATCATATTTCCTTTTTAAAATATATAGAATGCTTCACAGATTTGCATGTCATCAATCCATAGGGACCATGCTAATTTTCTCTACATTGTTCCAATTTTAGTATATATGCTGCCAAGACAAGCACTCATTTCTGTTCCCAGTACCCACATGGTTCTCTCTGTCTGTCTCTGTCTATCTCTGTCTCTCTGTCTGTCTGTCTCTCTCTCTCCTTCTCTCACCCTCTTTTTTTTACTAAATGTTTGTGTTTTGCCTGCATGCATGTCTGTGCACCATGGGCATGCAGTACTTACAGAGGCCAGAAGAGGGCATCAGATACCCTGCTACAGGAGTTACAGGTGGTTGTTTGCCATCATATGGGTACTGGGAACAGAACCTAGATCCTCTTTAAAAGCAGCCAGTGTTTTTACCTGCTGAGCTACCTCTCTAGCCCCTTTTCTTTTTTGAACATGTGACCTATGACCTTATACTGAACATGCTCAAAGATAGGTCCACTCTCACATGTATTTTTACATATAAATATGTATAAACTCCCTAAAACAAAATCCCCATGCTTCATTTGTTTGAGGAGAGCAGCCAAGAGGCTGAGGCAAGAGGACCTGAACAGAGGCCAAGCCAGCCTGAGATACAAAGCAAAGAGTCTATAAACAAACAAACAAACAAACCTCTTCCAAGTCTATACCCTTGGTTAAAGTCATTGAGTCACAAACAAATAAATAGACATGTGTGTGACAAAGATTGTAGGGAGGAGAAGAGGTAGACAGAAGTAATAGATGGGAGGAGGTAGACAGAAGTAATAGATGGAAGAGATTTGGGGATAACAATGGTCACTATGCATTATATACCTGTGTGAAACTGCCAAAGAACAAATTTTATTTAAAAGAGGGAAAACGTTAAAATAGCAAAACAAACAAACAAGCAAACAAACAAACTGAATCAACCAAATAACCAACCAAAAACAAATAAATAAAATGAAATGAAAATGACAGGTTATACTCTAAGAACAAAAGAACAGTCATAGATTAAGCAAGGAGCGAACCAGACAGCTATCATACAAAGTTACATTACTAATTAAAAACCTGAAGTAAATCTTAAAATGTTAAGAGTTCAGTTGCAAAATAATAGGCCACACTCAAGACGTAGCTGCAATGTTGGCAGACGATGAAGATAGGTAACTTAATGTATATAACCTAAAACAAAAGCTACGTGGCAAACATAAAATCAGAAGAAAAGAATATGCCAGGCATATCATCTCTGAACTGTGATAACCTACAAAGAGAAAGGCCTTAAAGAAGATGGGAAATTCATTTGACTTCGGAGAAGTAAGGGTGACAGTCATAGCAGACTTTTCATCAGATGCATGCAAACAAGGCTAGAAGGAAGTACAACAAAATATTTAAAGTCACAAAAGAAGAAAGACCTAGAATAATAATTCCATATGCAACAAAAGTAACTCCAGATCTGTTTTCTAAAATGTAAAACATAAAACTTGCTCAGGCAAACAAACACTGAAGAGATTCATTGTCAGCGAACCTCGCTCCTAGAAACATTAAAATGAAAATGAGGTAAGTAAGGGTTTAAATCAGGCCTGCTGAGATGGCTCAGTGGGTAGAGCACTTGCGCATACACACACACACACACACACACACACACACACACACCCTGGAACAATAGTGGCACACATGTTACAGTAGTAACAAGTCATTTTCTGATTAGAGTCATGGACTTCTACACAAAGACTGAACTTGTGTCTGGCTTCACTAACAAGGCCAAGAAACTGAGGCCAGGTAAGTAAGAGGTGCCACAGGAGAACACATTTCTCCTATTCTGTTAAATCGGCACAGAACTTACTCCTAAGCACTTATATTTATACCTAGAGATGCACATCTTTCATTCTTCATCAGAGAAGCTTCTTCTTGCAGTAGACAGCAATTAACACAGAGACCCACAACTGACCGACATGCAGAGAACAGGGGGTTGAGGAGTGCCCTAAATGGGACAACTAGACCATACTCAGTCCTCCCAAGGCTCAGGGATCATTGAGGAAGAGCGGTCAGAAGAGTGTAAGAGCCATAGCCAGTAAGTTACAGAGACACATTATTTTCTGGATACAATAGGGAAGTTGCACATATGAACTAACTCACAGTGCTTATGACACCATGTCCAAGACTTGCAGGAGATCAAGCCAGCAAAACATCACACTATGGAAGTAGGAATTTCTCCCCCTAGCTGTAGAGCTTTTGCTAGTTAGAGAGTATCTGGGAAGAGGCTGCAGGAGAGGGAGAACAATGTTTTCTTCAAAGATGTGGCCCCTGAGAGGCTGGAATGTGACTGCATATGGCATATGGCATATGGCATATGGCATATGGCATATGGCAGTGCACTCATGCACACATGGTAGCACTGAGTGGATTCCATGAGTTTGAGGAGTGAAGGGGAGAAGGGAGAGGAGAGAAAACATGAAATTGGGAGTAAATAGTGGAGGGAGAATAAGGGGAGGAACTGGAGGGGAGGAAATGAGGGTGGGCAGACTTAGCCAAACATAAAATGCTCATGTATGAAATTCTCAATCAAAAAAAGAAAATTTCAAAGTGATCCATCAGAACCATGTTCTTGGTGCCTCAAATAAAATATAAAAATTTTAACTTGGGAAGAAAATATTTGGGTTTACATAAATGATGAACATTGGAGAAAGGACAAATAAAGGGACCAAATAATTTAAAAGTATATATTTAAAAACTTATTAGTTGTTTTATTCATTTGTTCTTGAAGTAGGATTTGTCTGTCTGTTTGTTTGTTTGTTTGTTTGTTTGTTTGAGACAGGGTTTCTTTGCACAGCCCTGTCTGTCCTGGAACTTGCTTAGTAGGTGAGGTTGGCCTCAAACTCAAGAGATCTATCTGCCTCTGTCTGGGAGTGCTGGGATTAAAGGTATGTACCACAACCACCTGCTAAAATGTATACTGTAAATTTAGGCAAGCGTTAACAATTTTTAATAGTAAACAGAAAACCAGTCCCATATTAAAGTAAGTGCCAGGAACCCAGGGCACAGGTTCACCATTTTGTTTCTTTAGCTGTGAAGGGGGATATGTAGAATAACTGACCTCTCTTAACTCTCCTTCCTGTCTAGTTATTATATTTTTTATTTAAAACACATTATCAATATTTGTATAAACATATATACTTATATGTATATACATATATACATACATATATAAATGATGATTAAATAATAAGATGTATTTAAAAAGTATGGGGGGTTGGGAAGAGTGGGAGGAAGGAGAGAAAGGGGAAAATTATGTAAATAGTGTTCATATATGAAATTCTCAAAAAGGAATCCAGTTTTTTAAAATGTTCAACAGATTAACTAGCATTTTACAATATGAAAGTAAATATGACCTATAATTATGTTGAAGGACATTTTAACTCACTACAAACTTTGAAGTTTAAAATGAGATCAATAAAAATTATTTTACCCAGCATACTAACACAAACCACAATAACGTTTTATAATTCAAAGTATTTCTGAGAACAAGAAAATAAATTGTCAGGAGCTAAGTCAGCAGAACCAGGGGTACACTCTGTGTTATTTTTTTTTTTAATCAAATCATAATTTTTACTTTTTAATACAGGGGTTATAAACACAAAAATGCAGGATGTGGGGAAGGGGATGACACAGGAGCATAGGTGTTCAGGGGGAGTACAGATATCTTTCAGAACAGGGTACCAGCTGGGTGAAGGTTCAGGGGTCAGGTCACTATGACTCTTCCTATGATTCCCTTGTCATAATCTAATTTGGTACTATCTGCCAAAGGCTGCCTATTTACAAGGTCTATGACTACTCAGGCTGGTAGATTTCAACAAAAGCTGCCTGTTTACAATAGTTTATAGCCCTCTGTTTCAGTGTTTTTCCATAGAGACCCAAGTCTTTGTGTTAGCAGGCATGTACGTTGGGCCTATTGCTGATTTTAGGCTAATGGCTGATTTTAGGCCTTCAGTGTATAAGCAGGGTTGCCCCATGACATCTCCTCCCTTCTCCAAGTATAGAAGGGCTATGGTGATTCTAATCTTGCCAAGGCGGGGATAGAGGCCTGACCTCCAGTAATGAAAGGGGACCTTGTAATGGCTCCAGTCCTCCTGTCATTGTCCAGTGAGGCATAAGGGCCATACCCATCCCGATGTCATGTTTAGTTATTATTAAAATCAAAAATAAAGGCCTGGGGATGGAGCTGAGCTGGCAGTTGCCTAGCTTCACAAACCTCTGGATTCATTCCTGGCACACATACGCATGGTGATAAACACCTGTAATCCCCAAGTGCTAACTTGGGAGGTAGTGGTAGGAGGCTCAGAGACTCAAGCACACTCTTGGCTACATCCACGTTTGAGGGCAGCCTGGGTGTCAAAAAAAAAAAAATAGACTCTAAAATAATCAATCGCTAATATATCACAGTAAATTTGGGGATTTTCTATATACCCAAAGTGTGCTGCATTGCTTGTAGCATCTTCTTCTAGACTATTCAGTGTGCTCACTGGCTCAGCACCTGTCAAGGCATCCTGCCCACATCCCACCCATGGCATCCCGCCCATGGCATCCCGCCCACAGCATCCCACTGTAAGTAAAGAAGACAGAGGCTGTAGGAAAAGGCCATTTCATTATATCGATTCCATTGCCAGAGACATCACAAGACACGTGCTTTTCAATCTGAAGAAGAAATAAGGTACACCGGCTTCCTTGACTAAACAGAGCTCATGATTAGTTTGTGATTGCCTCCAGATCTGTCAATAGGCATTCGTTCTGTGACTAGTCGTCAATACCTTTCTGGGCTCAGTGGACACTTCCCTCAGCTATAATTTCCCTGTCAATCAAAAGTTCTGTTCTTCTAGATTATTGCTTAAGGTGTAGCATTCATTAGAAAAGAAAAGCAAACCACAGTGAGGCCAAAAGCCCTGTGGAAATGACCCGCCCCCTTTGACATGAAAAGCTGGGCTGACTTCAGGTGAAAGCTATGGAAGAAAACCCCTAATGGCTCCCTTGCAGCTCCCTGCCCAGCCTCCTCTCCAGCTTTCCCACCCCCCCCCAACCCTTGCAATAAAAACTCCCCACAGCAGTTCTAGCCCAACGGTTTCTTTTCTACTTTAAAACCACCTGCCTGGTGGCAAAGAGATGGAAATGCTTTAAGCCTGCCTGCACTCGAAGCCACTCCGCTGCTTATTTCTTTCAATTCCATTTTTGCCCCACTGGGAAATTAAATGGCATAAAAATCAATGCTTCACTTTAAAGGAAAAGAGGATGGATGACCAGATATCAATATATTCCTTTCTGGATTAGATACTGCTTCAGAGCATATCTGGCTTGAAAAAAAAAAAAATTCAACAGACAAGCCCAGATAGGTTGGATGCAGGCATCAGCTGGAGCAAAGAGCAAAAGTTTCGTGTTTGAGTCAGATCAGATCATCGGCTAACAGGCAACTTTCCCTTCCTAGGGTAGGAACAGTTTCAAGAGAAGATGTGAGCAGTGGAGGCCAATTTTGATTTTTGTCCAAGAGCTGCAGACCAAGTTGCCCCTCAGGCCCACAGAAGTGAAGACAGAAACTTGGCTTCAGGTGAGGGAGGGGAGTGGCCAGAGCCCAATCTCTGTGACTAGGGGCAGCAGCACCGAGCCTCCCTAAGGACACCCAGAGTCCCGAGTTTGGGAGATGGGTTAGAACAGAGAGCAGTTTCTTCTTACAGGGTCCTGGGGCTTGAACCATGACCTGTACATGGGACGCAAGCATTCTACCACTAAGCTACAACCCCAGCCCAAAAGATAACTGCTTTTTAAGCAGCTGTCACCATGCTAAGACACCAGGCTCACAGTTTCAGTTGAAGAAATGACTACCTTCTCATTGTTTGGCCAGCGGGGAACGTAGTTTCTCTATTAGAGTCTGGTGGGCTCCTGCCTTCTAAACACAACCCAAACAGGATGTTCCCTTAGACACCCATAAAGGTGTCATGATAAATACCAATAAGGGTGTTTGGAAAGAGAGGTCAGCATTTGTCTGTAGGGGATGTGGAAGCCAGCCTTGTGAAGGAAAATGTGGGACAGAGAGCTAGGCTCCACAGGCTCCTGTGACTCCTCAAAGTCCTGGGTTATAGCACGCCAGTGAGACAACAAAAAACAGAACCGAGCCCAGTGTGGTGGCCACGCCCCTATCTCCCATTATGGAAGTCCCCACAGGTGAGGACTCCTCTCCCCCGCTCCCCCCACATATACTCCTTCTGAGTTACCTCATCAGGTAGGGCTTTCATAGGAGCACAGTGACAGCATGGCAAGATACAATTGGCCGAGGATTTAGGGGCTTGGAATTGGCTCAAACACTGTATATAAGCTTATATGCTGTGCAATAACTCGGATCTGTACCATGATCCTGGTCTCTGGAGTTGGATTTCCTGGGATTTGTCACTCTACTCGTAGCCTCTTATTGCCCTGCCCCCATCCTCTGTCCTGTTCCCGTATTTGCCTTCATTTCCACTAGTGTACTGAGTTCTGGTTATATTATATCTAAACATCTTCACAGCAGCAGCACAAGGTGTGTGGTGTCTGTGTCTATAATCCCAGTACTAAGAGGGAGAAGCAGGGAGATCAGTTCAACATCATCTTCCTTGTTCATACACAGCAGCCGTTCTCATCCTGTGGGTCAGGGGTTACAGAGCAGATGTCATACATGTCATATATTTACATGCCAATGCATAACAGTAGCAAAATTACAACTATGAAGTAACAACAGAATAGTTTTGTGGTTGGCGTCACCACAACACTAAGGCTATCAAAGGCATTAGGAAAGTCGAGAACCACTGACATAGAGCACTTGGTCAGCCTGAGCTACCTGAGATCTTTGTCCAAAGCTAACAAAAAAACCAATAATGAAATTTGTTATGGTAAAATAGTTATATGCTGTTTGTGTTAGTTGAGAGCGGATTGAGAACAAGGTGGGCCACCTTGTCTCTGGCTTGAGTTTGTCTCAAACATTTTCAAAGACTCCTTAACATGGGGTAGCCCAGCCACACCTTGAGCTAAGGAGAAAAGAGAACAGCAAACATGGCTAATAGTATTAAAAACTTTGTGCCCTCAAAAACAGCAAAAAGCCCGGGGGTGGGGATGGGGGTGGGGCAGCCACTGAGAAGCTTATTGGTGGAGACCACTCTGCTTTTCAGTAAATCCTCAATCAGAAGCTCCAGAATGACTCCAGACAAAGGCTTCCCCAGTCATTTCTGCTAGGTTCTAAGCACTTGATTTGATGTTATTTTGCTCCTTCAACTGGGCTACTTGTGTTGTTCCTGCTGGATGTTGTAAGGACCTGATATGATGATGTCATCTATCTGCTATTTGTTATCTGCTCTAGCGCTTTTGCTTGCTATACGCTTAACTCACTGATTTGAAATTGCAAGTATGGCTACAGCACAGACAAACATTCTCTAGAGTTCTCAACCTTCCTAATGCTGTGACCCTTCAATACAGCTCCTCATGTTGTGATGACCCCCTCCAACCATAACATTATTTCATTGTTATTTTGCTGTTATGAATCATAATTTCATTGCTATTTCATAATTGTAATTTTGCCATTGTTATAAATTTTAAATATCTGATATGCAGGCTATCTGATATGCGACTCCCAAAGGAATGAAGCCCCACAGGATGAGAACCATTGCTCAGGAGTCTATCGTCTATACAGAACCACAGAGCATGAGAAGAGGGTTTCAGAGACTTACGGTTAGTATAACTCATACCAGGTTCAGTATACCTCTCCCCATAACTCACTCATGCTATTATTCTAGGTTTAAATAAAACTGCAGAGCTTGTGTAAATAGCCAAGCTGACTGTAGCAAGAGCTATTAACTCTAAACATTGAGTACTGGGAAAGTCTATGATTGTTATGTGAAAACATGACTGTGAAAACCTAAGACGGAGGCCTGGTGTTCATTTCTTTAACCACAGTAGCATCTATGGACACCACCCAACATGTGCCTTCTGATGCTACATGACAAAGCATATAGATAGATAGCATTACTAATGTCTAGTCAGAAGTGTTTACCTCAACAGGCTTATATAAAAAATAAGCATAAAATCTCACAAACAGAACATTACATAACTGCCTTGAATTCCCTAAGAGCCAACATGGATAAAAGACTATTCTAGATTTAAACCAAACAGTGAAATGGCATGTAAATAAACCCTGAAGGCATTCTGACCCAACAACAAATAGGTGTGATGATATAATACACACCTTTCAGGGAGTTGAGAAAATCTGAGTATGCACTGGCAATATAGTGTTCTTGAGTATATTCTAATGTTAGAGTGTTGATACATTTGCAGAAGAATGCCATTCTTGAATGGATGGTTTAGTACGAGGGGATGGAGTGCCACATCTTCTGTGTTGTGATTTGCTTTTAAGTAGTTTAGCAAGAATAAATCTGTAGGTTGAGCATGGTTGTGCCTATAGCAATTAGGGAGTCAAAACAAGATTACAACAGGATTGAGTTTGATGCTAGTCTGAACTGTATAGGGAAACATTGTAAACAACAACAATAAAACCACCAGGAACTGGGGAGATGAGTCAGTTGAACAGCATGTGAGCATGAAGACCTGTTCAGCACCAACACAAAACCCAGGCATGGTTGCTCACATTCTAATCCCAGCACTGCAGTGTGGAGATAGGCAGATCCCTAGAGCTTGCTGGGTTAGCTGTATTAGTGAGCTCCAGGTTCAGTGAGAGACCCTGTTAGAGAGAGAAGAGAGAGGAAAGATAAAGGAGAGGAGAGGAGAGGGGAGAGAGAGAGACAGAGACAGAGAGAGAGAGAGACAGAGAAAGAAGAGACAGAGAGAGGCAGAGAGACAGAGAGGAGAGAAAGAGGACAATAACTGTGAAAGCCACCGAACATCAATTTCCAGCTCCATGTTGAAATAAGTTCATGGGCAACTTAGAACTGACCACACCAGACCAAATGGTTCCAAGTGGTGTTTATTCAGGAGATAGGACAAAAATGGGGCAGGGGAGAAGAAGAAGAAGATGGAAGAAGAGAGGAAGAGAGGGTCAGGGGGTTCTGCCTGTTTTATATGGGCAGTGACATAGCCTCTCCCAGGTAAAGGTGGGAGATAGCTTGGTGGATTCTGGGAATGTATGGTGCCTAGATATGATGTCACTGGGTTCGGAGCCTGATACCAACACATGTACATGTATGCACACACACATACACACAGCATACATTTGTGTTTATATAAGTATGTATTTGCACTTGGAGCTCACTGCAATTTTTATAAAGCTTCTGTGTGTTATTTTCTAAAGTTAGTGGAAATAAATAAAATAGTTCTCATAGTGTTTTTATTTTTTT
This sequence comes from Rhabdomys pumilio, assembly GCA_030674055.1. Taxonomy (NCBI): domain Eukaryota; kingdom Metazoa; phylum Chordata; class Mammalia; order Rodentia; family Muridae; genus Rhabdomys; species Rhabdomys pumilio. Next base: position 28,808,383 of record JANHMN010000014.1, read on the forward strand.
GGAGGGAGGGGCAACAGGATGTATGTGGAGATCAAAGGACAACTTGCTGGAGTCCCATCTCTCCTTCCATGTGGGTTTCAGAGACTGAATTTAGGTTGGCAGGCTTGGCAGCAGGTGGCTTTCCCCATGGAGCCACCCTGCTACTCACTCCACTCCTTACAGATACCTCGTTTTACTTTCGTCAGCTCCTTAACAACTTGTACATTTCTACTACAGAAGACTTTAAACCTTAGCAGACTACACTCATTGGAGGTGAACTTTAATTCTTCACATGACTAAGAAGTGTGAGGTATGTGTGTGTGTGTGTGTGTGTGTGTGTGTGTCTAATTTCAAATGGCTTCAAGTGCAGTCAAACGCCACCCAGTTTCAGTACAAGGTCAGTAACTTCCAAACATCCTCACAGGCTATGCAGTGCAAGAGCTGGCTTTAGCAGTTCTCAGCCAGCCCAGGATAGCATCAATTTATTTTTTGTCTGGTCCTCACCCTCTACCCTGTTGCTTCTGCATAAGCACTTCCACCAGAGAGTACTCTGGTCCTGTTTGCAACTCCACATTCCTACTGGACAGTGGAACACCCTGAACACCACCATGCTCTGCCTCAGAAGACTGTGAGCACTGTGGCAGAAACAGGAACTTGGCAATAATGAAATGTGTAAAATAAAGACATAAGATGGAATGAGTCTTGAGAGGAAATTATAGAAGTGCACTAGCACTTAATAATGTGTCTTACCAAATATGATTCAGAAGAGGGGGAAGAATGAGTGATTTATAAAGAAACTTGAAAACTGGTACTGCTGGTCACATGGGCCTCAGAGTTAGGAAAGGTCTCTGGGATGCAAACACAATTGAAAAGGAATGTTAGTGAAACAGAAACCATCATTCCTTGTTTCAAAAGCTATAGTACAGTAGGAAGACTGGCTAAATTGTTTTGTCAAAATTAATATGTTGCTACTATGTGCCAATGAATAGAATCTTGTCAATCAATAATTTATATTCTATCTTAATTATGTACAGAAAAGGATGGCATATATGAATACTTTCAGAGCTTTTTATAAAACCTATGTTAATCCGTGATTTTAAAAAGCAAACCACATGCTGAGGGAAGCTTTAAAAGCTCTTGCAGAAGATGATGTCGATAAAATTATCTGTGGACTGAGCTGAGTATTTCCATTTTTGACAAACCTCAGGAATGCTATATATAGTTTCATCAGGCTAGCCCTTCTTGTCCTGGGAATACTTTTATTCCTGCCCATTATGTTGAAGCTTATCTTTAACAACATCAACATGTTGGCAGCCAAGTACATGGCTTAAACCTGAAAATGGAACCCCAGACAGTGTTATTAAATTAACAGGTTGGCAAGCCAAGGATGGGTAAGATTCTGCATAGAGCCTTACCAACCTAAGACATAAATGCATTGTCTTTGACAACACATATTCCATGACACGTAAGGAAGGCATTCTTGTCAGACAACCTAAGACAGGCTCAGTCTTGTTAACAAAATAAAAAAAGGGGAGAGGTGGAGAGCCTTTGGGGCTGCTTGGCAAGAAGCTGACATGGGCCAAGGACAAGGAAAGGGGCTGTTTGACAGGAATATGACATTGGCCAAGGACAAGGAAGTAGGCGTCAAGCAGGAATCTGACATTAGACTAGAACAAAGAAGTAATTTCAGGTAGTAGTCTAAAGCATAGGCTACAACAAAGAAGTAATCTCAGGCAGGAATCTAAGTATTAGGCCAGAACAAAGAAGTAATTTCAGACAGGAATCTAAACTTTAGGCTAGAACAAGGAAGTAGGCTTCAGACATGAAAATGACCTTGGGTTAAAATAGGGAACTAGACTCAGATACTTTGATCATCCTGATAAGCCTTTAGAAACAGTGATCACAGGAGTGTTCACATAACTGGGTTTAATGCCTTGCTTTTTCTTTGACTATTTGTTTATTGTATTGCTTGTTCCTCGACTATTTGCATCTAATGTGTTGCTAGACCCTCAACCTAGAACTGACCTTAATACCTGCATGTAATCAAAATGGTATAAAAGCAAAAAGGAAGAGGGGGTATAGGATAGGGAGTTCTAGGGAGGGGAAATGGGGAAAGGGGATGACATCTGTATTGTAAATAAATAAAATATCCAATAAAAAAAAAAAAAAAGCCCTTGCAGCAGAGCAGTTGCTCAGTGCTGTCTGTGCACTGTAACACACGCTGTCCAGAATAAGAAGGTGATGGTTCTCTATGGCCAAGAACTGAGTATCAGGAGTTTCTGGTGGTATGGCTGGGAGAATGTTTCAAAGGAAGATATTCTTATGTCCACCTTGTTGCTGAGTAACAGAGGTGTCTTAGGATTTCATGATTGACACCATGAGCTGTGAAGAGACACCATGAGCATAGCAACTCCTGTAAGAAGTTGCCTATAAACATTTCACTGGTGCTAGCCTACAGTTTCTGAGTTTTACTCCATTACTGTCCTCATCATAGAGGAAGTACAGCAGCATGCAGGCAGACATGGTGCTGAAGAAGGTGCTGAAAGTTCTACATCTTGATCCGCAGGCATCAGGAGGCTGCCACACTGGGTGGAGCTTGAGCATAGGAGACCTTAAAGCTTGCTCTGTTGGGAGCCGACTTTTAGCAGAAAATGGCTAGAAAGCAGCTATCAACTTTGCAGCCATCTGGAACCATAAACCCTGACTCGTGGACTGGAGCAGCAGTGCAGGCCAAGACATTTTGGTACCCAAGGCAGGCAGAGTATGGGTTGCAACATTTTGGCGCCAAACGTGGGGCAGAGCGGGTCACAACATTTTGGCGCCTGACATGAAGCTCCAGTAAGCAGAACACAGTGAAGGACACCGCGAGAATTGGAAGCGGCCATCCTCGATCCTATGCTGGAGAACCAGTCAACTGACAGAGCTGGCTGAATTCAGAAGTGATTACAGGGAGACCAGTAGGTCATAGTAACAAAAATGGGGCAAGAAATAAGTGAATAGAAATAGATAAATAGATGAAAAAAGGCTTTAAAGATGCAAGGAGGCTCTGAATCAAGAGAGCCAAACAGATATATAGATAAAGGTTATAGTAACGAAAATGGGGCAAGAAATAAGTGAGTAGAAACGGATGAAAAAGGCTTTAAAGATGAAAGGAGTAAATTACAGGCTGCTCTGAGTCAAGAGAGCCAAACAGATAAATAAATAGAAGGTTGCTCTAGACAGAGAGCTGAACAGAAAGATAGTGTTGATCATTTGTATTAGATTAATTTAACTTTCAAAATGGGTGTGATTTTGAGTTGTGTAGTTATATTTTTCCTCTGGATAAAAACTCAATGTAAAGGCTTAAGGAAAGGCTGATTTTGGGAAAAAGGTTTTTCTATGAGTTTTCTGATGAGGTCATTAAGGTAGTAGTTATATCTTCCAGAATTATATGGATCAGACATGACAGAGGTAGGCCTCCAGAACACTAGATTCCAGAGAATCAAAATAATTATCTTGATACTAAAATTTGTTTTGAGATTTGTATATTACAGAATACACAGCCTTGGTGAATGAATCTTCTTGTCACCTGCATTTTCACTGATGTCCTGAACTTCCAGCTGGATGCAGTTAACACAGACATCAGAGGCTTATCAATTTATTCTTCCCCTCATCCCTCTTCTAATATCTCAATGCCCATATTCAGCTTGAAGACGTTAATGAAGAGTCGGCGCCCCAATTCCCTGAACTTGGGGACTGAGGTGGTTAATATTAGGCTGTCTTTTTCTGGGGAGAAGTGGTGGTTTTATTGGAACAGGAAGAAAGAGCTAAAATTGATTACACAGCCATAATCCATTAGTAGAAATCTGTATAATTGTTACTAAGTTGATACAAATTCAAGGATTTCATTGGTATAATTTCTTCTATTGAAAACTTGTGGGTACAAGGCTTAGACCTTTTACTTCAACAGGGGAAGTTGTGTGCTGCCTTAAAGAGTGTTGCTTTTATACCAACTATTTAGACATTATTAAGTCTCTTGTCTCTCAGGTTCTTGCTGTTCAACAGACTGATGGCTTTTGTAGAACAACAGATGAGATTCAAATGAAACCCATACAGGTCCATTATTACAGGCTAGAAGCATAGGGGACTTTGAAACCTCTGTCATCAAGACTGACAAGGATTAACCCCTAACTTACGCGCTAAGCTGGATAGTCAATGATGGGTAAGAGAACATACCGAGACCCTTGCCCCTAAAAGAAGGGAGGCCTCACCATCTTAAGAGCTCAAACCAAATGGCCGAGTATTTAAAGACTGGAAAGTGAGGATGGGGTCTTTGTTCCGACCTAAGGCAAGCACAGTTTCCGTAAGTTTTCCCAGCCTTCCCTTTTGAAAAAAAAAAAAAAATTAAAAAGGGGGACCTGTTGGGAGTTGACTTTTAGCAGAAAGTGGATAGAAAGCAGCTATCAACTTTGCAGCCATCTGGAACCAAATACCCTGACATGAGACTTGGTTTTCAATAGCCTACAACAGCTGAAGGACACTCTGATAAATATCTTGTTTATCCCACATAGCTTGTTTTGCTGTTTAGTGCCCCCAGCTGCAAGGAGCATGTGGTATCCACGCCTACAAAGCACGCGGTGCATGTGCTATCCACGTGCTATCCACGCTATCCATGCCTATAAGGCTTACGTCATATCCACACCTACAAGGCACATGGCAAAAGCCTATAAATACCCCAGACTTCCCTTCAGAGAAGGAAGAAAATAAGAGACAATAGGGGAGAAAATAAGGGAGAAAATGAGAGAAAAATGAGAAAAAAAATGAGAAGGACAAATAAGAGAGAGAAAAAAAGAGAGGAGCCCTTCAATGAGATAGACAATAAAAGAGAGACGTGAGAGACGTGAGACAGGGAGAGTACGGTCCTCAACACTGCTCCATAGTGACATGCTTCCTCCAACAAGGCCATACCTACTCCAACATGGCTACACTTCCTAATAATGCCATTCCCTAAGGCCAAGAGTTCAAACCGTGATTCTATGGGGCCACTCCTATTCAAAGCAGCACAAAGGCAAAGAAACATCACTGTCAAGGAATGCTCACTCTTTAAATGAAGATTTGAAACCTGAAGTACTGGTACTATCTATGGGTAGAGAATTGGAACCATAGTGTAAATAGCACTATCTTTATAATCCACTGGACAGTTTAATGAACTGTTTTATGGTTTTGTTGCAGAGCGTAGGTAGCAAGAAAAACAGACAACAAATCAAAGGTGAGGTATCTTTGGAAAATTTAATTGGACCATATTTTCTTTCTTGGCTGAAAACATCATATATCCGTAGACATTATGGGTTCCATAGCTTACAAAGGGGTAGTAGTTTTCCCACAGTTATACACTGTACCCAAATTTCTATAGAAAGAGAAGACATTTCCAATCTTGCTTTCGAGTATTTCCTAAGAGATGCTCTAAAGGTTCCTCACAATGGCAAGTAATGCAAAGTAAGGCGTCAGTTCTCTCCCTTGCACGTTTAGTGCAACAGAGGGACAGGAAGGAAGACTAGTTATGTCAGTGCTAGTACCCTGGGGATTGCTGCTGGGTCCTCTGAGGTACACCCATGGCACCGAGGTGCTGACACACCTCTGCACTGAGGAACCTGAGATGGGGAAATACTGGGCAGCCTGTCACAGTCAAGCATGACTGTCACAGAGGAAGGGGACTTGGAGTTATCTGGTTCTTCCTGGTGCTCCCAGGGCTCCTGGCGTTCACATGGAGCAAAAAAGCCAGGGCTGGAGCCTCCCCAGTGGTCTCCCACTTGGCACTACAGTACTGCAGGTTCCCTCCAGTGTGCCTTGCAATGTATGCACTCAGAGTAAAGTTAAAAGTGACTTTACCAATTCCTATATCAGACTACTAGAATGAAAATAAAAGCAATTGATTCTCTGTCGGATGCAAACAGCTCCCTCATGAGATACCCAGGTAGAGGGCAGCTGTCATGTCTGCCTGTGCACTCCCTCATGAGATACCCAGGTAGAGGCAGCTGTCATGTCTGCCTATGCACAAACTGAATGCTATCATTTGTACAGCATTTTCATTTCTCATACTTGTCTTATTAGCTTAAAAAATTAGGATAAGGCAACCAAATTTAAGTAATTTGAGTTGCAGAAAAACATCTGGAACATCAACCTTCATCTTCTCAGGTGTTAAGAGCTCATGATTAAAAGGCAATCAACGAGTTTCTTAACAAGAGACAACGTGGCTACTCTCAATAAATGCACCTCTAGTAAACACAGGGCCCCTCATAAATATAAAATTAAATTCTTTTGAGGAATAGTATTCTGACTTTAATATTTGGGACTTATATTTATTCTTTATATGTTATAGTAAAAAATTTATGGTCTTGGTTTCTTTATATTCATACAGAAATGACCTCATCTCAGCAGGCTCATATACGGATGACAGGTTGGGTTATTCAACTTCTTTCAGAAGGGATGGTGGCCACATGACACGTGCTCTTAGAATCCTTGCAGAAACTCCTGCAGCTGGGTGACAATCTCTGTGTCCACTGTCTCCATGAGGGACTGGAAGCCTTGCTCCCCCAGGGTCTCCTGCTGTGCCTTGAGCTTCTCATAGATGAACTGCTGCAGACACACTGTGTGCACAGGGTCCTTCAGGGCCAGCTGTGGGACAGAGAGGGCAGACAGGGTCAGGAAGACAGACAATCCCGCTACACAACAACCCCCTACACATGCCTCACTGTGCTCTCTGCGATCTCTACACAGCAATGCCTCAAAAACTCTGAGAGGCTCCTGAAGACAGTTTTTTGGGGTCCTTAAGTGTGTTGCTCTGATGTGCCCAGTTTCTTAAGAACTGGGAACTCATCCTTTAAAGTAGAACCTAGTAGAAGCACCCTAAAAGGAAAAAAACTAGGGTACCAATGCGACTGCCCACTCCCCTAAGGACAATCAGACTCCACAGCCGCAGCCCCCAGGAAGCAAGCACATACTATTTGCTATGGCTTACACCGCACTCCATCTAATCTGCCTACGTTTTAGGTTGTCAAATTTTGTTTTCCCCCCACTCCATCACAGTATTCAGAAAATCAAAGAAAAGTTAACATTTTAGTATCTTTATGCCACGTATGTACACACTATAAGCTACACATTAGTACTCTTCTTCACCTTCAATTGATCACAACATCCCTTCTGAATACATGTTTAGTATTCTAACTCATGCCATGTTCTTTTAACCTGTTAAACATATGTAAAGGTGACCACAGTGGAGTTTAAACAGTTTTACCTATAACTTAGGTGCATATACCACCCTTGTGTTACTGTGTAATCGGCCTTTCTTTGTACTTCAGCTTCTTTTCTTTTGTTTAGAACAGGTCTCAGGCAGTCAACGCTAGCCTCATACTAGAGACTGTAGCTCAAGTTTGCCTTGAACTGCTGCTTTCACCTCCAAGCCCTGGTACTGTAGGCGTGTGCCACTATGCCCAGAACTTCATCTGGTTTTCCTAGGGTATCTAAAGAACCACTGGGGCACAGAACATTTTATGACTCTTGATACAGACCATCAGCTGTTTTTCCTATGGTTTGTTACCAGTATAGAAGATGGAACAGTATTTAGTTGCTAACACTGTGTTGGCACTGATATTATTTACATGACTTATAATTGTAATAACAAACAACACAATACTAGTCTGAGCTGAGCGTTTATTTCACCATCAATGACCCTGAACATCTGCATAACTTTCAATAGTGAATTATGATTGTTTTTGCTCAATGTAGCTGAATTCCATCTATAACTTCTGTTTGAGTCATATAGATCTTAAAATACAACCAAGAAAAAAGGATATAGGCAGCATAAAATTTAAATTATGCCCCGTGTATAACCAAAGAAGAGTATATAACAAATCCAAGATAAAGGGAACATCAATCCTCATTTCCCCATAGAGAGAGAAAGACAGAGCGGTGAGGATGCCACGCCTCACCCATGAGCTGAAGATGTCCTCCTACAGCATACACAGAAGCTGAAAGAGAGTACTGAAAAACACTTGCTATTTGGGGCTGGAGAGATGGCTCGGCAGTTAATAAGAACTTTTTAACTCAGTATGCCACTGAGCACAGTGGCACATGCCTACAATACCAGGGCTTGGAGGTGAAAGCAGCAGTTCAAGGCAAACTTGAGCTACAGTCTCTAGTATGAGGCTAGCCTTGGCTGCCTGAGACCTGTTCTAAACAAAACTTGCTGCTCTTGTAGAAGACCCATGTTTGATACCAATATGGCAACTTACAACCTTATGAAATTCCAGTTCTACCAAGTACATGGTGTACATACAGGCAAAAACGCTCATACATATAAAATAAATCTAACAACATTTCTCAAATATTTTCTTTCTTGAGTAACATACAGTAATGATGAACATTATTTTAATTACAAAAATATACCTGTTGGGATAGAGTATACTAACTTTACAGAAGCATAATTAATTATTCCTAATAAAACTGGTAACTCTAGACAATAGCAACTGAGGTTAAGCTGATGCCCAAGTGAACTTGAGCTCCCCAGCTAGTGAGCAGTGGCTGTAACAGAGCCTGCAGTCATCAGAAATGTGAGAGCTTCAAGTCACTACAGCACTTTAAAGAACGTAACTATTATTTTTAATGAAAATGGAGGTATTAGATGTCTTAGATAAACACACAAAGTGACTGGTCTCATTATAGCACTCTCCATACAGTTCCTGTCGATCTGCCTCTTGCCCCTATTCCCCTGCCTCCTACCCTTTACCATCTGAGCACTATCCAACTCTTTCTGACTCTGTCATCTCCTTTTCAACACTTTTCCCTCTCTGGTGGTTCTCTTCTAGTTTCATGATTTACACTCACACATCAAAAAACTAGAACCAGGGCTAATGAGATAGCTCAGTGGACAGAAGCACTTGCAAACTCTGGCAATCTGAGTTTGACTTCTGCAACCCATTTAAAGGTGGAAGGAGAGAACCAACTTCCAAGAGTGCACACTGTACACATCCCTACACACATCCAATAATGAATAAAAAATTTTTAAAAAGCTGAGGAGAAAGAACATGTGATGTTTGTCTTTCTGTCTCTTATTTACTTTACTTAATAGAATAATCTCCAGGACCATTCATTTTCTTGCAAATTCCATTTTATGGCTGGAAAAGTTCTGTGTGTATATATATACCACATTTTTATTGTATTCACTGCAGACAGACATCTAGGCTGTTTCTACTCCCTTGCTATTGTAAAGAGACCAGCAATAAACATGGATGCATAAGTACTTCTGTGGGAGGACATGGAGTCCTTGGGAGAGACAAAGTTAGAATGCCTAGTAGGTTTATTAAGTAGTATGTTGTTGTGGTAAAACCATGCCAGGAAGTTTGGTAAGGTAGAGCAGGTAGAGACCTGGACACTTGATGGGCACACCCACCTGAGACTTAGACAACTCCCCATCCCTGCCAGACTCCTGGCCTGAAACACATGCCATGTTCCTCACATAAAAGAAACGTGTACTACAGTCACCTAGACCCAAAACAGAGTTCTCCATGCTAATGAGATACCTAGAGGCCTGGAGGGCTTAGCCAATAAGCTTCCCTTCCCAGACATTCCTTTCTGCAAAAGGTATTTAACCTCAGGTCCACCCTGATAAGTGGGTACACTACGGTATGCATCTATTTTCCGCCATGAACAACAAATAAACTGTTTAGAACCATGGACTGTCTCTTTCATCAAGATCTGCCACGGGGAGCCATGGAGGAAGCATTGGACTGTAGAGGCACAGCTCAATTCTTTTGTAGAAGGCCGCTCTGTGCTTCCAGCCCCAGCTGCCACCAAGCCTGCCTCTGCCAAGCTAAGGACAATCACCACTGGGACAAGACAGAGCTCCCCTTCCCCCGGCCCGGGGCTAGATGCTGTCCCCAGCTTGTGGGCCCCTGACTCCGTTCTCCACTCTGCCATGACTCCCGGCTGCACCTGGATGTTCAAGAGTCAGAGAACCCCACAGCCTCAGCCTCCTCTCAGGCCTGGGGACCCCGCGCCAGCTCCAGCTTCACCCGTCTCAGACTGCACTTCCCATCCCCAAACGTGTCCTAGTGCTTCCCTGCAGCCTGGCACCTGCCCCACTGCCCGCCTGCCTCCCTAAGAGGCTGTGCTCAGTGGGGCAGATGTGGACCCACAGTATGCTGTTGTAGAAAAATAGCTTTCTAATGTAATTTAGCAAATTCTACATCTGCTGGTGGAAAACTATACTGCAGTTAGATTTCCTTCCAGAATAATCCCCTCCTACCAATTCTTCTTGCTATGTACAACCAAGAACTCTAGGCATTATATAGAAAAAAAAAAAAATGTAAGAAAGCTTAAAGAAGTGGAAAGAAGGTAGCACACAAGAAAGTCCCAACTGGCACAGGATGTGAATTCTGTGACTTCATTCATGTCTCAGATGGCCCACAATCAAAGCACATGAAATCAGCAACCCGGAAACACTGAAGAGTTTGGTCACTGTGGTCATCCAGGCTGTACACCGTACAAAACGGTTGGTTGTTTAAGCCACTGATGTGTGTTACTTCACTGCAGTGGACTGAGCAGACTACTGCATGCAATGTTAAGTACAACTGTCAGCACTGTATGTACACGATGGAAACAGGAAATGAAGCGGACAAGGACGCACACCTCTAACAGCAGCACTTGCGAGGCATACGGACTGCAAGTACAAGGACAGCCCGAACTACACACAGGACTGTCTCAAACAAACAAGCCAGTCTGACTCTCTTCCCTTAGGCACAGAGGGGACAGCAACTGTTATAAGCAATAAGGAGGGCAGCAGAGAGACTTGCCTGATAATATGACATTAATGTGAAGAAACAAAGAAAGCTTTAAAAGGACTCGGAAGAAATGCCATTGGTGGCATTCTAGATTGAATTCTGTAAGAGCATTAGTGGGAAAAAAGAAATTTAATTGAAGTCGGACTTACACTTATTTCTTAGCTTTTAGAAATGTACAGTGTACATTTGAGAAAAAAATAAACATAAAAATGTTAACAAGGCATAAGCACTGGAGAGCTGTCTCCACTTCTCCTCATCAAGATATCCCCACAGGTACCCCCAGCAGTAGGCTGGTGAACTGGCTCCACCCCTCACCTGAGCAGCATAGTAGAGCCAGTGCTGAAGACAGGAGAGCAGGAAAGCTAACCTGCCCCTTGTACCGGGTGAGCTAGCTAGGGCAGTGCTGGAGTGCTCACCCAGGTAGTGAAAGCACAAGAGAGCTACCTCTGACCTCCCAGGCCCAAGCCAGGGGTTTTGAGCTGACCCACCCCAATATCTACCACGTGTGAAAGGGCTGGTTCTGCAGATCCAAAGCAGCAGGATCTCCATGACAAAGGCAAAAATAGTATATCGCAGAGGAGCCCTGGTGAGGATCCAGTATCCAGTGTAGCAGAAGCCAGAGGCCTTAGACCAGACCAGTGACTCACTGCAATCAACACTTGCAAGTAAAGATGTGTGGACAAAAGGGTCTACTGTGGGACACACTGTGGTACACTGCAGCTTCCACGACAAGATTTGTTGCTGTTGTTTTATCCTGTTTTATTTGGGGGGGGGGGGAGGTTGCAAGGGTGGATACGAAGGGAGATGAGTGAAACTGGGGTACATGATGTGAAATTCACAAAGAATCAATAAAAAGTTAAAAAGAAAAAATGTAAACAGCAAGGAAAACTTGTAAGGGGCACGTGAGAATTCTGTATTTTTTGTTGTTATTTTTCTGTTAATCTAAAATTATTTAAAAAGTACAAACAATATTTTACACAACAAACTCAAAAATCACCACAGTTTATCCCTCTGTGTTCAGAAACAAGCAACATCCTCATCTGCTTACATAAGTGGCAATCATACTATTTCTAAATAGCTAACTGGGAAAGTTCATTTTTGAGGTGAGAAAAACTGATGTCTCCAAACGCCTTGTGGCATTCATGGCTTCCTCTTCTCAGGCAGAAGAAACCAGCAGAAGTATAATATGTATTTCTAAATCCCTGCCTTTGTCTTTTTTCCACTTTTCCCCAGCATGCCAAAGCCCTACCCTTCCTCTCTAAGGAAAGCCATGGTCACTTAAGTATTTACATTAGAATGGACAGAGAGAAGCAAGGAGCCAGGTGTTAACTAGCTTCACTCATCAATGGAAAAGCAATTAACCAGTGCTCTTGACTCTAGGCTAACGGCAGGGAAATGACAATTTAATGCCTAACTCAATTCAAAACCTCACTTGCTGGATTGTCATGTGCAAATAGTTTTGCACTCTCTGGTTTTAAAACTGTTATCTAAGACACAATGGTTTTGGTTGAACCAAGCACAATTCTCTCCCTTGGTAAGCATCACCTTTGATGAGTGCTTTGATCTTTTCAAAGTTTAGTCTTCAGAAGAGGTCTACAACTTTAGCCTTGGAGATACTCACCAGGATGTGTTTCCCATTAAGACTTTTGTTGCTTGAAATAAACATTCATTGTGTTTCCTGCATAAACCACCAATTTTATCTAACAAGAATTCAGGGAAGCTGAATCTTCCACATTCTTGAAGTCATGAGACTAGTTATTTTTTAACCCTTCACATACCCTTTAATTTTCCAGAAATTATTTACTGTAAGATTATTTCAGGAGAAAAAGTTTTTCTTTTCTCTATTATTCTTAGAAGAATAGCGTGCTTTCCATGATACTTGACAGATAAAATATTAAACAGATAAAAAAAAAATCTTAAAGGAAAATATGCCGTATATTTAACTACACTGTCTTCAAAACTTCTTGAGTTCGATTAAAATGCCTCTGATTTAAATATTGTATTCTGAGATTTAATTATTTCACTGTGGCTAACTATCAATTCTAAAACCTGTCTGAAAGACTTAAAATTTACCCATTGGATACTCCAAGTTCTCTTCACTCTGTGCTTAGTGAAGAATGAGAGGTTGACAGACAGACACCAAGCAGAATCTTGTCAGTGAGGCAATTTAAGTTCATCGCCACACTCGTGTGAGGCCTAAGCTTTCTTTGCAGAGGGTAAACTAGGTTTCTAAGTGAGAAGCTTGCTGCAGAATGAAGCCCTGTCCTGATGAATGACTGTGAAGGAATGTTCCCTTTGTGCTCCAATGTGCATCCAAGAGTAAGAATATTGCTACAAAGACACTTGGAACAAAACATTTGAGAACAAGAATTCCAAGTCAATTTATAAAACACCCATGGAGGACTGCATATCCACGAGGTCTGCATATCCACAGAGGACTGCATATCCACGGAGGACTGCAGATTCACTAGAATCTTTAAGTAGACAATAGACTATGTTTAAAAGCTCCTAATGCAGTCATTTTCATACATACATACATACATACATACATACATACATACATACATTCACACACACACACACACACACACACACACACACACACTCCCCCCCAGCAGTATTTTTAAGGATCAAACCCATAATCCTGTACATGTAAGGCAAACATTCTAACAATGAAAAAAAGCCCCAGCTACCCTACCCTCCTTGTTTTCCAGACACCCTAGTCTGACCTTATGCTGGCCAGCTTCAAGCTCAAGTCCTCATGGCTTTTTTTCTTTTTTCTTTTTTTTTTTTTGGGGGGGGGGTGGAGGGTAAGGGGTAGAGGTATCCACTACTAGGCTACCCATTTTGGCTCTATACATTTAATTCTATTTAATTCTCACGTGACTTGATAGGAAGTTTCCCGGATTCTCTCTGCCTGTATTTCAGTGAGGAGTACCTGCAGTAGTCTCGTCTAACTACATACTATAGGGAATGCAGGAGTCTTTCTTTTCTTTCTAAAATCACTCTTTCCTCCACCATCTAGAAGTTTGTCCTTTTGATCTTTTTTCCTCTCCAGAATTCCATAAGATTCCAAAACACGGGTCAAGATCTAGATATAAAAGGAATTTTAATACAGCTTGCTTTCTTTAACTAGTTTTTGCTGGTATATTTCCTCAATACACTGTGAAATAACTATTATCTAATTGACTAAGATATTAAACTCTCTTCATGGTTGATCTGTTGATTTTCTTGGAATCTTCTGATTTAAATGAAAAGTTCAATGACTTAACTGCTTTCGTCCCATCTTAGCCAACACTTATGCAGTTGTCACTTGCATGTTCTCTTATGCTGTCACCTAGATGAGAAATTCCACAGGAGAGACCAGCCGCTTGTTACCAGCCCCCTTTCCCTTTCACAGATGCACAGAATTTCCCCAGATGGCGTGTGGGCAGAATAACTTCTGCCACTACTCAGGCTGACTCTTTAACTACTGCCATTACAGCTCTTCTCCAAGTCTTCCAGCCAAACCAAAGTCATGTTGAAGCAGTGTTTCTGCTCTCTGGAAAACCTCTGCTGGAGATTTTGATACCTAATGCCACAAGACATGTCTTTTTATCTCAAAGATTTTTAGGGTATCAGGATGCTAGTTTAGACTGTTTCTTAACAAACAACAAACAGACAAATCAAAACCCACAGCACACCATGGAAGTCAAAAGACAACCTGCAGGATATGTGTTGGTTTTCCATTTCCATGCTCCTGCGGTAGCTGCTGTCAAGAGTTCACACTCGAGGCTTTGTGAAGCTTTCCTCACTGAATCACCTTACCAGCCACTCCTAAGATTTTACATTTATATCTCTCCCACTCATTCCTTGACTACTGTTGGGAGCCGACTCCTAGCAGAAAACGGCTATCATCTTTGCAGCCATCTCGAGCCATATACCCTGACAAGAGACTTGTCTTCAACAGCCTACAACAGCTGAGCACATTCTGATAAATATCTTGCTTATCCCACATAATCTTGTTTTGCTGTTTAGTGACCCCAGCTGCAAGGGGCACGTGGTATCCATGCCTACAAGGCACTCAGCAGAAGCGTATAAATACCCCAGATTTCCGTTCAATAAAGGAGACTTGAGACTTGATCAGAACCTCTGTCTTGTCTCCATTCTTTGCATCTCTTCCCCTTCATCCCCACTCTCTCTCTTGCTAGACCCTGACCCACAGACCAGAGCAACTGCTTGGGCCAGAACAAATTACACTGTGTCTACTTTGTTGGTTCTTTTTAAAAGAAAAACAATTCTATGTATTCATCTGTCTCAGCATTTTCTTGCCTCCGAACTCATTTTAAAAATTATTGATGTCGCCGGGCGGTGGTGGTACACACCTTTAATCCTAGCACTTGGGAGGCAGAGGCAGGCAGATTTCTGAGTTCGAGCCCAGCCTGGTCTACAGAGTGAGTTCTAGGACAGCCAGGGCTACACAGAGAAACTATGTCTCGAAATTGCCCCCCCTCAAAAAAAAAATATTGATGTCTTCATGTGCTTTCATTTCCCTAAGGGTAACTTTTGGTTCATGTTTTGAACTCATTCATTTTCATTCTTTTCTGTTTGACCATAAATGACTGCAGGCTATGAGTAACTGAGCTACACCCACATGCTTTCATGTCCCATTGTTTTATGTCACCTGCCTCAGAACTGCAAGCTGCTGTTTAAGGTAAGGTTTAAAAACTTTAGGTAACATGATGAACACTATCTCAGCCTTTAACTTCCAGCTTTATCTCACTGTTGTCAGATACATAAACTATACTACTTCTACTTTATGTAATGTGATGGACACTACCTCAGCCTTTAACTCCCAGCTTTATCTCACTGTTGTCAGATATATCAACTATACTTCTACTTTTGGAAACTAGAGGTTTTCTTCATGTTCTGTTTTTGAAATGTTGCAGGAAGATGTGCATTTCTTGAATGGGGTACCCGTCCTTTTATAGATAGCCATTAAATTATGTTTACTGACTGTATTCTTCAGCTCTATCACCACGAACAAGTGTGATTTTTTTGGGCTCAGCTACACACATGAACCACAGGACATCCCCAATCTTAACATCAGCTCACTGGAAAAGCTGTGGGAATAAAGCGATTTCATAACAAGGAAAGGTAGGAAAACGGGATGATTTCACCTTAAAATACTGTTAGGATCATGGAACTATTTTTAGGATCATATAAAATGTTCTGCCTTTTATGGAGGCACCTCATATTTAACAGAGGCATTGTTTTTCTGACAGTTCACTCTGTAGCAGAAGCTGGCTGTGCTCCTCCTGCTTTAGCCTAAAAGCACTTTCCTATAAGCCACTTTAGCAGCGAGTCCCAGACAACTTCCAGCAATGGATTAGATGGAACACCCTCTCACTACATTAGAATAAGGACCAATTTCATCATGTGAAATAAACAAGGGTAAATAAATTATTAATTTAGCTAATTACTATTCACTTACCATTCTTTTATAGTGTTTTAGATAAGTAATTAATAATGGAAAATATTCTCTCTTGCCACTCAGTTTACCATTTAAGTAGAATGACTACAATAAAATGGAATAGGACATTCAGAAGTGTTATATGAATTGATGCTATTAAATTAGAAAGCAAGTCTACTAGGTAATTAAGTATGACTATTTAGCAGTACCTTTGATTCCTCAGAAATATAACTAGTACCATGTTTGTCAACTCTGTAAGAGAATAGACCATAAAACCAAAGATGTGCCATACACACTGACCCTACAGTGCAGAAATACCAGAAAATGTAAACAACTGGAAGAGAAAGAGTGAAGGAAAATTAGATCTCCATCTGTAACCCAAATGTTACCTTTGATATGCTGAGTCCTCTGATTGTCCTGCCCCTGTGTTTGGGCCAGAGTCTCCTATGTAGACCAAGCTGGCTTCTAACCCAGAGCTTCTTGCTTCAAGCTCCCAAGTGTTTAAAGCACGGGTGCACACCACCACGCCCAGTAGATGTCATTGGTTCCTACCCACAAGCTTACTAAGCGGCCTAAGAAACTTGAACATTACAATAAGAACATTTACAGACAACACCTGCTCCCTTACAGCTCCTTATTACTCCGATGGACACAATAGTTTCAGGAAAATGAGATCATTTAGCAAATCATGTAAGACTCTAAGGTCCCTTGATAAATACAAGGCAAGCAAGCAAGCAAATGAAGGACTGAGAGGTACCCACCAGGTGTTATAGACAAGAGCTGCTGAGTCATCTATAAAGGAAAAAGTGTTTACCAGTCAGTAGCTCACACTGAGTGAGGATCTAAAGAGGCAAGAGCATTTACCGTCAGTGCTTTACACTGGGGTTCTCAGGGATGAACTTAGGCCTGTGGGTATGCAAGGCAGGTGCTTTTACCAAGTAATAAGTCATTAGTTTATAAAAATGCAGAATATGGTGGGGGAATTGGAGGAGTTAAAATTTTCCATCTTGACCATCTGCAGACATGATAAGACTATTGTAGAAACTGTAGTATTTTAGAACTTGAATTAACTAACTACCTCAGGGGAGGGAATACTAATTTCATGACTGTCTACCTTGTTGTTTCCTGGGAAGCTCAGAATAATCCCACACATATTTTAAACACAAATTGTGTACTTATTTTTTTAGGCAGGTAGCATACAAATCTACAGAAATGACTACACTATTAAATACTGTAAGATGCCAAATAAATAGCTTGTGAATAAGTAATAAATAAATTAAATAAATAAAATTAAAGAAGAGAAGCCAAATGGCAGACTCAAAACAACAGCTTTAAAATTTTAAGCTACATAGAAAACAACACTACTTAAGTATCTCAAAATACATGCTTCACTATTTATCCTTAATCTGGACAGTTTATACAAATCACAAAGAATCATAAATCATAAATCAGCATACTGAGATTTAATTGCATTAAAAATGGAACCACTGGGTAGCTACAATACATTTGAGATTTAAAACTATAAATAAGTTTGTGCCAATTCCTCAGGTCCTAAGAAACAAGCTGGAGAGCCATTCTAAAATCTCCAGCCCAAGAACACCAAGGGAGGGACTCATAGCTACACATGTATAGGTAGTTGAGGGTGGCCTTGCCAGGCATCAGTGGAACTGGACGGCCTTGGTGCCTGAAAGTTTGGATTTCCTAGTGTTGAGGAATTTGAGAGCAGGGAGGTGGGAATGGGAGGATGGTGGGAGCACACTCTCATAGAAACTCCCAGAATTACATGGATTAGACATGACAGAGGCAGGCCACCAGAAGACTACATTCCAGAATTCAAACAAAAAATTATCTTAATACTAAAATTTGTTTTGAGAATTGTATATTGCAGAATACACAGCCTTGGTGTATATACTCATCAAGCAAGCTGAGCAGACCTGCTCGAACCTTTGATGTCCTGGAATTCCAGCTGGATGCAGTGAAGACACAGTATCAGAGGCTTATCAATTTACTCTTTCCCCTGCCCCTCTTCTAATATCTCAATGCCCATAATCAGCTTGAAGAAGTTAATGAAGAGTCGGCACCCCTATTCCCTGGGCTTGGGGACTGAGGTGGTTAATACTAGGCTGTCTTTCTAGGGAAAAGTAGTGGTTTTGTTGGAACAGGGAGGATTAGCTAGGATTTATTGCATAGCCATAACCTATTGGTAGAAATATGTATAATTGTTATTAAGATGAAGTTATAATTTCTTAAATGGTACAAAATTTACTTTGATTTCAAATTTAAGGTTTTCATTGGCATGAGCTTCTTATTAATATAAAAGTGAAATTAATATTGTTACTCTCATAGGCATTGTGCCTATATAACACATTTAGGAATACAAGGCTTAGATCCAGTCCTTCTTTAACTTTTCTAACTGATTTGAGATGGTTAGCCTGTGAGTTAAGTGTCTATAGCAAATTCACGGCTCTGAGTTTATTGTTAGGGTATTTTCTATATTTTATTTAGAAACAGCTGAGAGGAGTTAACAGAAAACAGCCCAGATTGCCTTACATGAATAGTTGGTTTTCAAAACGTTAGAACTCCACATAATTGAGATTACGAACATTTCTGTATTAATGTTTATTTTGATTAGAGATCTGTCTGTTCCTGACAGCTTCCTGTCTTGGATTCTAAGAAGAAATTGAGCATCTTTGGAGTTACTCCAGTTGTGGTGAGACAGCCACTAGGCAAGAACTGCCTCTTGTCATCTACAGACAAATTACTGTCCAGAAAAGGACATACTTGCGGAATAGTTGACTGAATATATCTGCCAAGACAGAGTAATCAGCCTTTAATAATTCTGCATCACTAGGTCTGTCAGATGATCCTGGGCCAGAAGGCTGAAGATCAGATGCTCCAATGTTTTGTAGTATAGGGGCTGTCCAGGTGTACAGCGGTCTCTATAAACTGGCTAAGTTTTAGAAGCTATGCTTTGTGCTTCCCATAATTTCTGGATTTCTGACAGGGTTGAAGACTTATAGTCTCATAGCCAATCCTGGCTATTTACTTTGAGAGAAAAGATTTGAGAGAATGGTTTTCAGCTGACATTCATTCTAAAGCCAAGAAAAAAGCCAGGTTCAGAACTAAGTGTTTTAGTTAGGAGAGATGACAGAGGTTCTGTTTAGTCAACAAAATGATGGACTGGGTATTAGGTCTATCTTGCACCTTACTGACACACCAAGTCTGCATGCTGCCATGCTTCCTGCCATGATGATAATGGATTAAACCTCTAAACCTCTAAGTCAGTCCCAATTAAATGTTGTCCTTTATAAGATGTGCTTTGGTTATGGTCTCTCTTCACAGCATTGGAAACCCTAAGACAATTACAGATGCATTTTAAAAATTACTATAAATAATATTTTCTTAAAGGTCAGTCAAAAACAAGAAATCAGAAACCACTGTGAACTTTCCATTCTCCATTACATTATAATCTGTCTACCTTGTTCTTTGAATAAATTGTATACCCTTGGAATGATTTTTTTTAAACATGAATTAATACTAGTCATTTATAAAATATAGGTGCACTAAGTGCATGTTGAAATACTGCACTATCAAATTATTCTAAACTTAAGTCTCAGTGCTAGAAACGTGAGAAATAAATGAAAAGCTATCAAACTGAGGGGGATATAATATGTGCACTTTCCAAAATTCTAATTTTGCTTGATGGTTCAAATTTAGCAGTAAGTAACATACATTATTCATTGTTTTCCTTGAGGTGACAGGCTGCCCTTTCAAGATGAATGTATGCCAAATACCCAAGTCTGAATTACCATATTTACTTATATCAACTACTCTTTTGTGTTCAAATGGTGCTACAAGGAAAAAGGTGAAACAAACAAACAAACAAACAAACAAAAAGTTAGGATAAATCTAGCTGGATTTAGCCTGGAGCTCACTGGTTGGCTAGCAAGCCCCAGGGAATTCTGTGGCACTACATTTGCCATGTCTGGCTTTTATATGAGTGCTTGGAATAGAACGCAGGTCCATAAGATGTATGAAGAGACAAGAATATAACTTAGTGGTAGAGTAACTGCCTGATAGATATAAGGCTCTGGGTTCAATAACCAGGATGTGGGGATGGGGAGTGGAGGATGAAAATTCATTCAATACAATTTCATTATATGCAACCATTAAAAGAAGTGATGGAAATGCAAACTGATATTCATGGGAACATATTTTTGTATATTTACACCTAAGAAAAATTTAACAGAACACACACACATATGTAAAAATCATTATTATTATTTCTAATTTATAAATACAAAAGGTCATATAATTATATGTGCAAATAAAATAGTGGAAAGTGTACATACTACAATGGTAAAGATTTCCTTGGGGAAACAGTATTTTACATCTGTAATCATTTATTTACGACCCTTAAATTAATACAAGTCACTTTTATTTTCAAAAAAATCTCTTTAAAATAACAGCTCCAATACTGAGAGCATTGCTGTGAACAGGATGATAAATTAACTTTTCCTTCTAGCAAATGATAGGAGAAAGGTGGCGGATGAGAAAAGCAGACACGAAGACAGAAAAGGCTACCGTGGAGGTAGCCGAGGTAGTCTCGTGTTCCAGATGTGTCATCTGTGTTAGTGAAAAGAGGCTTTCCCCAAGCGGGGTCCAATTCTTCACCCACAGCCCTGCGTGTTTTATTACATCCACATAGCACCTCACTGCCAACTTCTAGGTGAGCAGCAGTATCTGAACACACTGACTACGGTTTTCAGGAAGAAACCAACTAAATAAGGGGCAGCAGTAAGACTGCCTGCAAAACCCAACAACGTTACTGATGCCAGCAGGCATTAGCTAAGTTTCAGCTAAAATGCATACACAAATAAAATAAAATAAAATAAAATAAAATAAAATAAAATAAAATAAA